>JAJEJO010050072.1:832585-934981 GCA_020662805.1 Glaucomys volans
AGTATGGGAGGGATAGGAAAGAATGGAGGAAGTATGGCTGGTGTAGAGGAAAATGGGACAAGAGGTGATGGGGGAAGGAAAAATAGTAGACTGAAACGGACAGTATTACCCTATGTATATGTAAGATTATATGAATTGTGTGAATAAAAAAAATAAAAATTAAAAATTAAAAAAAAAGAAAAGAGAGAGGGAGAAAAGGATAAACACATTTCATTTACCCCCACCCCATAACAGCTCTAGGAGGTGGAAATTATAATCATCTCTATTTTACAAATAAAGAAAAAGGCACAAAGAAAAAAAAAAGAAAAGAAAATGAAAGAAGGTGTATTATTCTTCAGAAATATATCATTATTCTGCTGTTAGTCAATGAGTTGGAAATATTTCCAAGGAACCTCATTTTAAAGTTTTGTGCAAAGGATATACCTTAGGACTTGGACAAACTTGAAACTTACATGAGTGATAGCTACTAGAAAGGGGCATTGTTGTTTGAAAAGACTAGTAAGCTATAATCTACACGTGTTTTGAAACAGTATCAGAGACTTCCACTTCTCAATAATATATAGAAATTCTTAAGAAAAAAATGCTCTCATCTTAACAATAAAAACAAGCTGAATAAATTAGATATGCATAATTATTAAGCCTTTTGAGAGCTAAGAATGCAAATGAATCCAAATAGAATAAATTCTATAAAGTTCTTTTGAGAGTAAAAGGAACACGCTTGCTTTTACTCTGATGAAGCAGTGGTAGGAGAAGGTAACTGATACAGATGGAGTTAAGGAGAAACCAGTAAGGTTCATGACAAACTTTTTAAAAAATATTTTAAAAATATTTTCTTGGTTGTTGATGAATGTCTATTTTTTATTTATTTATATGTGGTGCTGAGAATTGAACCCAGTGACTCACACATGCTAGGCAAATGCTCTACCACTGAGCTAAAACCCTAGCCCTGTAACAAACTTTTAATGGTTGTGACTGGGATGACATGATGGATAGAATCATTAGGAGATCCAGCCAGAGTGAGTTTCCCCTGATTTGTGAAACCTTTCCTACAAATGTTCACTGAACTCACAGAAATACTGCATTGAAGTCTCTCAAGAAAGGAGAACTTGAGATAATTCCTAAGGTGCACAAGGACTTCCCTAAGTTCAAGGCAGCAATCATCAGATGGTGAAGCCAAAAGCAGGATAAATAAGTGAATTTCCTCTAAGACACACGAAATTTCCATAAAGTAAACTGAAACTGATCTACATAACTGAGTGCATGGTAAGTATACTGAGATAAAGTCCTTCAAAGTACCAAGACCTTCCAAGGTGGCCCAACAGCTGCTAAAAGCTGAGGACAGGGAAGGAGAGCTAAGAGAATTCCCAGTAACTGAACTGCAACAGTTCTCCAAAGACTGTGAATAGCCCCAGAGATGACCTGATATGCAGAAAGTTTGTGATGACTACTGGTGAGCAAAAATAACTGACTAATACAGGGGGACTCATGGCAAGGTGTGTCATTGTTTCCAGGCTCTTTCAGTGGGCAGATAGAGAATGCACACATAAACTCATATGATCTCTAATTCAAATACAACCTCATGGGATGTTTCTCATTTTCCCCCATTTCATAGTTGCTATTTCCCTTTTCCCCACTGTGAGAAACCTGGTTCATAACAACATCTATATTAATCATTTGCACCAATACAAATAGGATATTATATTATCCTATGATAAGCAAAATATTTAGAATCACTATGCCAATGCCACTACCAACAACAGAGTTACTATGTAAGATTAATTATTGCTTTGTATGTTTTGTCCTCAGAAATTATCTATTATGTTGTAATTCTAGGTAAAAAAAACTGAATCATTTTTTCTTTATGAATCTATAATCAATCTCACATAGGGTTTAGGTTAATTTAACTACATTTTTAATTTCATGGTTCCCTTAATTCCCTTTTAGGTCTTTTTGACATGTAAAATATCTTTTAGTTCAAAAGTGAATTCTTGTTTTGTTGTTTGCTTGTTTCTGTTTGTTTCGTGGTGCTGGGGATTGAAATCAGTGACGATTCCACCTTATAAATATTTTCTAAGTTTACATATTAGCTCTACTAGACTAGACCATCAGCAATTTCAATGAGGTATTAGTCCTGCTTCCCTAATAGCATCTTTATTACCCCAAATTGCAATTTTCAATTTTTACTTTTTTCCCTCTAGAAGTAAGATATTCAAATTTGTTAAAATTAAAGTTAAACTCTGAGCAATTAGGCTTTACATGAGAACATGAGGTATTATTCCTTGAATGGGACAAGTTCAAAAATCTATGATTTATGAAGTAATTTCTTTAACATAGGATTTTTTTGCAATATTTCTGTATTTTCTGCTGTATTCAAAATACTGAGATCCTGACATGAATGATTTTTCAATACACAGAATATTGCCATAATGAAGTCCATAATAAAATGCAATGTTTAAATGACCTGTAAGGAGTTCATAATTCTTTTTTTAAAACAGAAACATTTTTTAACTTTGTTTATATTTTTATTTGGTGCTGAGAAGTGAACCCAGTGCCTCACACATGCTAGGCAAGCGCCCTACCACTGAGCCACAATCCCATCTCAGGCAATTATAATTCTTACTAGGATAATAAGAGAATGGTGTTCAAAGGATTGCCTGAAAACCCTAGAAAATGATTATTTTATAATTCACATATATTAATTGCTACATATTTCAATAAACTATTATTATTGACTATGTACCAAATGTACTTATATAGTCAGTTCAACAGTTTAGTTTGTATGTATGCAATAAAAATCTTTTGAATCTTATATTTTATATAAATTAAAAATCAGATTAAATGATCAGCAACAATGGGGCACTAAGCAACTCAGTGAGACCCTGTCTCTAACTAAACAAGAAAATAGGGCCATGGATGTGGCTCAGTGGTCGAATGCCCCTGAGTTCAATCCTCAGTATCCCCCCCAAAAAAAAGTCAGATTAAACAAAGAGTATGGAAAACCACAAAATTATAATATGTAATAGCAAGAAATAATAACAACGAACCAAAATAATAATTTTGTATATAAATGACTTAAACATTTGACATAAATATGAAATATAATCCACTAGCAAAAATTTATTTATGAAAGTGAAAAAATGTTTGTCATGAACATGTTTATTCACAAATAAGGACAAATCTATACCAAAGCATCTATTCAATCTAAAGGAGGACATAGGGTTAGGGATGTAGGTCAGTGTTAAAGTGCATAGTATGCATAAGGTTCTGGGTTCAATTCTAAGTACTACAATAATTGATTCATTATTTAATATAAAGTAAGACATGTATTTGTTGATTTTTCTTAGTGCATAACTTGCTGCATCATGGAGAGATAAATTCAGAATTATGTTAAGTATTTTAATGTCTTCTAGGACCACTGTATATTCTGAAAAGAACAAAAAACATATGGTAATGTATATTTGATTACATAAAAGCATTCACAATCTATTGGAGAAATAGTAATTGAGCAAATTGAATTGATAAGTCTCATAAAAGTCATCAACATATTATGAGTTAGCTTGATTCATTAGTTATACAAATAATTTATATATTTTTTCATAAGCTTATTGAAATTCAACTTACTTATTCATTCCTTTGTTTGCTAATATCGACAATTTATAAAAAATGATTTCCATTTCTTGGCCAATATTATAAGTAATTTGCTTTTAATACAATTAGGTACAAGTGATACATAATAAAATGTCCTTTAAGTATAAATTAAAGAAGCAAAAATAAAAAAATTACTTATGTACCTACTATCCCATTAAGAACTAGACTATGACACCCCACTTTTATCTGTGGGCCTTGTTTTATATCTTCATCCTACCTTCTTTTCAGAGGTTATTATTTTTCTAAACCCTGTGTTTATTCCCTATTTTATTTTTATTATTCCATATTTTAACATATTATATTAATTCATACCTTTATTCTTTCAAATAATTAAAAAGCCCTAAAACCTTAAATTAAGCTACCTTTATACTGTAGTGTATATTTTTATTCTATTTAAGATCAGATATTGATTTCATTCAGTTTCTCTACTTTTCATTTTGTCATGAATCTCTGACTTTCAGAGGTCTCTTTATTGTTGAATCACAATATTTAGAATGACTTTTAGACTGGATTTGATGATAGCTAGTTCTAGATTTTACTTTATTTTGTTCCATTTCCTCAACATTAGTTCCAGAGAAGTGTTTTTCCTGGACATAGATATAAGATTTAATTTTAAAAGGTTTTGGTGCCTTAAAATTATACATAATAATGGGATTCATTTTGATATATTTGTACACACACATAGCACAAATTGGTCTATTTCATTCCCCTCTACTTGCTTCTTACCTCCCCTCCTCCTTCCTCTAATTCCCATTTTCTACTCTACTGGTTTCTCTTCTATCTTCATGGGATACCTTTTCTTTCCTTTTTTTTTCTTTCTAGCGTCCACATCTGAGGGAAAGCACAGGATTCACAAATGGAACAAGTCATTCTATTTTGAATTCCACTGTAACTTACAGTCTACTTCTCCCTTAAAGTTGTCCAACTTATTATAGGATTATTTTTAAAGTTTCTTTTTGCTTATTTTTTCCTGCTTCTCTATGATGTGTTTAATAAGCATTTGCATGAATGTGTGCACATAAGTATGTTGATCTTGACTGAAGATTGATAGGTTACTTAAATCTTGGCATAATAGCTTTCATGAGTTTTAGATGTTTATCAGTAATTATCTCTTCAAATATTGTCTCCTCCCCTAATACTCTCTTCTTCTTCTAACTGATCTTAACTGTACAATGTATGTTCTTATTGTATTCACTGTAACTTTGAAGCTCTATTTTAGATTTTTGGATCTTTATTTCATTGTGCATTATTAGCTTTTTTTTTTTTTTTTTTTTTTTTTTTTTTGTGGTGCTGGGGATTGAACCCAGGGCCTTGTGCTTGCAAGGCAGGCACTCTACCAACTGAGCTATATCCCCAGCCCATCATTGTGCATTATTTTAATATTTTTTCACTAATATTTCAGTTCACTTATTATCTTTGTAAATGTTTGCTTCTAATTCACTAACCTGTTGTTAAATAGATATATTAAATTGTTTGTTGTAATTTTTTGCCCTAATAATTCTATTTTGTTTTCATATATACATTTTATTTATAGTTATATGTTTGCTGAATATATTTTTAAGTCTTTTAATGCATTGAGTATACTTGTTTTATATCCTGATAATTCCAACATCACACAAAATTTTGTGTTCTGTTTGTTCTACACATTCTCACTTTTTGTGTCTTATTATGTGTTTCATCATACTACCCAAAGGCAACTAAAAATTGTCTTGGTTTCACAGCTGTTTCTTTAGAAGAAGCAAATGCCCTGAGGTGCAAAACATCACTTCAATACTGAGCTTACCTCTCTTTACGCTTACAATCCCCCACAAGAATATATACTTGGTAATTTCTTATTCTATTATTGGATTTCGATGTACTTAGAAACTTATATTTAGAGGTTTATCTAATTCTTTAATTGTCCTCAGCAGGAGAGTTGATAATAATTTTCTAGCTCTCCTTTCTAGAAGTCATCATATGACTTCATTCCTTTACCTTTTAAAAATAATTTTGTCACATTTGTTTGCATCCTAAAGTCTGCTGTTCAGTTTGTACATTTTGGTCCATATGAAAATAATATTGTATAATATATATTATTTTGTGTCCTAATATATTTATTCAGTGCAATTTATGATCTTTATTGCTCTATTTCTATCTAAAGATCCTATGGAACCCCTAAGATTATCAGAAAATAACAATAAAATATCATAAATATAAAATATTTAAAGAGCCAGAAGGTAAGTTCCCCCCCATAGCATTTACTACTGAAAACAACAAGTTGATAGTAAAATACAGAATTGTACATGAAAAAGAATCCCTGAATTTTCCCAACAGAAATATAAATTGAGAATTTTTTGTGGTAATCTCTTCTAGCCTTTCTCATGTGTATGTATGTGGGGAGGGGAGGGTAGTGGAATCTAATCTAATAAAATAATACCACACTTGGAGTTGGGAGTATGCATGCAGCCACCAGATACTTTGTAACATAGAGAAGTATAGAAACCAAACTTCCCATGTCTATACATTAGTCTCAATTTACCTGAAATTCTTCCAACTTAACATTTCCCTCTAGTTTTATTTCTTTCATAAAGAACAGTTTTCAAATGGATATATCTAATATGATAAATAACACATTATGACATTGTCTGCCATTAGCCTACTCTCTATGATTAGGCTTGGACTAACTCCCAGGGATGCCCACTTCAGAATCTCATATGACTAAAATCTAGCCAAGGAATCTGAATAACCTAACAAGCTCCTTTGTAGAGACTGTTGAAGTCAGTCTACTAAAGTATTTTAATTGTATCTTTAGAAATACTGCTGAGGAAGTCAGGGCTACTGTACAAAGTTAATAAACAGCTGGAGGAAATGTCAAACTGCAAAGTTATTATAAGATAGGAGATAAGAACATTGACAGCAAATCATCTGTTTTTGTAGTTTGGGCCAAGCTTGGATTCCCAACAGGCCTTTTAGACTGTGTGGCCATTTCTTAAGGTGTCTAGACTCTGAAAATACATGTAAAATACAAAAAAAATCACTATAAAGTTCAACATGTTAACAAGGCAGTTTCCAAAAATATACTTTAAGTTCTTACAAGCATATTTATTTCTTTGTTTGCATTTTCATTCATTTTAATCATTAATGTCATTATAAATCGTTAAAGAAATCACCAAGTTTTCACATGGCTCCCACATGAAAATAGAAAAAAAATCTATTTTATAAACTGAGATTATGCACACTCCGTAGCATTCAGTTGTTTTTCAAAATTCTCATTTAGTAATAATAATTTAATATCTGCTTTTATTCCTAGCTCCAGGAGAGCAAAGATTAAATCTACCGTTTTCATTATTGTATCACAGGATGAAACACAGAGGAAGTCCAACCTTAATGGGAAGGAATCATGTCTCAGTGTAGACTGCAAGTATATTATAAAATATGTGTGTTTCTAAGTGAAATAATTCATTATAAGTTTTGAACATGAAGTGAGAAATCATACTTTTAAAATTTTTAATAATTAAATGTAAAGGCCTTAAAAACCAAAATGTCATTTCCTGATTTTAATAGTCCTAACCAACTAGAACATATTTATTCTTAATGGAGATTATTATTTTAAATAAAGTCATTTGGTAGGAATAGCTCATACCATTATATTTTCTTCTGGATTTTTAAAAATAATGTATTATATGAGATTCAAAAATTATGATTAAACTGGAAATTTGCCCCCTAAGTATGCTCCATTTAAAGTGGATTCATGATGCATTATTTAATAAATATGTTTGAGGATGCAAAGACATACTTTAGCAAATTCTTACAAGCTTACTATTTAAAATATATCCCAGGTAGCAGTAAGATTTATATCACATTTTAAAGCAACTTTATAGCTATTTTTAAAACTATATTAAAAGACTGAAACTTATATAACTAGGATAGCAAATATTTGAGACTAAACTGTAATTTTATAGACGATTTATCTTTGTGTTCATTTATTTATAATTGAAAGACAACTATAAAATACATTCAAATCTGGCCTCCACAGGCAGGAAATCATTATAAAGAAATGCTGTTCAATAAGGTTTCCCAGTGTTCCTTAATTCAATTTCAGTTTGAATCTTTTGAAACTAAACAACCAACATTGTTAAACAGGTGTTGCAGTTAGATGTATTACAGTAGATTTTAGATTGTTTTCTGTGGGGTAAAATTGAAAGTTTTGTAAAGTTGAAAGGAAACTTAGAAGTTCACACCTCATGGCTTTAAAGCAGGGGTAGTCAAACATTTTCTTCCAAAAAGCAAGGCAGCAAAGATTTTCAGTTTCATGGAGCACAATCTGTCATGACTACCCAATTCTCCTGTTGTGTTTGAAATTAGTCAGACAGTACGAAAACAAAGGACATTACTGTGTTCCAATAACACTTTATTTCCAGAAAAAAAGGCAGAGTGCTAACCCCTGATTTAAAACATCAAATGCAAGTACTTAAAAGTAAAGTGGTTATATTTCTCATAGATAAACTGAGCTTTCCACCAGGTGTGTGGCTTCTATATCTGGGAGCCATTGATTATGATATCATCAGGAACTTCATTTGCTTCTCTTAATTCACATGAATTCTGTGAAAAGAAATAACCATTTATCCTTTATCTTCTGTCACTTCATCATCTTTTGATCTCAGGGTATAACCAAGAGATCTTTTGATCTCTATGTATGACCAAGATAGAATTACTATTGGTCCAAAATAATAAAAATGTCATATAAATCTATGGTAGAAAGTTTATCATCTTCTCTTCCTTTTGAAAAGGACATATTTCCTTACCCCCAGGGAGTTATGTTGGACCATGTGGTTGCATTCTGAACAACAAAATAGATATACATTACCTCCAAGATTACTTCATAAAACATCTGGAGAAGTGTCCATGCTTTCTTAGTTTATTCACTAGCCACAGAGAGAGGCCCAAGAATGACTGAGACACAAAATCATGTGAATAAACAAGAGTTCTAGATGAAATTGCATTTAAGAGACAAGGTTACAATATCTTAAAAGAGAAATAAATGAAGGAAAGATGAGTGAATTTTCAAAAATATGCCCTTTATTCTTCTTTTGCATAGTACAGAATTTTTACATCTATAATAATAAAGTGTGCATGTGTTTGTATGTTTACATGTACATATATGTGTATAACATACATTTATATAATTTCTCAAAGTTTAGAATAATTTTTAAATTACAGCTCAGAGAGCAGATATAAATTTATCTTAACTATCATTTAGAATGTTTAAATCTAAACTGTTTGCTTAAAGTCATACAATCCTTCTGAAAAATAGATTGCAGTAAATTTAGTGTTTTGGCAATCTTTCCTCTTCCTAACTGCCAATGTATAAGATAAAGAAAGGGACATTTTTGTGGATTTAATAGTTGAAATTAATGATAGGATATAATAATAGGAAATAATAATTAATAATAGGAAAATAATAGGAAATTGCAGGCACAAATAATTTCCCTTATTGTATTTCATTGATAATGTTTATCTTTTGCATTCTAAAGCAATTTGGGAAAAATAAAATGAATATAAATAAAATGATTCTAAATAAAATGGACTGACTAATCAATTTTAAATTTATAAAATGGAGTCATATTTTCAAATCTAATTTGAGATTAGAAATAATTAACTGCATCAATTCTCTGTGGTTCTGTAATCTCAGTCCATCCTATGGTATTTAAAATTTTTTTAAAATTCTTTTCTCCGTTGTTTTCATTTTCCTTTTTTCATTTCCTGCTCTCACATCCTGATCATGTTTGAAATCAAGAACCTTTCATGCTTCAGGCTACTGAAGACTGGGAAGTTTAAATAGAATATTACAGTTTTATTGTAGTTTTTTTTAATTTTACTTTTTTAAAATTTTTCTCATTCTATTTTCCTCTTATTTATCTGTTTCCTCATTCTTGCCATCATTCCACCCCACATTATGCATCATCATTCAATTATCAGAGAGACCATTCAGCCTTTGGGTTTTTGGGATTGGCTAATCTCTCTTAGCATAATAGTCACCAACATCATCCATTTACCTACAAATGCCATAATTTTATTCTTCTTTATGGCTGAGTAATATTCCAATGTGTATATATAAAACAGTTTATTTAGCCATTCATCTATTGAAGGGCATCTGGGTTGGTTCCACAATCTAGCTACTGTGAATTGAGCAGCTATGAACATTGATGTGGCTGCATCACTGTAGTAATCTGATTTTAAGTCCTTTGGGTATAGGCCAAGGATGGGATAGCTGGGTCAAATGGTGGATCCATTCCAAGGTTTCTAAGGAATCTCCACACTGCTCTCCAGAGTGGCTGCACCATCTTGCACTCCCACCAGCAATGTATGAGTGTACCCTCTTCCCCACATCCTTGCCAACACCTGTTGTTGCCTGTATTCTTAATAAAAGACATTCTAATTGGGGTAAGATGAAATCTTAAGGTGGTTTTGATTTGCATTTCTCTTATAAGGAGGGATGTTGAACATTTTTTCATAAATCTCCTGATTGCTTGTAGATCTTCCTCTGTAAAGTGTCTGTTCATTTCCTTGGCCCATTTATTGATTGGGTTATTAGTATTCTTGGTGTAAAGATTTTTGAGTACTTTGTAGATTCTGGAGATTAGTGCTCTATCTGAAGTGTGTGGCAAAGATTTTCTCCCACTCTGAAAGCTCTCTCTTCACATTGCTGATTGTTTCCTTTGCTGACAAAAAGCTTTTTAGTTTGACTCTATCCCAATCATTGATTCTTGCTTTTATTTCTTGCGCTTTGGGAGTCATGTTAAGGAAATCTGGTCCTAGGCCAACATGATGAAGATTTGGACCTATTTTCTCTTCTATTAGGTGCAGAGTTTCTGGTCTGATTTCTAGGTCCTTGATCCATTCTGAGTTGAGTTTTGTACAGGGTGAGAGATATGGGTTTAGTTTCATTTTGCTGCATATGAATTTCCAGTTTCCCAGCACCATTTGTTGAAGAGGTTGTCTTTTCTCCATTGCACGTTTTTGCCTCCTTTGTCAAGTATGAGATACCTGTATTTATGTGGGTTTGTCTGTGTGTCCTCTATTCTGTACCATTGATATATCTGTCTATTTTGGTGCCAATACCATGCTGTTTTTGTTACTATAGCTCTGTAGTATAGTTGAAGGTCTGGTATTGTGATACCCCATGCTTCGCTCTTCTTGCTAAGGATTGCTTTAGCTATTCTGGGTCTCTTATTCCTCCAAATGAATTTCATGATTGCTTGCTCTATTTCTGTGAGGTCCATCATTGGGATTTTAATTGGAATTGCATTGAATTTGTATAGCATTTTTGGAAGTTTGGCCATTTTGACAATATTAATTCTGCCTATCCAAGAACATGGGAGATCTTTCCATCTTCTCAGATGCTCTTTAACTTCTTTCGTTAGTGTTCTGTAGTTCTCATTGTAGAGGTCTTTCACTTCTTTTGTTAGATTGATTCCCAAGTTTTTTTTTTTTTTTGAGGTTATTGTGAATGGGGTAGTTTCCCTGATTTCTCTCTCAGAGGATGCATCACTTACAAATAAAAATGCATTAGATTTATGAGCATTAATTTTATATCCTGCTACTTTACTGAATTCATTTATGAGTTCCAGAAGTTTTCTGGTGGAATTCTTAGGGTCTTCTAAATAGAGAATCATGTCATCAGCAAATAGGGATAGTTTGAGCTCTTCTTTTCCTATTCGTATTCCTCTAATTTCTTTGGTCTGTCTAATTGCTTTGGTAGAGTTTCAAGAACAATGTTGAATAGTAGTTGTGAAGGAGGGCATCACTGCCTTATTCCAGTTCTCAGGGGGAATGCTTTCAATTTTTCTCCATTTAGAATGATGTTAGCTGTGGGTTTAATATAGATAGCCTTTACAATGTTAAGGAATGTCT
Source organism: Glaucomys volans (assembly GCA_020662805.1). Taxonomy (NCBI): domain Eukaryota; kingdom Metazoa; phylum Chordata; class Mammalia; order Rodentia; family Sciuridae; genus Glaucomys; species Glaucomys volans. The sequence continues at coordinate 844,127 of JAJEJO010050072.1, forward strand.
CCACTATCCCTATTTTTTCTAGTGTTTTGAACATGAATGGGTGCTGTATTTTATCAAATGCTTTCTCTGCATCTATTGAAATCATCATGTGGTTCTTGACTTTAAGTCTGTTGATGTGCTGAATTACATATATTGATTTCCAGATGTTGAACCAACCTTGCATCTCTGGGATGAAACTCACTTGATCATGGTGCACTATCTTTTTAATATGCTTTTGTATGCGATTCGCTAAAATTTTGTTAAGAATTTTTACATCTATGTTCATTAGGGATATTGGTCTGAAATTTTCTTTCCTCGATGTGTTCTTCTCTGGTTTTGGTATCAGGGTGATATCAGCTTCATAGAATGAGTTTGGAAGGGTTCCCTCCTCCTCTATTTCATGAAATATTTGAGAAGTATTGGAATGAGCTCTTCTTTGAAAGTCTTGTAGAACTCGGCTGTGAATCCATCTGGTCCTGGACTTTTCTTTGTTGGTAGGCTTTTGACGACTTCCTCTAGTTCATTGCTTGAAATTGATCTATTTAAGTTGTGTATGTCCTCCAGATTCAGTTTGGTGGCTCATATGTCTCTCGGAACCTGTTAATGTCTTTGAGGTTTTGTATTCTGTTGGAGTATAAATTTTCAAAGTAACTTCTTATTATGTTTTGTATTTCAATTGTGTCTGTTGTAGTATTTCCATTGCCATCACGAATTTTAGTGATTTGGAGTTCCTCTCTCCTTCTCTTCATTAGCGAGGCTAAGGGTTTATCAATTTTGTTTATTTTTTCAAAGAACCAACTTTTTGTTTTGTCAATTTTTTGAATTGTTTCTTTTGTTTCAATTTCATTGATTTCAGCTCTGATTTTGATTATTTCCTGTCTTCTACTACATTTGGTGATGATCTGTTCCTCTTTTTCTAGGGCTTTGAGCTGTAATGTGAGGTCATTGATTTGTTGACTTTTCATTCTTTTATTAAATGCACTCCAAGCAATGAATTTTCCTCTTAGCACTGGTTTCATGGTATCCCAGAGATTTTGATATGTTGTATCTTTGTTCTCGTTGACCTCTAAGAATCTTTTAATTTCCCCCCTAATGTCTTCTGTTATCCATGTATCATTCAATAGCATATTATTTAATCTCCAGGTCTTGGAGTAGTTTCTGTTTCTAACTTTATCATTGATATCTAATTTCATTCCATTATGATCTGATAGTATACAAGGTAGTATCTCTATGTTTTTGTATTTGTTAAGAGTAGCTTTGTGGCAGAACATATGGTCTATTTTAGAGAAGGAACCATGAGCTTCTGAGAAGAAAGTGTATTCACTTTTTGATGGATGGAATAGTCTATATATGTCCATTAAGTCCAAATTAGCGATTGTGTCAGTGAGTCCTATAGTTTCTTTTTTCAATTTTTGTTTGGAAGATCTGTCCAACGGTGTGAGAGGAGTCTTAAAGTCTCCCATATTATTGTGTTTTGGTCTATTTGATTCCTGAAATTGAGAAGGATCTGATTGATGTACATGGATGCACCATTGTTTGGTGCATAAATATTTATGATTGTTATGTCTTGCTGATTTATGCCTCCTTTAAGCAGTATGAAATGTCCTTCTTTATCCCTTCTGACTAACTTTGGGTGAAGTCTGCTTTATCTGAAATGAGAATGGAAACCCCAGCATTTTTACTCAGTCCATGTGCATGGTATGTTTTTTCCCAACCTTTCACCTTTAGTCTGTGGGCATATTTTTCTATGAGATGAGTCTCTTGAAGGCAGCATATTGTTGGGTCTTTCTTTTTAATCCAGTCTGCCAGTCTATGTCTTTTGATTGATGAGTTTAGGCAATTTACATTCAGGGTTATTATGGAGATATGACTTGTATTTCCTGTCATCCTAGCTTTTTTTAGGGTTTTTAGCTTAACTTTGTTTCTCCTTTGATTGATTCTTTCTTTAGGGTAATTCCTCCCCATGATGACTGAGATTGTTATTTTTTGTTTCTTCCTCTTCGAATATTTTGTTGAGAATGTTCTGTAGGGCAGGCTTTCTCTTTGTGAATTCTTCAGGCTTTTGTTTATCATGGAAGGATTTTATTTCATCATCAAATCTGAAGGTAAGTTTTGCTGGGTATAAGATTCTTGGTTGGCATCCATTTTCTTTCAGAGCTTGAAATATGTTGTTCCAGGCCCTTCTTGCTTTTAGGGTCTGAGCTGAGAAATCTGCTGATATCCATATCGGTTTCCCCCTGTAGGTAATCTGCTGCTTTTCTCTCCAGCCTTTAAAATTCTATCTTTGTTTTGTATGTTAGGTATTTTCATTATAATGTGCCTTGGTGTGGATCTGTTGAAATTCTGTGCGTTTGGTGTCCTGTAGGCCTCTTGTAATTGATTTTCCATCTCATTCTCATATTTGGGAAATTTTCTGATATTATTTCTTTGAACAGATTGTTCATACCCTTGGTTTGTATCTCTGTGCCTTCCTCAATCCCAATAACTCTTAAATTTGGTCTTTTCATGATGTCCCATATTTCTTGGAGGTTTCGTTCATGATTCCCAACCATCTTCTCTGTTTGACTTTGTTTTCAAGATTAAATATTTTGTCTTCATTGTCTGAGGTTCTGTCTTCCAAGTGATCTATTCTGTTAATTATGCTTTCTATTGAGTTTTTCACTTGGTTTATTGTTTCCTTCATTTCCTTGTTTCCTTCAAGAATTTCTGTTTATTTTTTTCTCAGAATTTCTATCTCTTTATTGAAGTGATTTTTTGCTTCCTGCAATTGCTCTATTAGCTGGTTATTCATAGCCCGAATCTGCACTCTTGTCACATCATTCTCTTCTCGGATCATTTTAATTATGAACATTCCGAACTCCCTTTCTGTCATTCCTTCGACCATGCTGTCTTTGGGTTCTCTTGATATATCATCTAGGTTTGATTGGGACACTTTCTTCCCGTGTTTTCTCATGCTGCTCGTGTATCTTCCCCTCTAGTAGTGTGAATCCGAGGGATTGCAATTTCCCTGTGAAGACTTAAAGTGTCCCTGCAGATTTCCAGTAACTCACCTGTTGCTTGAGAGGTGCTTGATCAAGCGGTGACCCAAGAAAGGTGTGTCCCACTACCTCCAGGTTGGGAATGATCAATGCTACTGGGCAGAGGCAGCCTAGTGTTGATAGACAATTAGATATAGCAAGGTGGTAGACTCCGGGCTAGGGTGTGGACCTGGGCACTAGACCAAGTTGGGGTGTTGTCACAGAACTGTGCTCAGTGATGGAGACACTGGGCTTGAGAGCCCAGGCAGGCCTGAACTCCTTGCTGGGGGCTCAGGCGGTTGCAGCTGGTTGCTCTCTCCTGGGGACACTGTAAGATAGCGCTAAAGGCCCTAAACTCCTCAGTGGAGTCAGCGACCCCGGCAGCTCCCGGCCAGACCTCTCCAGGAGCTGCGGCACAGTGACTCGGAAGACCGGCCGCAGCTCCAAATCCCCAGACAGCCGGAGACGGTCCCTCTCTGCCAGGGAAACTGCAAAATGGTGCCAAGGGATCCAAACTCCCTGCTGGAGTCAGCGACCCCAGCGGCTCCCGGACAGACCTCTCCAGGAGCTGCAGTGCAGTGGCTCGGAAGACCGGCTGCTGCTCGGAATCCCCAGGCAGCCGGAGACAGACCCTCTCTGCCAGGGAAGCTGCAAAATGGCGCCATGTGGTCCAAACTCCCTGCCGGAGTCAGCTATCCCAGAGGCTCCTGGCCAGACCTCTCCAGAAGCTGCGGCGAGGCCCCAGGCAGCCGGAGATGGTCGATCTCTGCCTGGGAGGTTGCTGGCTGGTGCTGGAGCCCGGCCAGTGACTCTAAAGCCGCTGCTGTGGACCTGTACTCACTTGCTAGCTGGCGCAGACCCAGGTAGGTGACTCCGAAGCAGCTGCAGGGTCCGGCGCTCCTGGATGGTAGCTGCCTGCGGCTGGGCCAAGCCCAGCCTGGCAGAGTTTGTTCCGGAGCGGCGACTGGGGTCCCCTTATATGTGATTTGAATATAAAATCTCATTGAGAGTCATATTCCTGCTGTTTGAATCCCGAGCAAGTAGAAATCCACAGAGGAAGTAGGAATGCAGCCTTCCTCTAGCCCACCATCTTGAATCCCCCTGGGGTTCATTTTTTAAACACATTTAGTTATAGATGGACTCAATACATTCATGTCATTTATTTATTTTTATGGGTGCTGAGAGTTGAACCCAGTGCCTCACACATGCTAGGCACTTCACCACTGAGCCACAAACCCAGCCTTCATTTCGACATACTTATAGAAGCATGGAATAAAACTTGCTCCAATTCAGTTCCCAGTATTTTTCCCCTTTCCCTTTCCTCCTCCCTCCCTGTGTTTTCTTTCCTCTACTTGTCTTTCTTCCATTTATTTGTACATTTTCCATTGGTGCATTATATAAAATATATGTAATTCGCTGTGGTATATTCATATATGTACTTTTAATATCTCTCTACTATAAACAATGAGAACAATAAAAAGGTGTCAATCATAAGTTGAATTGCAAATAATTTTATTGTATAAGTTCATACTTTACATTATTAGACTAATAAAATCTTGCTTTTTAAGCCTAATGTGCTTTAAAATCATCAGATTTTGATACCAAATGTTTTACATTTTAATAACTACTTTTAAAAATTAAATTTTGGGCTGGGGATGTAGCTCAGTTGGTAGAGTGCTTGCCTTGCAACCACAAGGCCCTGGGTTTGATCCCCAGCACTTTAAAAAAATAAATAAATAAATGAATAAATGTCAAGAAAAGAGACAAATGAATTTGAAATTCAGGACAAAAATGACAAGGTCTTACTTCAGTGTGCTTGGATTTTCCACTATATTTGTCATTTTTATTAGGGTGTGCAAAAGTACTAAAAACTTTCAGGCAAAAATCTGATAAATAGCCAAAATGATATAGCAAATGCTTTGGGAGTTGAAATAATATGTTTCAGTTCAATTGCTGATTGAAGATATTTCTCATGCTATTAGTAAATGAATTTAGAATTAGAAGAGACAAATTGCAGAAATGGAAAATACTTTTGAATATAAGATATATACAGTGTATCAGTGTATTATAATGTACCTTTATCTTCTGTATTACTTTTAAAACAGATGCATAGTGCATATTTAATGTACAGAACATGAAAAATATATATTTGTCATGACCTACATATATATATATATATTTAATGTATACATATGTGATAAATATTAATTATATATAATGGTTACTATAGTGGAACAAATTAAATTATACATCATCTAGCATAATTACCTACATCTTCTACACAGTAAATCAACTTCTAATCTTCAAAATGACAGAAAACTAAAATGTTAAGATAAAACTATTACACATAGTAGTATTAAGCAGAAAAGTACACTATGAATGAGAGAAAAATAACACAAAACTATAATACAAACCTATTTCATGGCTGTGTCTATTGACATAGAATGGAATTTAAATCTCATATTACTTTGCTTTGTATATTTATATTTTGAGTTATAATTTTAATAGTAAACATGAAATCCTAAACATTTATGTTTGAAGAATTTTAATGCTCATTTTAGTCTGGTATGGACTGAGTTTTGTGTCCATCAAAATTTATATGTTAAGGCCATTACCGTCCTATCTAATTGCTTTTGGAGATGGCATCTTTAGGGAACTAATTAAGGTTAAATGAAATATAAGGTTAGGGTCCTAATCCAATAATAATAATGCCCATATAAGAAAAGATAACAAAGATTTTCCTTGCTTACTCTTCAAGTCCACACTAAGGAAAGGTCACAGGAGGATGCAGAGGAAATGAAGGCATCTGAAAAGCAGGAAGAGAGCCCTAAAAAGAAATTGATCATTATTGCACCCTGGTCTTGGACTTTCAACCTCCAGAAATGTGAGAAAATAAATTTCTATTGTTTATGCCCTACAGTGTACGGTATTTTGTTATGGTAGTCTGAGTAAATTAATACAGTAGTCCTCATCACCCCTTATCTGAAGGGAATATGTCCCAAGACCCTCAGTGAATACTTGAAACCACAGATAGAAGTAAATCCTATATTTTTCTTATGCATAAACACCTATGCTAAATTGTAATTTATAAATTATGTACAACCGATTAACAATAACTAATAATACAACCATAGCAAATACCATAATAAAAGTTATATGTATACATTCTCTCTCCTTTCTCTCTTTCTCAAAGTATCTTGTACTATAGTCAACTTCTTGTGATGATGTGAAATAATACAATGCCTAAGTGATGGGATGAAGTGAGTGTTACTGGAATAACAAGTATTGCTATACAGTAACAGTTGATCAGCTAACCAAGACAGCTATTAAATGACAGATAGGTGAGCAGTATACACAGTGTGGATATGGTAGGTAAAGGGATGATTCGTGTTCAGCATTCACTCTTGTCCACATTTGACCTTAACTAAAATTTTGTTAAGTATTTATATTTCTGTCATTGCTTCTTCCTTTTTATATGTCTAATTCGTAATTGTCTCTGCATTTTCAATCTTTACCACCATTGTAGCTTACGAGTTTCCTTGTAAATAAGTGTGTGATTTAAAAATCATGCTTATTTTTGGAAATTTCCATTTAATATTTTCAGAACACAGTTGACCAAGACTAAATGAAACCTCAGTAAATGAAACCACAAATCAGGGGGAACAACTGTACACTACTTTAGCAACCAAAATTTCATTCCTGATTCTACAACTTTGAGTTCAATCTCAATGTTAGTTCTGTCAGGAAGAGCGCACTAGTAATAGATGGTCGGAGTCCTTTTATGCAAAAGGATATTTTGTGTATGAACATGATGTAATCATATCTGTTTATAAGAAGAAAATGTCAGATTTTTTTCTCTCAAAATTAAGCTTTTCTCATATTTAGCTACTTGGAAAAATACTGAAAGTACTTGAATTTATTTTCCTTTGCATGTAACTTAATATTTCTACTGAAGTTTACCTGATCTTTCTGGCTCATCCTTGAAATTAAAAATAATCAGAATATATATTGGTTTCAGCCAATTTTCAGTAATTTTGCCAGGCAGAAAATATGTACCTTTTCAGATTGTATGTTTTTATTGCTATTGTTTTTCTTGAGACCACACAGATTGCTCTACTAAATCTTTCACTATTCCTTCTACTAGTTACTATTATTTTTGCTTTAGAGAAACAATTGTCAATTTGTTTGGTTTCATTTTTGCTTCTTACCATCTGTAATCCTTTTTTTTTCTGGCATTATTGCTTTCTTCATTTCCTCTGTAGTGTGAAAGGGTTTCTCACATTTGCTTTATATATTTTGCAATTGGTCAATTCCCAGATGAGGAAATAAAAGTTTTTTCTACTTTGTTAAGACATTTGTGAAATTTTTAACAACCTTAACCAATTTTGTCCCTATTTCACCTTGGCTAAAGTTTTGTTTCTCATTTATATTTCTGCTTTTGCTTCCTCCTTTTTCATGTCAAATACACAGTTGTCTCTGCATTTTCAATCTTTACCATCATTTTCATGAGTATCTTTGTAAATAAAATATAGCCAAATTTGCTTGTTTTAAATATCATTCTGAGAATGTATATTTTAAATATACAGATTAGCATATACATATACAAAGTAATCAACAATATGTTTAGATGTATTTTGTCATCCTATTTTTTCTACTTTACATGATTTCTTATTGTTTCTTTAAGTTTCTTTCCTGCCATTCATTTATTTTGTTTTTGTTCCATTTGTTCATTTTGTTTTTGTTCCATTTATTTCTCTATACACTCTGTAATTTTTAATTCCATGCCTCTAAGTTTCAGTTTCTGTTTATTAGAGATGCAGGAAAAAAAGCAGGATACCCTTATTTCCCGCCCCCATTTCACTTATCTGCTTTCATTCCTATGTGTAAAACCATGGTTTAGGGTTGCCATAATGAAAATCGTATATCTAATGGAGTTTATGCTCCTCCATCACCTTCGCACATCACCTTATTTTTCCATAACATCACTGACATATAATTGGAAATTGTGTGTGCATATATATGTGTGCAAATGTGTGTATGTGAATATATATGTATGTATATATACATAAATATATGGTATACAACCAGACGATTTAATATTCATTTTAAAATAATACCAATATCTTCCTTTAAAACTCCTCAGTAACCCCTGCTGCCAAAATCTCAAGATATAATCTGAATTCCGAGCATGCCATTCAATGACTTTGTGATCACATGGTTCCATCTACTTATCTGAGTTTTTAAATATGCTAAGTTCTTTTATACCTCATAATTTTAATATATGCCATTTCTCCCACCTGAAATATTATTTTACTTCGGTCTATCTAATGAATTCCTATTAATCTTTAAGAGGCAGCTCAATATGCTCTGCTATACTATGCATTATTATGTCCCTTTCTCCCTTAGGTCTTTACTGATGTTCATATCACTCATTCTAAATTACTGACTAATCCTTTCCATACGTCTCTTAAACATTTCCAGTGTCATGGTATAAAGGCAAAGACAGATGAGCAAGAGAAATTACCAATCATATAAATGTCTTTTGAAGCCTTTGTTTAGGTCAAGTCTGCTAACACCATATTGGTCAAAGCAAGTCAGAGGGAGGCACCCAGAATAAAGGAATGGAAAAGAACAACCTGCTCAGAGAAGGCACTGCAAGGTTCTATGACAGAGGAGCAAAAACATAGGGAAGGGTGGAAGGGTTAGGACTATTAATGCAATTAATCTCACAATATGAACATTAATTCCTGAAATCTGGGATCTATAAAATCTGTTTTTTAAAGCAGACCTAGAAACTATTAACATTGATCAAATTAATCAAATCTCCACCTTGACAATGCACTGTGAGGCAAAGGAGCAAAATACATGGTACTAACTGAAAACCATGAGCTTGAAGAGCTATGTCTGGTTTAAATATTATTACAAGCACATCTTCTTGCCAGATAAATGCCATAGCTTTAGTGGTTTTTATTTGTCACTACTTTTAACAGATGTAGTTTTCAAGAGCTGAATGTTAAGTCAATTTATATGAAGAGCATGAGAGAGAAATAACATGGAGGTGGATACTATAAAATAAATGTCATACAACATGATAATTGTTGCTATAAACTGACAAGAAAATGTGTTTTGTTCTTTTTGTGACTGTTGAATAAATGAATTCTGAGTTCTACTGATAAAATTCGTCTTAGGGATTTAGTTTTACTTTTTCAAATATGACAGAATGAAAGGGAGAAAGCATCTTTAAACTTTTTATAAGAATATTCATAAGAGCCTTAATGAATGTTATGAATATGTATTCTCATTAGAGCCATAACTGAGTGACAAAAGTGTTTACCCAGCTTCTTTGCTTGTGGTCTAGCTATATATGCAGATCGTTCTGCATGCTTTTGAAAGATACTTTTCTTGAGTTTAAGTTGAATAAAGAAATACACCAAATGACTGGGAAGGGTGGCTCATGCCTGTAATCCCAGCAGCTTGGGAGGCTGAGGCAGGAGGATCACAAATCCAAGGTCAGCCTCGGCAATTAAAGAAAACCTTCAGCTACTTTTTGGTTTGGATATTTGGTGTCCTCCAAAAGCTTATGTGTAAGACAGTGCAAGAATGTTCAGAGGTGAAATTATCATGAAAGTTTTAACCTAATCAGTGGATTAACTGATGGTAATGGTTGGCAGGCAGGGTGTAATCAGAGGAAGTAGGTCATCTTGGGATGCCTTTGCGGTATATGTTTTGTCCCTGGTGAGTGGTGCGCGCTCTCTCTGCTTCCTGTTTGCAATGCCCTCAGTTGCCTTCCTCTGCCATGCCCTTATGTCATCATGTTCTGCCTCACCCTGAGCCCAGATATCAATGGATTCAGACCTCTGAAATCTTGAAACTAAATATACTTTTTCTCCTCTATATTGTTCTGGTCAAGTCTTCTGGTCACAGTGATGAAAAAGCTGACTAAAACAGCAACTTAACAAGACCCTGACTCAAAATAAAAAATAAAAAGGACAGGGGATGCAGTTCAGTGTCAAAGTACCCTGCATATCAGAATTTAATCTCAGGATCATTTGTCAGTAGTAAGGGTCAAATTCAGAGTATAATCAACTGCTAAGATATATAGTAGAAAGAACATCATCATGCTTGCTATTTAATAAGGCCCAAGATATTCAAATATTTAAATTATTTTGTTTTTCTTTTTAATGTCTTTTCATGGTTTCTCTCCCTGCTCCCAGCTTTACTTAGGTTTCACTGACAAAATGTATATGTATTTATGATGTATAATATGTTTTTATATACACAGGCTTTTATAATTTTTCATTTTTTTCTTTCACAATATAATTTTCCTTAAATTTAGGCTACTAAAAGATATAAAATTATTATTATATCCAATTTCAATCCAAATTATGAATGTATTCAAGCCTGTTATCTTGCTTACTGTTAAAATGGCTAATCTGTCCCTTGCTTTTTGTCCAACATTTGAAATGTTCTAGGCAATGAATATAGAGCACTAGACAAAAATCTCAGGATACTTGTTCTGGGACCATTGACTGTAAGATGAAGCAAGTTGGAGTATGTCTTCTTATTCTCAAACCAAAACTCTCAGGAACTGAGATGGGACTGAGCTTGCATATGAGAGTCAGTAACTATTCCTGTCAGCTTATAAAATTTTAGGCTGACCTAGGAATTGTCTAGCATAAAGGGCAGAAGGATACTTGGCTCTTCACCATTCCTTATTTCCATCTTTTGTGAAGGATCTCTATATGAATACTGTGTCCAATAGGGCCTTCCATCTTCTTGTTATGGACAGTGCAGTGTCTTGACAGCATAAATTGTCAAAGTCCTACATTAAGCCACCTCAGGAAACACAAATGAAATAATATATGCCAAAATACAGCATATAGAAACTACGTCCAGCATGCGTTCATAGGTAAAGAATATTTCTTGCATAGTGATTAGTAGTCATCTAATAAATAAGAGTTTACTGTTTATTAAAGATTTATCTAAAAATGGAATACTTTGCTAGGTTCATTTATGTATATAATATTAGTCTAATAGGTTGTGTTCTTCCCTAGCAGACATATAATCTAGTAGAAGAAGTCAACACTCTTAACTCTGTCATGCATTCATACATCAAAATTTGTTCACCATTTATTTATATACTTTAGCCAACACACTGGAAACACAAAGATAAGGGGTTGGGGGGATATAGCTCAGCTGATAGAGTGCTTGCCTTTCAAGCACAAGGCCCTGGGTTCAATCCCCAGCACTGAAAAAAAAAAAAAAAAAACAAAACCACAAAGATAAATAAACCATCTACTCTGTTCGAGAAGTTTACCCTCCCTGCTACTTTTTCCTCCTTCTTCCCACTCATTATAATTAATTATCCTCTGTGGACTCCATTTGATTTTGTTCGGTCATCTGTTGCAAATTTTATTATAATTACAAATTCACAAAAATTTTTTAATTGTAATTATGAATTCACATGCCAGTTTTCCTCATTATGTTACAAAACACATTACTGGGACATATTATTTTACATATGGATCAAGGGCCTGGCACAGGGTCAGGCTAAATATTATTGTTTATATGTCGTTTTTTAGTAGCAATCTTTTGATTTAAGATGAGTTATGAGCCTTAACTTTATAACTGTTAAAAATCATTCTTTGCTCCAGGAAGAAAGAGGAAAGTCTAAACCTAAATATACCCTTAGGCTGGGTGCCGTGGCATACTCTAATCCCAAGGGAGGATCTCAAGTTCAAAGCCAGCCTCAGCAACTTAGTGAGGCCCTAAGCAACTCATTGAGACCCTATCTCTAAATAAAATATAAAAAGAGCCTGGGTATGTGGCTCACTGGTTAAGTGCCCCAGGGTTCAATACCCAATACCAAAATAAATGAATAAATATAAATAAATAAATAAATGAACAAACCCTCAGGACACTTTGAATTTTTTTGTAAAGAACAAGTATTTACCTCTTTCATTTTCCTTTTGTCTTAGATTTTTAAATATCAATCAAAATATGAAATACACTGTTTACTTGTCATAACTTTTCGCACAATTACAAAACCAAGTGCTCTCAAAGAGCAAAAACTTGAAGGATGTTGCAGAATACACATCCATACTCATTAACTTTCCTTGATTTGTTTTAACACATTATTTGTACGAGTTTGTCAAATAAGCCTAAGTCCAAAGTACAAATAGTTAACGGATTTATAATTGTGTGTACTGTTATCAACCATGATCACTCTTCTGCCCCAGAGGCAGTTTCCTTACTTTCCTGAAAATATATCAAATAAGAATAATCTCATTTGATATTTGCTAACCATTTTTCTGCTGTTGAATATACAATATAAATTAGAATCTGAATTTCATCCAATTATTTTATTTTTAATTTCCATCTCAAGCCTGATACAAAATTGTGAGTCTGCCCTAGGAGAAGAATGTGGTCTCTGTGAACTCCTCCCTATCTTCTCAGTTCTTTTTGGAACACTTGTCAGGCATGTGATGGGGGAAAATCAGAAGAGGAAATTAAAATCATTTTATAATAACTTGGGAATTGTAGTACTTTCTTGACAGAGACTAGCTGGTATGGCTGGTATTATAGAAAGCAACAGAATACCTAGTCTTCTACTGGGCTTCTTTGGACATTTCATGAATGAGGATTTCTTGAATACATCCCTTTCAAGGACCATGTGCTTTTAGGATTATGGTGTGAATCTTTTAGCATTTGCTTACTGACATTTTTATTGCTAGATCCCCTAACACTGTGAAAAAACTCTCTTAGACAAAAATCTTACCAAGATGACTATAGCATGAATATCAAATGTCCAACATGAAACTGGCATTTATGTTTTGGGGTATGAAAGCAAATAATATTGTATTTTTAATTTCAAATTATAATTATTATTTCTAGTATTTAGTAAAGCAGTTGACTTTTGTACTGCACATTACCCCTGTTATCCTGTAGTTTGGCTATAATCATTTCATAGATCCTCCCAAAACTGTACTGATTTTGGGGGGTTTTCTACATAGAAAATCACATCATATATGAACAAAGAGTTTGATTTCTTCCTTCCCAATCTTCATGTCTTTGTTTTATCAAATTACATTAGTTAAGACTTCTAGTATGATGTTGAATAGGAGTGTTGCAAAGGGCCATCATTGCATTCACTATTTTTCAAGACAAATAATGTGAATAATAGTTTTCTTTACATTTTAAAAACAAATTTAAAATTATTTCTGTAAGAACAAAACCTTAGACACACAAATTTCTATAAAAGGTAATAATATTATCTCAGATTTTATAGCACTGTTTTTGTCAGGTAATACCGTAGTATTAAATATAGTGTATTAACTGAATTAAGATGATTTACATCATAGGGATATTCAGATTAAATATCAACTAGTCATGTGACTATTCATATGAACCATTTATCAACAGAATTCCAGGCATCTTTTATTGGAAAAAGTTTAGGGTTGTTCCATGTTGCCTTTTCAATGCTTCAATATTAAATTGTGTTCCTCACTGGAAATCCTTGTTTTCTTTTCACTACACTCCAATTCTGGGTGCAATAACTAGGCTACCACAAGGTAAGAAAATTCAAAGGATGCTTGACTATAGTCAGTTTCCATAGATGCTAAAATATCATTGTTGCCATCAACATGTTCATCCTGCCCACCTCCAAACTATATGCAAATCAAAAATTAAACCTACATTTATTTTGCTTTTTTAGAAGACATACATTAACTGTCATATATGTAAAATATGTGACTAAATTAATACATGCTTTAATTCTCCACTGGTGATCAGGAACATATGCCAACATAGACTTGAACATAGTTTGAAGTTTTAGGTAAGAATTACTGTTTTCTTTCTCTATACCATACCAACTAAATTTATGTAAGATTTTTATAGAGAAAGCACAACCTCAAATTCCCAATTACTCTCTGTGATAGACACTGTATTGTCTGCAGTCATTAGTTATTTTTGAGACTGAGTATGATGGCTAGAGAGTTGATAGCTACAAAGTTTGAAAAAATGGACAAAACTGTAACTAAGCTTCCTGTAAAATAAAGGAATAATTATGTAGTTACCTTGTGTCCTTTTGCAATTTTATTAATAAAGAAACCTATCCAGATGCATATAAGAAAATCAAGAACTTTTTCCCCCCAAATCCTCTGGGTTCTAAATAATTAATTTTCAAAATTAGGCAAACATTAAAAGAAAACATCAAAAGGTCTATCTTTCTTACCAACTAAGGAGAAACTATGAAGTGGCTTAGTTTGTGTTTAAGTATGAGTCCCTTCCTGAGCTTAATCCCAGCTTCCATATACTGGCCTTTCTACCTCACATTCCTTTCCTCACCAGAGTTCTCATGTTTTGAAGAGTTTCTCCCATTAAGAAAACAAGGGTAATGAGAAATAGATCTTACACACACTAAGATACTAAAGATCCTTGATTCTCAAACTATGCTTCACAGGGCAGAGACATAACATACCATATCTACTAAGAGAGACCCTGCATTGCCATAGGGTCCCCATGGGCTCTGGATGCATTTTAATAAAATAACAAGGCGAATAACATGCACAGTACAATTTGAGAAACATTGATGGAGACTGCTATTTTCCAGAGCAATTGTTCTTAAAGTGAAATCCCTGGGTGAGCAGCACCAGTAACACCTGGGAACTTAATAGAAATGTAATTCTTAAGTCTCATCCCACAACTACTGATATAGTTTGGATGTGGTGTGACTGTCTCACCCAAAGCTTCATGTGCTGAAGTTTGAACCCCAATGTGAGGTATTAAGAGGGTAGAAAGAATCCAATAATGGTGTTTAGAGCTGGGGCCTTTTAGAGGTGATTTGGATTGGATAAGGTCATTAGGGTAGAATCCCCCATGACTGAATTCTGGTGACCTTATAAGAAGAGGGACAGCAGAAGAGAAATGTACATGACCATACTCCATGTCACTTAACATGTGATGTCCTTAGGACTCTACCAGGAAGAGGGCCATCACTAGATGTTGCCCTTCACCTTGGACTTCCAGAACCATGAGCCAAAATAAAACTCTTTTCTTTATAACTCACCCGGCCTGTAGTATTGTTAGTGGCAACAGAAAACAGACTAATACACCTACAGATCAGAAACTCTGGGGGTGGAGCCCAGCCATTTATGTTTTAACAAGCCCTCCAGGGGATTTTGATGTATGAAAAAAATTAAGGTCCACTGTTCCAGATTATCTATATATAAAGAATAGCTAATGTCAGAAGTGAATTGCTTAGGGCAGCATAAAAAGCAGAAAGGGATACCAGTTTTATCCCATAGAGCCTCCTGGCTTTCCTCCAACTTACATAATCCTGAATTCAAAAAATTTCTAAACATGCCCTATGTGTGCTTTTCAGGTTAGGCCATTAACTTGTTTCATGTCTTCTGACAGTTAATCCCTTGACACCAATTGGTTTAATTGAAGAATTCTGCTCCATTACTTTAGCTATTTCAACCCGTGAAATTTCACACTACCGGGACATCAGGTTGTATAGCATTTTTAATTAGCTGCCTATAATATGGAGAAGATCATTGACTTACTGGAATTACTTCAGTAACTTAAAAGCTTCTACAAAATTGAATTTATCCCCCCCACAAACCCATCAACTCATTGCCCATATGTCCCTTGTTTATATTAATGCTGTTTTTAAATCTAAACTGGTGTCTGCACAATTTCTGTTAAAAACTGTTCCAATGTGTGTATGGATTAACTGCTGCTTCAGACTATGGCCTACTGCTAGTAAATATCACTTTAAGGAGATATTCTCCAATGATTTCAATGTGCTTTCCAATTCAAGAAGGAGCAATGATTAATGCAGTTTAAACTCTAAAGTAAACAAGTATATGAAAGCATGAACAAATATCCATGGTAGTGATCATATTGTAGAATAAGGTAATTTACTACAGTGAAAGTAGTTAACCATATACATATAACCATGTATATATGTATGTATATATATGTGTATATATATATAAAACAACATATGTGTATATGTATATATAAATACACACATATTTATTTCAATTTTCATATAGACTCCTTATTCTAAGACTGAAAAATAGATTAAGCAAGAATAATCTACATTATTCAAATAACTGATCTGCTATTATTTAAACACTCTCCCAATGCTAAACAAAAGAAAATTGCTCTTTTCCAAAATACTTTTCCAACAGTATGCCTCTTAGTTCGAGTTTCACTATTATGGCACTAAATGAACTGCTTTTACTTTCAACAATGTTTGTTTTGGCTCAATCCATGACATACTTATTCTACCTTACATGTGGGTATTAAGTGAGTCTTGAAACCCAAGATAAATGATCATTTCTTTGGCACATTTGCAAAAGCATTAAGCATATTCAATCTCACTAACCCACAAGAATAGCCTATTAGTTATGACACATTTGCTATCTTTAACAGGAGAACACATTAATGTAAGTGCTGCAAACTTACAGCTTTATATGTGCCCTGAAGTTGTGTCAAGACTTTCCTGCAAATTGTCCAAACTAAGTGAGAATCACATAGAACAAAGGAAGCCAATCCTCTGGGAATATTTCTGTGTCACATTAGAAATTATTTTTGGCACCTTCACAGAGTGCAGCAACAGCACATTCATATTGAGGTTGGAATTAATACATGCAAATAGATAAGAGCTATTAATTAATATCCTTTCACAACACTAAAGTGAAGAGAATCATATATCCAGCCAAGAATCTAAGAAACTTTTGTGAGGATTTTACTGGAAATTAAAGGATGGGTACAATTCCATTTTAACTGATCTCAGAAACAAAATCAGTTTACTTTGTTAAGATGTAGTAATGACTGTCATTAACCAAGAAACATTCACTTTATAAATCAATGGAAAAATATATGTAACTCTAATAAAAGTTTAGCTTAGTCATAATTTGGTTTTTCATACTATACTGCAATTCATGAAAATGAATTCAATGCATATACGATTTTGCAATCATCGTCTGTCAAACTATGCATTGATCTTATTTTGTTGATAGACTAAAGTCTTGTTTTATAAACAGTAGATGCCATGAAATTAGCACATATTTTCATGTTTTAACTTTTTACTAAAGTATAGTATACACACAGCAAAGATGGAAATAAGTGTATATAACTGGTTTAAGTTTTGCTGATTGAATAAAATCATGGAATTAGCATTCATATTAACAAATGATGCCAGTATCAATACGACAGAAAGCTTTTTTGCCCTCTTATAGTTTCTTCTCACCACTTCCCCAGCTCAAGAATTAATACTACCTACCCTATCTTCTGGAAGAAGATAGTTTCACTTTATTTCATGCTGCATTAGAAAACTTAAATCAGGCTAGGAGCATAATTCAGATGTAGAGCACTTGCCTAGCATGCATAACACCCTTGGGTCAGGGCTGGATATGTAGCTCAGTGGTAGAGAACTTCCTTAGCATATATAAGGCCTTGAGTTCAATTCCCAGCACTGCAAAGATAAATAAACAAATAAAAATAATTTAATTAAACAAACTAATCAAGCTTTCTTTGAGTACCATGGTCCTTCGTACTAGTGGCAGTATCTTTATGCATTGTTTTATGGTTTGGCCTAGCTACTAAAATATGCCAGATACATAAATATTAATATCTAATATTCCAACAGGTTTCCAAGGGTTATTCAGGGACTTTGGGGAGATTCCCAAGAAACTTTCAAGGGCTTCCCAAGGTCAAAACTATTTTCATCATAATACTAAATATTATTCATATTTTCATTAGCTCTTTCAAGAATATTTTGGTTTTCTAGAGGCTGCACAACTTGTAATATCACAGCAGACTGAATGAAGAACCATGAGAATTCAGTTGTCTTATATCAGGCCAGGTATTAAAGAGATATTCAAAGATGTAAAACAATGCCACTGTTTTCTTCTCTGCAAAATACAGTTTTTTGGTAATATGTATTTTATATATTGACATGTAATTGACATGTTGAATTTATTATTTACTTTATAATAATTCATAATTATTTTTAAATTTTTAATTTTAAAATTAATATTTAATGCATAAATATTGATAGCTATATCCCACAAAGAAAGGTTTCTTTGGAGTCCCCAATAGTTATAAGTATAAAAGGGTCCTGAGATCAAAATATTTGATATCCACTTTCCTAAATAAAACAGTTTACTTCTCATACCATTCCTCTGAATAGGCTCCCATTAAAGCCCTGAATAATGTAATTGTCAAATAAACTTATTGTTTTAATATTTATTTACTTGAACTCTAAGTTTTGGGGACTACTTTCTCTCCTGTTTGCTTTTCCTTTACAAAGTATATCCTTTGCTTCTGCAAAATTATTCTGTTACGTCATTTCTCATGTTTACAAGCTCAACTTGAATTTCCCACTGTGATATTCATATTTGTTCTAAACATATCCCAACTCATTATTAAATCTAGATTTGATTTTAGCACCTTAAAAGCTAATAAATTATTAAGTTGGCCCATTTTACTATTTTATGGTAGCTGAGACTCATGAGTAAAAGATAATGGAATTTATTATTCACTGCACAGTAAGACCCATGAGCATCAGTGTATTTATTTTAATTTTCCTTTATGCACAGTCCCATGGTAGTGACATGGAGGGGCCCAGACTGATGTTATAGATGTAGTTGGTTTGAACTGCAACTGAAGAACTCTGAGCTTGGGGAATCTTTTTCACAACAAACAGTAAATAAGATTGCTCATGCCTCAGGATCACTACTGCTAACCCAACTCTGACAAATGATATGGGTTACAAGTTGTCAAGATGTTGCATTCTTGGCATTCCCAGAAAGAACTTGCAGAGACACTAAGTGTACATAGGGGATTATTTTTCCTAATTCATATTCAAGAAAGTAATTAATCTAGGGACATTATTTACAAAATCTTCACACACATAGATGTTTAAAACATCAGAAGGTACATCCTTACTTCAGAGTATATCCAAATACTCCTGTCTTAAATATTTATTATGTTTCTCAGGGTACTTCCACAGACTTCTTATCTCAATTGACATATACTCCATCTATAATCAGTTACCACTAGTGTAAAGGAATAGACCCTTTCATCAACTTTAGGTATTTTTATCCAACATTATGCTTGATGTCTCTATTTAATTGTCAAATCAGCATTTCACATTCAGCATAAACAGCTGAATCACGAATCAAATCATAATTTTGTTCTTCCCTCAAAGGTGGGCATTTTATTCATTGTTTAAAATTCAGAGTAATCACCTGCCATTCCATTGCCCAAACTGAAATTTAGTTTGTTTATCTTTATTCCCTGTGCTCCAATATACAAATAGTCTGCATGATTCATGACTTCTTTTCCCTCTTAGATATTTCTTGATATATATTCTTCTCTTGATGTCTACTTCTATGGCTTACTTTCAGGAGCTAGGCATCCCTTGCTGTCAATCTACTGCAATAGCCCCTTAATGACTCTCCTCTATGTGTTTAGTCTCATTCCCCTTCATTCCATCTTCCCTAACAATCCCAAATGACCTAGAGGTAGGAGAAGAGACCATGCTTTGGTATCAGACATATTGAGTCTGCAGTCTTAGGCAAGATACTGATCTCTCTAAGACTTTTTCTTAAAATATTATGTTTTTAAAATATTATGTTCCTTTTCCTCTTCCCCTTAAAATAATTAAAAGCCTTTCACTCACCATAAAAATTAATTCAAACTCCTTACCACTGCATCTAAACAATTTCTTGACCTGTTTGGCATGCATCTCATTTTCCCATTGCTTCTGACACTGTTTCAGTGATCAATTTCCACATTGCAGCACACATAAGTGCATTAGTGATCCTTATTTTAAAATTATAATATTAAAATTTGTACTACTACATTACAAAACATATAGGAAATAATCTACATGCTAAATTAATAGTAACAAATGAATATGGTCTTGTTTATGTTGGCTAAAATTTTCAATAAACACATGGTAGTTGAAGCTATGTGTTTGCCTCCAACATCAAGTCCACAAAGAGAATGAACAAAATATAAGCAAAGAGATCTTTAATTCATATATGAAATATAGCGATGGGATTCACATTAAAAGAGAAAAAAATAAACATTTTTTTAGAATAACGACCAATTATTTGAAAGACATCCTTGCTGGAGAATAGGAGGAATCTGGAATAATCACTGCATTAACAAAGTGCAATGGAGTGGAGGACCCACTATTGCTCTACATTGCAATGCCTAGTATTCTCTATGGTCATTTATTATATTACCCATTCTTTAATAAAATAGTGCAGCTTTATAATGCAAATATTAAATTATTGTTTGTTGTGGCAAATCAGTGTAATAAGGAAGGAAATCAGAGCACTGTTTGGTTTTAAAATAATGATTTTGAATATAATAGAGACAGATGACCTACATATATGCAAGAATAACTTATACAGAAATATATTTCTGGTTGATGATCATCAGAAGTTGAAATCTATTTATTCCCTTAAGAGTCTTTGTGCTTCTTCATGTCAGCACTAGAAGCAATGACAATGTATTTCCTCTGCCCACCAAGAGCCATAGTCAACAAACATTTATTGGGGTATATCTCGGGGATCTTTTGAAAGGATCATAGTGAGTTTGACTAATGAATGATCTTGTTGGGTTGTTGCCTTTACTTTCTGGTGGTGCTCATCTTACATAGCTCTGTAAAAGGCTAGTAGTGATCCTGCTTCAATATAGATATTAATCAACAAAAGGGGAGCTCATTGGCCCTTGAAACTGTCTTTAATTTTAGAGGACCAAATCTAATTTCTAATGCTGATTAGTCTTTCTTCCTCAATTGTTAGTGCCCTGTTGCAATATTATTCATGTTGACCCAGAAAATTTTTTTGCATTTATGATATCAATTCCATACACATAATTAAGCCAACAGATTTTTAGGCCTCAAGATTTTCGGAACCATAAGACATTATAGAACCTTACACAAAGGACCAGTGGACTTAAATGCAGCTGGAAATAAATGAGAAATCACATGCAATTAATGGGAAGTATTTCTGTAAGGCTGAATTTAACTTTGATTTGCTTTATATATAGCTGTATCTCTATTAGTGTTAAACCTATATTATAAATAATTTATTATTATTGATAGTTTATTCAAGTCAGCTTGTCTTGACTGAGGATAGTTGAGACCTTTTCCCTTCATTACTAGTCCTGCAGTGTTACTATGTTTGATTTTGGGAGAGAACATGTCTTATCAGCATACTGACCTTGAAACTGGTAGACTTAATAAGTTTGTAGTGAGAGTTTGAAGTCAGAAGCATCAGAACTACTGCATATAGTAGTACAATTTGGCCCTGCACATGATCACCTGACTGTAAAGGTGAGATCAGGTATAAACTCAGCCAATGCTTGACTATCTAGTAATGTCCTGTACATTAAAGTAGAATTGAGACTGATAGAAACAGAACATTTTTCTTCAACAAAATGTATTTTCTATATCCAAATCATAAGGGGACTCCCAAGAGGGAGCATTTAAAAAATTCTAAAATGGTGCTGAGTAGGGTAGAGGAGGTGCTGAGAGTGGCTTCTCCTCACAATCATGCGAAATACTACTGCTTTCATATAAAGTGACATTTTTGTTAAATCTGCTTTGTTGTTACATATTAAATTAAATGTAGCATAAACAAGGATGCTTATGTATCCAAGACCACTTTAAATTTATGTCTTAATCAGAATTGTGTTTAATTTTCTAACATTCCACAGAAGATGTGATTAACTCTATTCACATTTTTTAATCACTAACATATTATATATTTGAATATTTGTTTGTTATTCTAAGACTATAAGTGTATGTGTGTCTGTGTGTGTATGTGTGTGTGAAAACAAGGAGGAGGAGAAGGAGATGGGGAAAAAATTCAAGTCTGAGCACACACAATTAATTACCAATATATTAATGAAAAATAATTATTAAGCTATGGTCAAATCTTAGCTTATCATTATTTTGTATTTCAGAATGTGACTCATGCCCTCTCTTTTTTCTCCATGTCACTCTTTCTCTCCGTTTCTCAGTATGTTTATCCTTGGACAGTGATAATAGAAACAAATTTAAAATGTACCATCCTGATGATCAGGATTAATAGAAGGGAAGAATATTTCAGATGATCTGATATAACAATGAATTTGCTTGAACTTGCCAGTATATGAATATATTGGATTTAAGTGGGATTCTTGATACAGATGGGGTTCTTTTTACATAGAGTGAAGCCACCTTATTTTGTATTACAAATAAAATAAATTTGTTTAATATAATAATTATGTTTTAAATCCCTATAAATTTATTAAAATGACTCAATATTGAAGTAAGATAGATTGTGCTAAATTAGACATTAGATCCAGAACCCATAAAGAAAAATATTAATATTAATAAATCTGATTACAGCAATATTACCATGGACACAAGCTTTAAAAAGCAATATGAAATCAACATTTAAGTGTTAGACTAAAGAAAAACATTCAAAGCATATGACATTTATAAATTTCCAAAATATAAAAAGAACTATAAATCAATATGAAACAAACATAGATCCCAACAGAAAACAAATGCATTAAAGGTAGAAACTGACAGATCACAGAAGGGGAAATACTTGTAGCCAATAAACGTCTTAAAGATGCATAATTTTGTTAGAAGTCAGAGAGTTTTGAGTTTCAAAAAATAGGGGGCACCATTCTCCAACCATCAAACCAGAAAAAATGAAAACCACTGATAGCAATCCACTAATGGAACAGGCAGGAAAAAATGAATATTTTAATATACATTGTTTTATCATCTTGGAGGACAATTTGTACTTATTGAAAGTTAAAATGTAACTTTTCCAGTAATTTCATTTCTATGATTTTAATCTAGAAGCAATAATGTATATGCCCATGAATAATCAAGTACAAAATAACTATTACATACCATAATCTGATATAAGTCTTCAGCTTATGTTTATTTACCTACTTCTCACAGGAAAATCTATAAACTGGTAAAAATATTATCCAAAATTTATGTTTTAAGAATGTCCAACAAGACTGAGAACTTATTTTATTGCATTCTTGAACTGAAAAAAAGGCCATCAGTTGAAAAACCTGTGAAATCCATATGAAGTCCAGAGTTAATATTTTATCAATGTTAATTCTTTAGTGTTGATAAATGTACCATGTTTATGTAAGAAGTTAACATTAAAGGAAGCTGGGCAACAGGTATACAGGAAATCTCTGTACTGTCCTTGTAAATTGTCTGCAAACATGTTATTTGCTTTTCTAAGAAAAATGTTTTTAAAATATCTGGAATATTCCAGTTAGTAAATGCAAGAACTTTTAGGCCAGCAGAAGAAGAAATAAAATCTCTGTCTCCATTAAGCATCCTTCACCTGCCTGCATTTCCATATGAACTGGATTTCTTCATTTAAATTTTTTTCATTTAGTTCTGAAAATATATATTTTTCACACTTCATATGTGCCAGAAACTGTGAAAGCAATAAAAACATGAGAAAGTACTTAGGCAAACCAATAGGCTACTTAGATCTATAAGCTACAATTACAAAGTAAAAGAAAAAAAGAAATGTTCCTTGAAGTTCATAAAAAAAAGAAAATAACTGCCATGGAAGATACAACCAGGATCCTCAATTTTTTGTTGTTGTTACCAGGGATTGAACCCCGGGAGCTCTTAACCACTGAGCCACATCCCCAGCCCTTTTTTTTTGCATTTTATTAAGAGACAGGGTCTCACTGAGATGCTTAGGGCCTCGATAAGTTGCTGAGACTGGCTTTGAACTCACCATCATTCTGCCTCAGCCTCCCAAGCAGCTGGGATTACAGGCATGCGACACTGTGCTCAGCCTCATGTGGTATTTTGACGTCTATTCATATATCTTGACTGGATAATCAAAATTTAAAATAGCAATATTAATAATATTATTTCTAATTTTAAAGTATTCTATGTTTAGGTAACTTTAATCCCCACCATAATCTCTATACTTGTCCCTGTGAAGCACTCTATAATTTTCCTAAAGTCAATAATTCACTTTGTTTATTAGATAATGGAAATAATTTTCTTATAGTATCTTCCTTTGTAAAATTTTATTTATTTTATAATTTTAAATTTGTTTTAATTAGTAGTGCCTGACAGTATAATGCATTTATACATTTTGATAGATCATACATAAATGGAATATAATTTCTCATTTTCCTGATTGTACATATTGTAGGATCACATCAGTCATGCAGTCATATATGTACATGAGGTAATAATGTCTGTTTCACTCTACTATCCTTCCTACCTCATACCCCTTCCCCTCCCTTCATTTCCCTCGACCTAATCTAAAGTAACTCTATTCTTTCCTAGTGTCCCCTGACATTGTGAATTACCATCCATATATTTGAGAAAATATTCAGCCATTGGTATTTGGGTTTGGATTATTTCACTTAGCATGATATTCTCCAATGCCATCCATTTATGGAATATATATATTCCATCAAACACATATACATATATGTACATATAAATGCATGTATATATACACATATAAATATATGTATATATGTATATATACACACACATATATAACATACACACATATATACATATACATATAAATATATGCATATATATGCATATATAATATATAATATATAGACACACTCATTTATATATATGTATATAAACACACACACATACGACATTTTCTTTATCTATTCATCTGTTGAAGGGCATCTAGGTTGGTTCCACAGTTAAGCTATTGTGAGTTGAGCTGCTATAAAATCAATGAGGCTACTTCAATGTAATAGGCTGATTTTAAGTCCTTTGTGTATAAACTGAGGAGTGGGATAACTGTGTCAAATGGTGGTGGCATTCAAAATTTTCTGAGGAATCTCCATACTGCTCTGCATAATGGTTGCACCAATTTGCATTCCCACCAGCAATATATGAGTGTACCATTTCCCCAACATCTTCACCAACATTTATTGTTGCCTATATTCTTGATAATTGCCATTTGGATTGGAGTGAGATGAATATTATACTATCTTCTATGGAGTAAATACTTCAGCATACCTTGAATAAGCAATGCCAGTGTCCAAGATTTTAATATCTATATTATCTTTGCATAATAATAAAAAACTGAAACCAGAATCTTTAGCAATATGAAAATTATTAAATACATCACATCACATTGAAATATTTTGCAGCAATTAAAAAGGGACTATGTCTAAGATATTTTTTCTTTAATTTATTTAATTTTGATTCATTGTAGACAAATGAGTACAATGTAGACAAAGGAGTACAGCTATTGTTCCTCTGACTGTACAAAAAATAGAGTCACACCATCTGTGTATTCATACATGTACACAGGGCAATGATGTCTGTCTCATTCGGTTATTATTCTTATCCCCCCACAACGACCTCACCCCTCCCTTCCCTCTATGCTATCTATCCTTCCTCCATTCTTGCCTCCCTTCCACCCCGCATTATGCATCATCATTCACTTATCAGAGAGACCATTTGGCCTTTGGATTTTTGGGATTGGCTAATCTCACTTAGCATGACAATCTCCAACTTCATTCATTTACCTGAAAATGCCATAATTTTATTCTTCTTTATGGCTGAGTAATATTCCATTGTGCATATATAGCACAGTTTCTTTATCCATTCATCTATTGAAGGGCATCTAGGTTGGTACCACAATCTAGCTATTGTGAATTGAGCAGCTATGAACATTGATTTGGCTGCATCACAGCAGTAATCTGATTTTAAGTCCTTTGGGTATAGTCCAAGGAGTGGGGTAGCTGGATCACATGGTGGATCCATTCCAAGTTTTCTAAGGAATCTCCACACCTCTTTTCAGAGTGGCTGCACTAATTTGCAATCCCACCAGGAATGTATGAGTATACCCTTTTCCCCACATTCTCGCCAGCACCTGTTGTTGCCTGCATTCCTGATAAAAGACATTCTAATTGAGGTGAGATGAAATCTTAAGGTGGTTTTGATTTGCATTTCCCTTATTACTAGGGATGTTGAACATTTTTTCATATATCTGTTGATTGCTTATAGATCTTCTTCTGTAAAGTGTCTATTCATTTCCTTGGCCCATTTTTTTATTGGGTTATTTGTATTCTTGGTGTAAAGATTTTTGAGTAATTTATAGATTCTGGAGATTAGTGCTCTGTCTGAAGTGTGTGGCAAAGATTTTCTCCCACACTGAAGGCTCTCTCTTTACATTGCTGATTGTTTCCTTTGCTGAGAAAAAGCTTTTTAGATTGACTCTATCCCAATCTTTGATTCCTGCTTTTATTTCTTGCGTTTTGGGAGTCAAGTTAAGGAAATATGGTCCTAGGCCAACATGATGGAGATTTGGGCCTATTTTCTCTTCTATTATGTGCAGAGTCTCTTGTCTAATTCCTTGGTCCTTGATACATTTTGGGTTGAGTTTTGTACAGGGAGAGAGATATGGGTTTATTTTCATTTTGCTGCATATGGATTTCCAGTTTTCCCAGCACCATTTGTTGAAAAGGCTATCTTTCTCCATTGTATGTTCTTGGCTCCTTTGTCTAGTATGAGAAAACTGTATTTATGTGGGTTTGTCTCTGTGTCCTCTATTCTGTACCATTGAACTACGTGTCTATTTTGGTGCCAATACCATGCTGTTTTTGTTACTGTTGCTCTGTAATATAGTTGAAGGTCCAGTATTGTGATACCTCCTGCTTCGCTCTTCTTCCTAAGAATTGTTTTAGCTCTTCTGGGTCTCTTATTCCTCCAAATGACTTTCATAATTCCTTGCTCTATTTTTATGAGGTACATTATTGTGGTTTTAATTGGAATTGCACTGAATTTGTATCATGCTTTTGGTAGAATAGTCATTTTGACAATATTAATTCTGCCTATCCAAGAACATGGGAGATCTTTCCATCTTCTCAGATTTTCTTTAATTTATTTCTTTGGTGTTATGTAGTTCTCATTGTAGAGGTCTTTCACTTCTTTTGTTAGATTGATTCCCAAGTATTTTTTTTTAGGCTATGGTGAATGGTATAGATTTCCTAATTTCTCTCTCAGAGGATGCATCACTTACAAATAAAAATGCATTAGATTTATGAGCATTAATTTTATATCCTGCTACTTTACTGAATTTATTTATGAGTTCCAGAAGTTTTCTGGTGGAATTCTTAGGGTCTTCAAATAGAGAATCATGTCATCAGCAAATAGGGATAGTTTGAGCTCTTCTTTTCCTATTCTTATTCCTCTAATTTCTTTGATCTTTCTAACTGCTCTTGCAAGAGTTTCAAGGACGATTTTGAATAGTAATGGAGAAAGAGGGCCTCCCTGCCTTGTTCCAGTTCTCAGGGGGAATGACTTCAATTTTTCTCCATTTAGAATGATGTTAGCTATGGGCTTAGCATAGATAGCCTTTACAATGTTAAGGAACATTCCAACTATCCCTATTTTTTCTAGTTTTTTGAGCATGAAGGGGTGTGGTATTTTATCAAATGCTTTTTCTGCATCTATTGAAATAATAATGTGGTTCTGGATTTTACGTCTGTTCATGTGGTGAATTACATTTTTTGATTTCCTGATGTTGAACCAGCCTTGCATCTCTCGGATGAAACCCACTTGATCATGGTGTACTATCTTTTTTTATGCTTTTGTATGCGATTTGCTAAAATTTTGTTAAGTATTTTTTGCATCTATGTTCATTAGGGATATTGGTCAGAAATTTTCTTTCCTTGATGCATCCTTCTCTGGTTTTAGTATCAGGGTGATATTAGCTTCATAGAATGATTTTGGAAGGGTTCCCTTTCCCCCTATTTCATGAAATACTTTGAGGAGTATTGGAATGAGCTCTTCTTTGAAGGTCTTGTAGAACTCAGCTGTGAATCCATCTGGTCCTGGACTTTTCTTTGTTGGTAGGCTTTTGATGACTTCTTCTATTTCATTGCTTGAAATTGATCTATTGAAGTTGTCTATGTCCTCCAGATTCAGTTTGGCTGGCTCATATGCCTCTAGAAACCTGTTGATGTCTTCAAGATTTTCTATTTTGTTGGAGTATAAATTTTCCAAATAGCTTCTAATTATGTTTTGTATTTCAATAGTGTCTGTTGTAATATTTCCATTTCCATCACGAATTTTAGTAATTTGGATTTTCCTTCTCCTTCTCTTCATTAGCGTGGCTAAGGGTTTATCAATTTTGTTTATTTTTTCAAAGAACCAACTTTTCATTTTGTCAATTTTTTGAATTGTTTCCTTTGTTTCAATTTCATTGATTTCTGCTCTGATTTTAATTATTTCCTGTCTTCTACTAATTTTGGTGATGATCTGTTCCTCTTTTTCTAGGGCTTTGAGCTGTAATGTGAGGTCATTGATTTGTTGACTTTTCATTCTTTTATTGAATGCACTCCATGCAATGAATTTTCCTCTTATCATTGCTTTCATAGTATCCCAGAGATTTTGACATGTTGTATCTTTGTTCTTGTTGACCTCCAAGAATTTTTTTATATCCCCCTAATGTCTTCCAGTATCCATACATCATTGAATAGCATATTATTTAATCTTCAGGTGTTGGAGTAGTTTCTGTTTTTAACTTTATAGTTAATTTCTAATTTAATTCCATTTTGATCTGATAGAATACAAGGTAGTATCTCTATGATTTTGTATTTGCTAAGAGTAGCTTTGTGGCATAACATGTGGTCTATTTTTCAGAAGGATCCATGAGCTGGTGAGGAGAAAGTGTATTCACTTTTTGATGGATGGAATATTCTCTATATGTCTGTTAGGTTAAATTAGTGATTGTGCCATTGAGTTCTATGATTTCTTTGTTCAATTTTTGCTTGGAAGATCTGTCCAATGGTGAGAGAGGAGTGTTAAAGTCACCTAGTATTATTGTGTTTTGGTCTATTTGGTACCTGGAATTGAGAAGGATCTGATTGATGTACATGGATGTGCCATTGTTTGGTGCACACATTTGGTGTAAATATTTATGATTGTTATATCTTCCTCATTTATGCTTCCCTTAAGTAGTATGAAATGTCCTTCTTTATCCCTTCTGACTAACTTTGGCTTGAAGTCTGCTTTATTTGAAATGAGGATGGAAACCGCTTCTTTTTTACTCAGTCCATGTGCATGGTATGTTTTCCCCCAACCTTTCACCTTTAGTCTGTGGGCATGTTTTTCTATGAGATGAGTCTCTTGAAGGCAGCATATTGTTGGGTCTCTCTTTTTAATCCAACCTGCCAGTCTATGTCCTTTGATTGATGAGTTTAGGCCATTTACATTTAGGGTTAATATTGAGATATGACTTTTATTCCCAGTCATTTTGACTTATTTTTGGATTAATCTAACTTGGTTTTTCCTTTAATTGGCTGTTCCTTTAGGGTAATCCTTCCTTTGCTGACTTCCATCATCGTTTCTCCTTTCTTCCTCTTGGAATATTTTGCTGAGGGCAGGCTTTCTATTTGTGAATTCTTTTAGCTTGTGATTATCATGGAATGATTTTGTTTCATCTTCAAATCTGAAGGTAAGTTTTGCTGGGTATAAGATTCTTGGTAGGCACCCATTTTCCCTCAGTGCTTGGAATATGTTGTTCCAGGCACTTCTTGCTTTTAGCATCTGGGCTGAGAAATTTGATGATATTTGTATTGGTTTCCCCCTATATGTAGTCTGATGTTTTTCTCTTGCAGCCTTTAAAATTCTATTTTTGTTTTGTATGTTAGGTATTTTCATTATAGTGTGCCTGGGTGTGGATCTGTTGTGATTTTGTGCATTTGGTGTCCTATAAGCCTCTTGAATTTGATTTTCCATTTCATTCATCAGATTTGGGAAATTTTCTGATATTATTTCATTGAACAGATTATTCATTCCTTTGGCTTGTATCTCTGTTCCTTCCTCAATCCAAATAAGTCTCAAATTTTGTCTTTTCATGATGTCCCATAATTATTGGAGGTTCTGTTCATGATTCCTTACCAGCTTCTCTTGTTGTGTTTGTTTTCAAGATTAAATATTTTGTCTTCATTGTCTGAGATTCTGTCTTCCAAGCTTCCAAGTGATTTATCCTGTTGGTTAAGCTTTCTGTTGAGTTTTTAATTTGGTTTATTGTATCCTTCATTTCAAGGATTTCTGTTTGTTTGTTTTCAGAATCTCTATCTCTTTATTGAAATGATCTTTGGCTTCCTGCAGTTGCTCTTTTAGCATTGCCTGCATTTCCTCTCTTGGCTCCTAGTTTGCTTCTCGGATCATTTTAATCATGTACAACTCCCTTTCTGACAAAGCTTCTGCCATGTTGTCATTGAGTTCTTTTGGTATAGTATCTGGGTTTGTTTGGGGCATTTTCTTCCCATGTTTTCTCATGTTGGTAGTGTATCTTCCCCTCTAGTAGTGCGAATCCTAGGTATTACAGTTTCCCCTTAAGACTTATAGGGTTCCTGCCTATTTTCAATACCTCCCCTTGAATTGAGAGATCAATAATAGCAGCACACCATATAAACAATATGGATCCTTAATCTAAATAGTTTCTATTAAGATATTAACAGTGTTGTCTTAATAAACAGAGATGAGTTCAGATTATTAGCTACAGCATAACCAGTAAGTTTGCAATATGGACTGAGATTTCTAATCTTGGACAGGGAGCATGAGGAGGGGTATAGGACAAAACACTAATGAGATAAGAAGTGAGTCTATAGATATACTATGTCATATGAATAGTGGAAGTGCAATTGAAAGAAATACGTTGTTAGCATGAGAGAAGAGAGATTCTCCAAAGAAACAGATATATAAGAGGAATATAGAGTGATAAGAATACTAATAAAAGAAAAAGGTAAGAATATAGGGAGTATATTAAGAATAATCATAGTAATACAATTAATTTAAAAACGTTCTGTGATAAAAATATACTGTACAGTTCAAACCTCTTAATTTTTAATGGCCTGATGTTTGAGAGGTGCTTGATCAAGCGGTGACCCAAGAAGGGTGCTGTCCCGCTACCTCCATGTTGGGAATGATCAATGCTTCTGGGCAGAGCCGATCTGTGCTCAGTGATGGAAACACTGGGCTTGATATCCCAGGCAGGTCTGAGCTCCACGCTGGTGACTCAGGTAGTCGCAGGCTGTTGCTCTCTAAAAGAGAAGCTGCGAAATGGCGCCAGAAGGCCTGAGCTCTGCACCAGGGACCCATGTAGCCACAGGTGGTTGATCTCTCCCAGAGATGCTGCAAAATGGCACTGAAAGGCCTGATATCCACGCTGGGGACTCAGGCAGCCGCAGGCGGTTGCTCTATCCTGGAGATGCTGTAAAATGGCACCCTAATATATTTTGTGATTGGAAAAAAAGAAATTTGGAGAATAGCATTATTGTGAGCTCATGAACCTCTGGTAAATAAAACTTCTAATACCTCCCACAAAGCTAACCTGGCTCAATCTCAAACCTGTCAATATGATGAAATACCCCTCCTGCAGTTATGTTATGATAAGGTATATG
The DNA here is from genome assembly GCA_020662805.1 of Glaucomys volans. Taxonomy (NCBI): domain Eukaryota; kingdom Metazoa; phylum Chordata; class Mammalia; order Rodentia; family Sciuridae; genus Glaucomys; species Glaucomys volans. Next base: position 875,608 of record JAJEJO010050072.1, read on the forward strand.
GTACTGTTAACCTTAAAATAAGATTATCCAGATGGGTCTGCTAATCACTTGAGCAATTCCTCCAGCTGATGGTAGAAGTTAAAGAGATTTGAAACATGAAAAGGACTCAACAGATGGTACCATTGCTGATTTGAAGATGGAGAGAGCAGAAAGATAGAATCAGGATGTCATATGGAGCTGAGAATTGTACCAAGTCAACAGAGACCTCAGACTTACAACTGCAAAGAAGAGAATGTTGTCAATGATGGAAATAAACATGCAAGATACTGAACTTTAGGTGAGAACACACCTTGCCAACACTTTGACTTTGGACTTCTGAACCCATATATACATCATCTAACCATGATGTGCTGACCTCAAAAAAAGTGAGCTAGTTAATGGGTGCTGTTATCCCAGTTTATGGTAATTTATTATGGTGGTCATATAAAACTAGAACAAAGCCTGTCCATGCATAGCATACAAAACATTCATTATTTACACACACACACAAAAAATACAAATGGTTACTCTAAATAGTAGGAGGAATGAGGAGGAAGGGACTATTCATTTTTTCTTACTAGACTTCCACATTTAAATGTTTTTCATAATGAGGATGAATTTTTAAATTTGTATTTAACAAAGTTATTTTGAAACAGAGCAAATTATGGAGAACTAATTTTAAAGAAACATAGGTTTTCCCATTCATTCAGGATTCTTCATATATTTTATATGAATATATAATAAGCATAGAGTTATGCTTATTTGGAGCCAAGCAGTGTTAGACCCTGAGGATAGAGTAGTCAATGAAATATTATCCCTGACCTGCTGAAGGTCAGAGTCTGGAGGAGGATATAGAGTAAAACCAACTTTCTTAAGTTCTATTTGTTAAAGGGCCAAGATTAGAGTGCTAGCCAGATAGAAAGATCATTTTCTGGGACAAGGCAAAAGAAACTAAACAAAGCAGGGTGCAAGGAGTGCAATGTAAGGAGTGCTAAAGAGTGTGAACTTTATTCTTAGCACAATGGGAAGATTTTAAACATTACAATGAGCAACAGCATAATCTTACAACTCACATACTACTTTGGCTGCTACATGGAGAATGCATTGGGGAGGGGAATAGGAGAACTGTGCTTGATTTATAATAATGTATTCTATTTACGGTATCTATATTTCTTCATTTGTGTGTGTGCACATGGGTGTGTGTGTATGTGAGTGAGATCACAGTTTCAGAGGTCTTAGTGCATAGATGGCTGACTCTTTTCTTCGGGGGCTAAGATGAGGTAGTATATCATGGTAGAAGTGTGTGGGAGAAGAAAGGGGCTCAAAACACTGAACCAGGAAGGAGAGAGGGGGAGAGGGAGAAGGGATGGTAATCCCTTCACCACAGACAAAATATAAATTCCAAAGGCATACCCTCAGTGACTCACCTCTTTCAGTCACACTCTACCTGCCTAGTTACTGTTCAGTTAATCCCTATCAGAGGATCAATGATCTGAATAGGTTAAACCTCTCATAATCCAATCATTTCATTTCTAAAATTTCTTGTATTGTCCTACACATGAGCTTTTGGGGATATATCATATCTAAAGCATAACATTAATCAAAGGCAAAACTAATAATTTTAAAGTGCCATCAAAATATCACCTCTTTTTTAGGGTTCTGTCTCCTATAACTAAGAAGTAGGCTTGTTTGCTTTTATTCTTTCTTTTTTAAAAAAGTCCTTTCCTAGTTTCAGTGCCTTTTTGCTGCCAGAGAGCCCAGGCCTCATGTGTGAGTTCAAAGGATAAAAAGGGAAGAGATAGTCCCATGGACCCAACAAGGTTTTTTCTTCTTTCAAAATCTGCTCAACAGACTTCCCTTAATTTTTGTTGCCTTTGACATGGTAGCTGAGGAGGAATAAAGGAAATTAAAAATAGTAGCTGGGTCAGTGGAACAATAAAATTCACCTGCCCAAAGTAGATAACATTTCAATTCACAGCAGAAGGTCCAGGGAAGGTGTGTGGAGTTAGAAGTTCATATAGCACAATCTCCAAGAAACACCAATTATTTAAAAGTTACAAACCCATATTTAAAGATATAGTTGAGAAAAAGTCCACAAAGTTGACTTGTAAGGAATAGCGAGAGAAGTAAGAAGACCTCTATTGCCATGAAGGCCAAAGGAAGGTAAAAAATTAGGAAAGAAGGAATTTTTAACAATATCAAATAATGCCTAGAAATCAAGCAGGAAAAAGATGAAAAAAGTTTCCATCAGATTTCAATTCAGGTAATACTGGTGATATTAGCAAAAGCAGCTTCAGTGACTTACTAGTGATGGAAGCCAGGTTACTGTAGGCTAAGGTGTGAATGGAAAGTGGCAAATTGGACATGGGGGGCATAGCAAAAACTTCAAGAAATTTGCTTCATATGGACGAGGAAATAGATAGGGTGGGTGTTGGCATGGGGAGAGTGAACAGAGATCTTAAGACAGAACTGAGAATTTTTAAATCTTCCGAGGGAAAGAAGCCACAAAGAGCGTAATGCTGATGATTCAGGTGAGAGTGGATGAATGATGGAGTGAAGCTTCTGGGAAAGTAGGGACTAACAAATGCCAAAAGGCGGTGAAAGACAGAGGGAAGACCATCTTATATATGAGCTGGGACAAGGTGAGATAAGATGGAAACATACAGAAAAGAAAATATATAAGATACTTCCTTTAGGAGGACTTGTTTGTTGAATAAGAGGTGACATCAGGTAATGACTGGCTGGGAAGTTTTAATACATGTGGAGGGAAAGTTTGAAACAGCTTTTGTGTTGAAGAAGGAAATGAGAGAGAGAAAGCTGACTAGAAAACATAGAATTTGAGGGTACTATTGAGGTCTGAGTTGAAGTGTGCATACATAAATCTGTAGACATAGCATTATGTGAAGTATATGATGTTTCCCATTACTGCTTAGCAACCTGAATGTACATTGACTCTCTAACCTAATACTTAGATAAAATGCTATTCCACTCTCTCTTGATCCTCAGGAAAGTATCTAAATCTTTGCATACAAATTAAATTTATAGAGGTCAAATGCTTATGTAGAATAAGTCCTGCAAATAAGCTTTAAATATATAGTATTCTCCTCCTTTCTTTCATTTACTATTAGGAATTTTATCATTACCTTAATTGTAGAAAAGCTTGAATATCAAGATATATCTATATAGATTTGCTTTTTGTTTCTTTAGTCTAACTCAGGAATTCTCAAAGCTTCATTAGCATAAGAAAACAAGTTTTGCTATACTTACATGCAATACTGGGTAATAGGTATTAAATAAGAGGTGTATTTTATGCCTAAATTTCACCTTATGCTCTGACTTGGTGATTGAACCACTAAATAAGAATAGATTGTACTGCTTATTCTGAAAAAAACCTGTGTGTTCTTATGAATCAGCCTATGTGTTTTATAAGTTAAATTTAACATACATTCTCTCAGGAGTTAAGAAAAATAACAAAGAGTTTAAAATTTAAAAAAATCATAATGATAAAAATTATTTTGGAAAAATGAAATTAGTAAAAGGTTATTTATATGTCCATTTATTAAGATATCAGTTACCACATTTGTCCTAGGCACTCCACTAATCATTGAAGAGTCAGCCTGCATGATAACACAAGATGACAGAAACCCAAACAAATGCCTCTGGTCCCTTTGCAGTGCCAGTAACAGACATCACCAACTGATTCCAGACCTCTTTCCCACTCATGCCAAACATTACCTCACAGTCATTACCAATGTAACCCAACAGGCCACCATAAGCCATTGATCAGAACTTGACATGCAAGATATAATCTATTTTTTCATTCCTGTATATATGCCAGAATTTAATAAAAAAGGAAGAATATTATAGCTTTATTAAAATAATTTAGAACTCTTATTTAAATGCAGAAATACATGTTTAATTAAAACACAGTAATCATATGTGCATTACTAAATTATAGCAGTCTCTGTCTCTTGCTTTAGGTTACATGCTAAATGTGCCCATATTTTCTTTATTTTATATCCATCTATTTACAAAAATGTAGAATGCAAAGTCATCAACATGATTAATGCATAGTTTAAAAAATTCCCAGAATGTATTCTCTCTAATATATATTCAAACAGATAGACAAAAATCTAGGAATATATTAGGCTTTAAAAATTACTGGAAAATATTTCTTAAATATGGCTATCTTTATGTGAAATATACTGATTGGTTCTGCACCTAGTAACTGTGAGTTAGTTATTTTTTCTGTAGTTGGTCCAGAAATTTAACATTTAACCTTGTACTGAAGGTTGACTAGCAAACCAAAAATACAAGTTTTATCAAACCACACAAACTATTTGCCACAGAAATGGTTTTGAAAATTAGGAGATGCAGTGGACATTTTAAAAATGGCATTGGAATGCGAGCATCTACAAATAAGAGCTACCATTATTAAGCACAGAAAATATGACAAGCAAATTTATATTTGTCATCCACATAATTGTCAAACTATCTCACTTAATTATCACAGTTGCCACATAACAATTCAAAAATGTATCAGCATAACAATTTAAGGATGAAAACTTCAAATTTGGAGTCAAGGTCAATACACCTATTAAAATCTTAAGCTAGGAATTGAATTAAAATATAGCTTCATAGAAAATAAACATTAAAAGTTATTCAGTAAATATCTTAAGATGTAGAAAAATTCACAGTACTATGTTATTTCATATCTGTCTATAACCTGCAAAGTTTGAGCTAGGCATATTCCTCAGGAAAGGATACATTTCTTATGCTTTCTGGCAACTAGGTAGGCTTAAGTCATTGGCATGAAACTATTCATGTCATCTCCTTAGAGGCAAAGCTGCTTATCCTAGACTTTCTCTTTCTTCTGTTCTATAAGCTGGGATTTGCATGTGGTAGTGACCAGGCTCTACCATGTAGAACAGGAAATCAGTCCAGCAGAAAGTGGGGCAACAGGAAGGACTCTTATCCTTGAAGGATTTCATGAAGCAGCTCTGTTCTGTCATCCTAGGCAACTCATTTCTGGCCTATTTATTATGAGACAGACAAATGTGACCTGAGTTTATTCAATATAATCATCACTCTTTTAAAAAGTTGAACCCTAATTAGCACAAATCAGTTATTTGCTCTTCTTCACTGATACTTTATTTCCAGCCACTGCTGTAATCCCAGTTCTGACCTCAATCCTACCACAGTTTTTGCAACAATTCTCACAAACATAAGAAACACTGAAAATATAAAGAAAATTACATATGAAGTAGGAGACAATGATCACATTGTAATAGCGGGGGACTACATCATTATACAGGTGTATATTATACAAGTTATTGTAGTATTTGACATTTTTTTTCCTGCCCTTTTGTGCTTTAACACAGATTATTTCATTAGTTTTTAGTCAGAATTTAATTTGTACCCAAACTTTCCAGGAATGTCATATCATGGGGTAGAGAAAAAAGAATAGAATCTTACCTTGTCCTCAATTCAGTGTAGAGTCAGACATGTATGGAAATAAGTACCACCACAGTGTAATCAAAAGTAGAAAAGGACAAAGTCTTATGGGAGAATAAAGAAAAATACTTCTTATGCTCGGGATTTTGAAAATGCTTTTCCAGTTAAGTTGAAAAATGAACTGAATATGAAAAGTTCACAACTTATGGTCCTAGAGTTTAGTTTGTTTTTAAGGCATGCAGTATACTGAAAAAATCTTGTTGCTTTCTCTTCATCTTGAAGATGTCTGGTATTTGTTTTATTCTCAGTTCCAAATCATATAAAAAACAAACAAACAAATCCTTCTCATATACAAAGCTGGAAATAGGTATTCCAAATATCATTCTTTATTATAAGAGCTTTGTACTAGATTTTTATACATTTTTTAAAATTTGAAATAATTATAAAAGCTTAAACAACTTAATGCACCTTATGCATTTAATTTGTACCCAAACTTTTCAAGAATGTCATATTATGGGGTAGAGAGCAAGAAAAAAATACCAAATTTATTAGAAGGAAGGCAATAATAAAGAAGAAATAAAATCTAATATAAAAAACTGATGAAACAAACAGTTGAATTTTGAAAAGATAAAAAAAATTGACTAGCCAAGGGGGGAAAAAGGAGAGATGATAGTAGAATGAATCACACATAACTTTTCTTATATTCGAACATGAATATACATCCAGTGAAACTCCACATCATGTATAACTGCAAGAATGGAATCCTAATTCGAATAAGTTATACTCCATGTATGTATAATATGTCAAAATACACTCTGTCATGTATATTTAAAAGGAACATATAAAAAAACAGAGATGACTCACCTAAAATCAGAGATACAAAGGAAACAATTACAACTGATACCACAGAAATGCAAAGGATAAAACATTAGTATCAATAATTATGTTAAAATCTAGAAACCCAAAAGAAATGGATACATGCTTAAATACATACAACCTACCAAAACTGAATCAAGAAAAACAGAAAAATCAAAACAGACCAAAAACGAATAATGAGATGGAAGTTGTCATTTCAAATCTTCCATCTAAAAAGAAGTCTAGAAAATGATGGTGGTATTGTTGAATTCAATATAACTTTTAAAGAACTAAATCCAAATCTTGTTAAGTTATTCCAAAGACTGGAATGGAAGGAATTCTGACAAAGTCATCTTACAAGGCCAGCATTATTTTGATAACAAAAGCAAAGATATAAAAAAAAGAGAGAGAGAAAACTACAGACTTATAATCTTGATGAAAATAAATGCAAGAATTCTCAATAAAACACTAGCAAATTAAATTGAATAGAACATCTGAAAGATCATACCTGTTCAAGTGAGATTATTTCCAGGAATTCAAGGATGATAGGCAAATCAATAAATGTGAAACAAAACAACAACAGAATGAAAGACAATACCATATGATCATTTCTATAGGTCCAGGAAAGTTTTTAATAAGATTTAACACCCTCACTGATAAAAGACTCTCAACAATTAGGTACACAACAAACATACCTCAAATTTATAAAGCATATGTAAGGAAAATGACACATACAATACCATACTGAATGGGGCAAAACTGAAAACAATGTACTATAAATTCAGGTACAAAGAATGTCCACTTTCATCACTCTTATTTAAAATAGTAGTGAAACTCCTAGGAAGAGCAATTACCTAGAGAAAAAAAGAAACATTAGAAAGGAAAAAGTTAAATACAGATGACATGATGTTTCATACTCAGAAAAATCTAAACACTCCATTAAAAAGCTGTTAGAACTTACAATTTCAGTAAAGTTCCAGGATACAAAAATCAAGATACAAAAGAGTAAAACTTTTATGCACTAATGATTAACTTTCGGAAAAAGAAATTAAGAAAGTAATGAGATTTAAATTACCTACAAAAGATAAAATATTTAAAAAGACATTCAAGCAAGGAAGTGAAATATTTATACACAAAGTATAAAACACTTATGAAATTATAAATGACACAAACAAAAATGGATAGATATCCTGTATCCATGGACTGGAATTATTAATATTAAAATGATCATACAACCCCAAACAATCTATAAACTCAATGAGTTTCCATCAAAATACGAATGACTTTCTTCAGAGAAATAGAAGAAAAAAATAGTAAAATTAATATGAAACCACTCATTTTGATCAGCTTTTTCGCTGTTATGATCAAGTCCTGACAAGAACAATTTGAGGAGGAAAGTTTAATTGAGGGCTCAGACTTTCAGAGGTCTTGCTCTATAGATTGCTGGCTCCATTTCTTTGGGCCTGAGGGGAGGCAGAATATCACAGGAAAAGAACATGTTGGAGGAAAATGACTTAGGACATCACACTAGGACTTTGGGAGAGAGAGGGAGAGGGAGAGCAGGGAGGGAGAGAGGGAGAGGAGAGAGGGAGAGGGAGACAGGTAGGGGGAGAGGGAGACAGGGAGGGGGAGAGGGAGGGGGAGAGGGAGGGAGGGGGAGAGAGAGAAAGACAGAGATCTCCTCACCACTGACAAATATAAACCCAGAGCACATGGATCCAGCTCTTCCAGCCACACCCTGTCTACAGTTATCTCCCTGTTAATACCTATCAGGGGACTGATGCACTATTATGCTAAAACTCTCATAACCCAATTATTTCACCTCTAAACTTTCTTGAACTGTCTTTGACAAACTTTTGGGGACACCTCATCTCTAAAACATAATATTCTGCACATGGCACCCAAATGGACTAAATACATTTAGTCCATTTCCAACAGTCCCCATCATCTCAACAGTTTGAAGATTGCCCCAAAATCCAAGTCCAAAGTCTGATCCAAGACTCAAGCAAACTCTCAGTGTGAGCTCCTGTAAAAATCAAAGGCAAGTTACATGTATCCAACATATAAAGGTACACGGTAAACATTTCCTTTCTAAAAGGGAGGAACTGGGGCATAGCAAGAAAGGATGAGAACAAAGCAAGACTGAAAATCAGCTGGGCAAGCATATTTTGAAGATCTGTGTTTGACATCTGGAGCACAGGGCATCATGATGTTCTCTCCAAAGGGCATACATAGTTCTGCCCCTAAAGCCTTGCTGGTTGCAATCAACATTGTTTTTCTTTTGGCTTGTATCTGAGTAATTATTACAGCTTTCCTTGGCAAATGTTCCATGGTACTGGCATTTCTTAATCTTGGGGGTCTCCAACATAGCTTTTGCTTCTTTCTCATACCTTCATGCATTACTCTCTTAGGGGAAGTGTGTGATCCTGTTGCACTTTGCTTGGCCTCCCAGGCCTTCCTTTGAAATCCCAGTGGAAACCTCCATGACTCCCTAACCCCAGCATCCTTCATTCCTGCAGAACCAGCACCATGTTGTTCTTGCCACCATCTCAAGCAGTAGTCAAGTCTCCAGGAATCACGACTGCAGAAGCCTCTGGGTTTCTGGGTGACTGAGCATGGTGAAACAACTTCAAGGTTGCCCTGTGCAAGCAGGGTGCCCCTCTGGCAGCTTTTCAAAGGAATTTTTACTTTTACCACCTTGAGCCTGAGATGGGAGTGGTCTTTTCAATTCCTGAGATGTCCTCAAGCCATTTTGCCAACTGTTTCTGGGTGAAGTAATCAGTCTTTCTTTTTTTTATTTAATTTATTTTGACTCATTGTACACTCAAGGAGTATAACTGTTTTTTCCTGGTTGTACATGAAGTGGAGACACACCATTTGTGTAATCATACATGTACATAGGGTAATGATGTTTTTCTCATTTTGATATTTTTCTTTCCCCCTTTCCCGATCCCACCCCTCTTTCTCCTCTATGCAATCCATCCTTCCTCCATTCTTGCCTCCCTCCCACCCCGCATTAAATATCGTCATCCACTTATCAGAGAGATCATTTGACCTTTGTTTTTTGGGATTGGCTAATCTCACTTAGCATGACATTCTCCAGCTGCACCCATTTACCTACATTTATATGCAAATGCAATGATTTTATTCTTCATTATGGCTGAGTAATATTCCTTTGTGTATATACACCACAGTTTCTTTATCCATTCATCTATTGAAGGACATCTAGGTTGGTTACACAATCTAGTTATTGTGAATTGAGCTGCTATGAACATTGATGTGGATGCATCTCTGTAGTATGCTGATTTTAAGTCCTTTGGGTATAGGCCAAGGAGTGGGATAGCTGGATCAAATGGTGAATTCCAAGTTTTCTGAGGAATTTCCACACTGCTTTCCAGAGTGGCTACACTAATTTGCAATCCTGCCAACAATGTTTAAGTGTATCTTTTTCCCCACATCCTCTCCAACACCTGTTGTTGCCTGTATTCTTAATAATAGACATTATAATTGGGGTGAGATGAAATCTTAAGGTGGTTTTGATTTGCATTTCTCTTACTACAAGAGATGTTGAACATGGTTTCATGTTTCTGTTGTTTGCTTATAGATCCTCTTCTGTGAAGTGTCTGCTCATTTCCTTAGCTCATTTATTGATTGGGTTATTTGTATTCTTGGTGTAAAATTTTTTGAGCTCTTTATGGATTCTGGAAATGAGTGCTCCATCTGAAGTGGGGGTGGCAAAGATTTAGTGACTATAATGTCTTTAACAACCACACAACTCCTTAGACCCAGATTTTCTCACAGTTTTCTGACAAAACTGCAAGTTTTTTGAATATTTCTGCTTTGCTTTCTGCTCCTGATTATCACATTCAACTTGGTTAAAAGCTGCCAGCAATATCCATGTCACTGCCTGAATGCTATGCTGCCTAGAAATTTCTTGCAAAAGATTAATTTGTACAACACTTTTAAATTCAGCCCAACAGAAAGTCTCAGGACATGGGCAAAATGTAGACAACTTCTTAGCCAGATCCAGAATGCAACATGAATGGCCTCTAGGTAAGTTTCCAATAGAGTCCTCCTTCTCCTCTGAAATCTTTTGAGTTTGAATTTACTGCCTGAATTTTGGCCTTCTGAAATCCCATCAGAAATCCCTTTAAACTTCACTTACAACAATCTAAAGCTTTCCCAGCTTGCATTGCTAAACTATGCAAAATTCCTCCCACAAATTCTAAATTGTTCCAAAAATCTTCTGAAGCAAATAGTCAGGTTAGTCACAGAAATGACCCCACTTCTTGGTACAAATTTCTCTTTTAGTCATCTATTTACTGCTGTGATCAAGAGACCTGATAAAAACAATGTGAGAAGTAAAAGTTGATTTGGGTCCTCATGGTTTCAGAGGTCTCAGTCCCCAGGTGGTTGGTGCCATTGCTCTGGACCCAAGGTAGAACATCATGACAGAAGAGTTTCGTAGAGGAATATGGCTCAGACATTGGACCAGGAAGCAGAGAGTGTGAGCCCTCCTCACCACAGACAAAATATAAACCCCAAGGTCACAACCCCCATGAACCCAACTCCTCTAGCTACACCCTATCTGCCTACGGTTACCACCCAGTTAATCCCTACAAAGGGATCAATGTGCTGATTAGGTAAAAACTCTCATAACCCAATAATTTCACTTCTAATCTTTCCTGCATTGTCTCACACATGAGCTTTTTTGGGACATCACATATCTAAACCAAAATACCACTAAAGACCCACAATAGCTATAGCATTCTTGAGGGGCTAAAAAGCTTGAAACATCACAGTAACTAACTTCACTTCAAAACATATTACAAAGCTATAGTAACCAAAACAACGTGCTACTGGTGAAAAGGAAAAAAAAAAAAAGAAAAGAAACTCACACAAACCAACAGAAAATAATTTGATGTTCAGAAATTAACAATTGTTTTTTGACAAAGAAACCAAGAAAAGAGAGTTCCTGCAATAAATAGTGCTGGAAAAAATAGGTGTATATGTGCAGAAGAATGAAGCTAGATTTCTTCCTCTCACTATACACAAAAATCAACTCAAAATGGAACAACAACCTAAATATAATCCTGAAGCGAAAAAATTTCTACAAGAAAACCGAGGGTAAACACATCAAGACATTGATGCATGCAAAGATTATTTAAATAGGGTCCCAAAGGCACAGGCAAAAAAAGCAAAATTAGACAAATATGATTATATCATATAAGACTACTGAACAGCAAAGGAAATAATTAATAGAATTAAGAGACAGTTTATAGAATAAGAGAAAATATTTGACTACTATTCATTTGACAAGGGATTAATATCCAGAATATGTAAGAAATTAATAACCTGAACACCAAAAAAAAAATCCAATGAAAAATGAGTTAAAGAACTATACATTTCTCAAAAATAAAAAGGCATATGAATGGCAAACAAATATATGAAAAATGTTCAACATTACTAATCACTGGGAAAATGCAAATCAAAACCACAATAATGTACTATCTCACTCCAGTTAGTATGACCGCATTCAAAAAGACAAAGCATAACAAATGCTGGTGAGGACACAGAGAAAACAGAATACTTATATGCTATTGATGAATGTAAATTAGTACAGCCTTACGAAAAAAGTACAGATATTTCTCAAATAACTAAAAAGAGAATTATCACATAATCCAGAAATCCACTACTGGATATATATTCAAAGGAGTTGACATGATTAAGTCCAAAAGATTTTTGCATGCCCACATTTATTGTAGTACTATTCACAATAGCTAAACTAAAGAATCAACTTAGATGCCCATCAATGGATGAACAGATGAAGAAAATATGGTATATACAATGGAATACTACTCAGACATAAAGAAGAATGAAACTCTGTCATTTGCAGCAACATAGACAGAACTGGAAATAATTACATTAAGGGAAATAAACCAGTCACAGAAAAACAAATACTATATACTCTCACTTATTTGTAGAAACTAATCAGTCAATTTCGTATAAGAATAAGAAGAATGGAATAGAACTGTGGTCACAATAGTTTGGGAAGGGCAGAAAGGGGGGAACAGAAGGATATTGGGTAAAGGTACAAAAATGTAATGAGGAAGAATTAGTTCCGATTTGTCTGTAGTACAGTAGACTACTGTTTAAAACAATCTATGATGAATTTCAAAATGACTATAAAAGAAAGAGACAGACATCAGGCTCAGCCCAGCGCAGACTCCTGAGACTTCTGTACCTGCTACGTCGGACCTGAGTGCTCCTGTGGAACTTCCACACGGGGGCAGCTGCCAGGAGGCCCAGCCCAGAGGCCCAGATATACACTAGCCTGGCCCCAGCCCAGGGTTTAGTGTTACTGAAGTCTAGTTGGTGAGGTATTGGAAACCTGCAGGTACACCACAAGTCTATAGGGGGAAAGCTGCAATACCTCAGATTCTTACAGATAGAGGGGAAGATAAATGAGCAACATGAGAAAACAGGGGAAGAAAGTGTCTGAAACAAACCTAGATGCTACATCAACAGAATTCAATGATAGCAGGGCAGAAGAAATGTCAGAAAGGCTGTTCAGAGTGTCCATAACTAAAATGATCAGAGAAGCAAATGATGCGATGAAAGAGCGAATGCAGGCAATGAATGATTCCACCAATCAACAGTTAAAAGAAAAGTTACAGGAAGCTAAAGATCATTTCAATAAAGAGATAGAGGTTCTGAAAAAAAAAAAAACAACCAGAACTCCTTGAAATGAAGGAAACAATAAACCAAATTAAAAACTCAAAAGACAGCATAAGCAACAGGCTAGATCACCTGGAAGACAGAACCTCACACATTGAAGACAAAATATTTAATCTTGAAAACAAGGTTGACCAAACAGAGAATATGATAAGAATTCATGAACAAAGCCTTCAAGAATTATGGGATATCATAAAAAGACCAAATTCAAGAGTTATTGGGATTGAGGAAGGCACAGATATACAAATCAAAAGAATGAATAATCTAGTCAATGAAATAATATCAGAAAATTTCCCACATCTGAAGAATGAAATGGAAAATCAAATACAAGAGATTTACAGGACACCAAATGTACAAAAATACAACAGATCCACACCAAGGCACATAATAATGAAAGTACCTAACATACAAAATAAAGATAGAATTTTAAAGGCTGCAAGAGAAAAAAATCAGATTACATTCAGGGGAAAACCAATACAGTTATCAGCAGATTTTCAACACAGACCCTAAAAGGAAGAAGGCGCTGGAACAACATATTTCAAGCTCTGAAAGAAAATGGATGCCAACCAAGAATTTTATACCCAGCAAACTTACCTTCAGATTTGAAGATAAAATAAAATCCTTCCATGACAAACAAAAGCTAAAAGAATTTGCAAATAGACAGTCAGCACTACAGAACATTCTAAACAAAATATTCCATGAGTAAGAAATGAAAAACAACAATGTAAATCAGCAAAGGGAGGAACTACCCTAAAGGAATAGCCAAATAAAGGAGAAACCAAGTCAAGATAAAAACCAAAAATAAGCCAAAATAACTGGAAATAAAAATCATATCTCAATAATGACACTGAATGTTAATGGCCTGAACCCTTCAATCAAAAGACATTGACTGGAAGATTGGATTAAAAAGAAAGACCCAACAATATGCTGCTACCAAGAGATGCATCACATAGAAAAAGATACCCACAGACTAAATGTGAAAGAATGGGAAAAACATACCACACACAGAGTCAGTAAAAAAGCAGGGAATTCCATTCTCATATCAGATAAAGCAGACTTCAAGGCCAAATTAGTTAGAAGGGATAAAGAAGGACATTTCATACTGCTTAAGGGAAGCATAAATTAGTAAGTCATAACAAATATAAATATTTATGCCCCAAACAATGGCACATCCATGTACATCATTCAAATCCTTCTGAATTCCAGGAACCAAATAGACCAAAACACAATAATACTGGGTGACTTTAACACAACTCTCACCATTGGACAGATCGTCCAAACAAAAATTGAATGAAGAAACCATAGAACTCAAAAACACAATCACCAACTTAGATTTAACCAACATATACAGAATATTCCATCCATCAATAAGCAAATACACTTTCTTCCAGCAGCTCATGGATCCTTCTCTAAAATAGACCATATGCTATTCCACAAAGCTACTCTTAGCAAATACAAAAAGACAGAGATACTACCTTGTATTCTATCAGACCATAATGAAATGAAATTAGAAATCAATGATAAAATAAAAAACAGAAACTACTCCAACACCTGGAAATTAAATAATATGCTATTGAATGATGCATGGATAACAGAAGATATCAGAGGGGAAATAAAAAAAAATTCTTAGAGGTCAACAAGAACAAAGATATAACATATCAAAATCTCTGGGATACTATGAAAGCAGTGATAAGAGGAAAATTCATTGCATGGAGCGCATTCAATAAAAGAATGAGAAATCGACAAAAAAATGACCTCACATTATAGCTCAAAGCCCTTGAAAAAAAGGAACAGATCATCACCAAAAGTAGTAGAAGACAGGAAATAATTAAAATCAGAGCAGAAATCAATGAAATTGAAACAAAAGAAACAACTCAAAAAATTGACAAAACAAAAAGTTGGTTCTTTGAATAAATAAACAAAATTGATAAACCCTTAAGCACACTAATGAAGAGAAGGAGAGAGGAAACTCAAATTATTAAAATTCATGAGGAAAATGGAAATATCACAACAGACACTATTGAAATACAAAACATAATTAGAAGCTATTTTGAAAATTTATACTCCAACAAAATAGAAAATCTCGAAGATATCAACAGGTTCCTAGAGGCATATGAGTCACCCAAACTGAATCTGGAGGACATACACAACTTCAATAGATCAATTTCAAGCAATGAAATAGAAGTCATCAAAAGACTACCAACAAAGAAAAGTCCAGGACCAGGTGGATTCACAGTTGAGTACTACAAGACCTTCCAAGAAGAGCTCATTCCAATACTCCTCAAAGTATTTCATGAAATAGAGGTGGAAGGAACCCTTCCAAACTCATTCTATGAAGCTAATTATCACCCTGATACCAAACCAGACAAAGACACATCAAGAAAAGAGAATTTCAGACCAATATCCCTAATGAACATAGATGTAAAAATTTTTAACAAAATTTTAGCAAATTGCATGCAAAAGCTTATTAAAAAGATAGTGCACCATGATCAAGATGGTTTCATCCCAGGGATGCAAGGTTGGTTCGACATCCAGAAATCAATAAATGTAATTCACCACATCAATAGACTTAAAGTTAAGAACCACATGATTATTTCAATAGATGCAGAAAAAGCATTTGATAAAATACAGCACCTCTTCATGCTCAAAACGCTAGAAAAAATATAGTATGAATGTTCCTTAACATTTAAAAGGCTATCTATGCTAAGCCTACAGCCAGCATCATTCTAAATGGAGAAAAACTGAAAGAATTCCCCCTGGAAACTGGAACAAGGCAGGGATGCCCTCTTTCTCCACTTCTATTCAACATTGTCCTTGAAACTCCAGCCAGAGCAATTAGACAGACCAAAGAAATTAAAGGGATACGAACAGGAAAAAAAGAGCTCAGACTATCCCTATTTGCTGATGACATGATTCTATATTTAGAGGAGCCGAAAAATTCCACCAGAAAACTTCTGGAACTCATGAATGAAGTCAGTAAAGTAGGAGAATATAAAATTAATGCTCATAAATCTAATGCAGGTTTATTCATAAGTGATGAATCGTCTGAAAGAGAAATTAGGAAAACTACCCCATTCTCAATAGCCTCAAAAAAAAAAAATTTGGGAATCAATCTAACAAAAGAGCTGAAAGACCTCTACAGTGATAATTATAGAACACTAAAGAAAGAAATTTTAAAAAATTTAGAAGACAGAAATATCTCCCATGTTCTTGGATACTCATAATTAATATCATCAAAATGGACATACTACCAAAAGTAGAAAACAAATTCAATGCAATTCCAATTAAAATCCAAATAATGGACCTCATAGAAATAGAGCAAGCAATCATAAAATTCATTTTGAGAAATAAGAGACCCAGAATAGCTAAAGCAATTCTTAGTAAGAAGAGCAAAGCAGGAGGTACCACAATACCAGACCTTCAACTATACTACAGAGCAATAGTAACAAAAACAGCATGGTATTGGCACCAAAATAGACAGGTAGATCAATGGTACAGAATAGAGGACACAGAGACAAACCCACATAAATACAGGTATCTCATACTTAGATAGGACCCAAAAACATACAATGGAGAAAAGATAGCCTCTTCAACAAATGGTGCTGGGAAAACTGGAAATCCATATGCAGCAAAATGAAACTAAACCCCTATTTCTCACCTTGCACAAAACTCAACTCAAAGTGGATCAAGGACCTAGGAATTAGACCAGAGACCCTGCATCTAATAGAAGAAAAAATAGGTCCAAATCTTCATCATGTTGGCTTAGGACCACATATCATTAACATATCTCCCAAAGCACAAAAAATAAAAGCTGGAATCAATAATTGGGATAGGTTCAAACTGAAACACTTTTTCTCAGCAAAGGAAACCATCAGCAATGTGAAGAGAGATCCTACCAAGTGGGAGAAAATCTTTGCCACACACACTTCAGATAGAGCACTAATTTCCAGAATCTACAAAGAACTCAAAAAACTATATACCAAGAATGCAAATAACCCAATCAATAAATGGGCTAAAAAAATAAGCAGACACTTCACAGAAGAGGATCAACAAGCAATCAACAGATACATGAAAAAATGTTCAACATCTCTTGAAATAAGAGAAATTCAAATCAAAACCACCTTAAGATTTCATCTCACCCAATTAGAATGTCTATTATCAAGAATACTAGCAACAACAAGTGTTGGAGAGGATGTGGGGAAAAAGGTACACTTAAACATTGTTGGCAGGGTTGCAAATTAGTGCAGCCACTCTGGAAAGCGGTGTGGAAATTCCTCAGAAAACTTGGAATGGATCCACCATTTGATCCAGTTCTCCCACTCCTTGGCCTATACCCAAAGGACTTAAAATCAGCATACTACAGTGATGCAGCCACATCTATGTTCATAGCTTCTAAATTCACAATATCTAGATTGTGGAACCAACCTAGATGCCCTTCAATAAGTGAATAGATAAAGAAACTGTGGTATATATACACAATGAAATATTACTCAGCCATAATGAAGAATAAAATTATGGCTTTTGCAGGTAAATGCCTGAAGTCAGAGACTGTCATGCTAAGTGAGATTAGCCAGTCCCAAAAAACCAAAAGCCAAATGATCTCTCTGATAAGTGGATGATGATACATAATGCAGGGTGAAAGGGAAGCAAGAATGGAGGAAAGTTGGATTGCATAGAGGAAAAAGAGGGTTGGGATCAGGGTGGGGTATAAGAATAATAATAGAATGAGACAAATATCATTACCCTATGGACAGGTATGTTTACACAAATGGCGTGACTCTACTTTGTGTCCAATCAGAGAAACAACAGCTGTACTCCTTTTGTGTACAATGAATCAAAATAAATAAATTTTAAAAAAACTTAATAAAGAAGCATGGAACACACAAAAAATGAGTATAAAAGTGTTGTACAAAATTCTCAGTATATAAACCTGATTAATTATTGCAATGATGGAAAGGCTTATTACAGTGATTTGATTATTACATTTCATACATGTATCAAATTACCATAATGTGACCCTTAAAGATGAACAAATATCTCAATAAAAAAACAAAGAAGTTGCAAAATTAGTACAGAGAAATCCACGTAATCTTTATCCAGCTTCCTCCAGTGACAACCTCCTATATAACTATAGCATATCAAAATCAGAACTGTAGATCTTATTCAGATGTTATCAGTTTTTATATGCATTTGTGTGTGCAGTTCTGTTCAATTTTGCCTTATGTATGGGTTTGTATAACCATAAACATGGCAAAGATATCAAACTGCTTCATAACCAAAAATGAACTACTTTGTATTACCACCTTAAAATAGCATACTGTCCTATCCCTAACAACTGACAAATACTAATATGTTTTTCATCTTTGTAATTTCATCATTTCAAGAATGACATAAATGTAATCACAATGTATAACCTTTTTTACATTAGCAAGTATACTGTATAATATAGTATAAGGGATGTGACTAATGTCAAGCAAATATTATCATCATCTCACTAGCTGTTTTGGCTTTCTCTGGTGGTGCCTTGCAATATTTGCTATGACCACCACTGGGCTCCACTCTATTTCTGGGAAAAGAAGCAAGACCAAAGGTAGCCCTCAGGTTACACTCCTAACCAGAAATGCTCTGAAAGTGTTTGGCACAGATCAGTTTTCTACTTTATCTGTGAAATGACACTTTCCCACAGTGCATTCAAATGGATAATAAAACTTGTGTACTAGAAGGTTTTATCAATTATTGGGATTAATTTTCCACTGGATATCAACAAACACACAGTAATAGGGGACGGGGTTGTAGCTTAGTGGTAGAGCACTTACCTAACATGTGTGAGGCCCTGGATTTGATCCTTAGCACGACAAGAAAAAAAATAAAATAAAGGTATGTGTCCATCTACAACTAAATAAGATTTAAAAAATACACAGTAACAGTGATATGAATTATTGATGATGCATCTTTGGGTAAAATCATAGTAGAGGGAAAGAAAGCCAACTGGCAACAAATAATAAGCATTGACAGAATGATCCTACCTCACCTAGATTGTCGCAAGTCAGACTAGCCCTAGGGAACCAGGTTGCTGATGAACATTATTATATGAGGTAACATAGTGAATTGGCAGTGGGTATTTGCTTACCTTTGTTGCAAAAAGCAATATAACTTCCTTTCTAATGGTCTACAAGCTCATCAGAGCCAAGAGACAGACGTGTTCCTGCTGTGGAAAACAAAAAAACAAAAGATGAGTTTTTCTTGATTCACTCAAAATCATCCTCACATCTTAGAACAAGTTCCAGATGAATTTTGTTCAATATATAAAACTAAATATTCCCTTGCATTGCTTTAGCTTCCACATATGAACAGAACAAAGGGGATTCTGATATCATAAAGAGAGAGGGAATACCAGTGGATTAGAATAAGGAAATTGAGAGGAATGGAGGAGGGATGGAAAAGGGGAACAAATCTGACAAAATTATGTGCATGTGTAAATATAGCACAGTGAATTCCACCTTTACATACATCAACAAAGCTCCAATTAAAATCAATCAACCAATCAATAGAAGGTAGTCCAGTCGATAGTAGAAGAAAGGGAATAGGGAGAGGGAGGAGTGGTGGGAAAGAGGAAGCATACTTGAGCATATGCATGTATGTACATATACATATAAAAACATATTCATAAAAAAAGAATTACTTTGACTTTTAAAATTTTCTATCTCTAATAACAGGTACTAATATCCTTATTTTACATATTATAAAATCAAGACCTTGTAAAGGAATTGCAATGATTAAGACTGCTGGTGAGTTAACCAGCCTAGACTTAAACTCTTGATTTTTCTCTCTTGATTCCAAATTAGCATGCTCTCATCTAGAGGGTCCCAAAACACCTTCTGGCTCTGAAATTCTGAAATGGTCTGACAGCTTGTAAGAAAAGAGCTTCAACTTAGGCAGTGTGTTGCTTTCTTGGAGTGAAGATTCAAGATAAGTGAATAGTAATTAATCAGTCACAGTGTGACCAGTGTCATCATATTAAGGAAGTTAATACCTGTTCACCATAGTGTCCTCTTTAGTGATCACTTAAGGGAGAAAAATAATCTCCAACTCATTAGAATGTACTTGTCACAACTATATATGCTCAAATATGTTCCAATAAATGCCCACTGTTTTTAATTTTGACAAGCTTCATGATGTTCCACCAATGGAAACTGACAAAAGAATATAACATTTAACTTAGTAAAGAGCATAGTAGTGCTAACAAACTTACACTGCAAATTGTTTTCCCATGGCAAATTTTCATAATCATTCTCACACTGGAACTTTTGAAAAAAATTTCAGAACAGTACCAAAGTAACGCTCTTGCATCCAAGTTATTGATAACCTCCTTAATATTGTACAGGGTTTTTTTAGGTAAAACTTAGTTTCTGAATTCCCTGTTTTCTAGTGTGAATCTCTGAGTGGAAATATAACACTTTACTAGTATTGTAGTGCTTTTCTGAGGAGTCAGGAATCTTCTGAAACTCCCAGGTTTCATCACAAAGAGGATTACAATAGATTTATTGTACATAGGAAGTGAGTTATGAAGTGTTTTCTGTTAGGCATCATTTTAACAGAGAATCTTTCTTGAAAATTTGGTGTTGGCAGAAAAGAACACTCTCGCCTGAATGAACAAATTATTTTTCTGAGTCCAGATTCTCCCATAAACTCAGTCTTCCTTGAAGAGTTATCGATTTGCTTCTTGGCTTATGAATCACTAGTAAGACTAAAAGAATCAAGGGGAAAATTAAAAACATATACTTCAAAGAGAGCAAAGAGGTGAATCTTTTTTAATCCTCTTTGATATGACTATGGCTAGAGAAAGCCCAGAAATAGCTACGTAGCCATTATTTAAATAATGTAGTTTGGGGAATAATCAGATACTCGCCCCCCCACACACACCCTAATAATCATCATCAATGACAAAGTAAAATGTGAGCAATATTTTATAGTCATCCATACCCAATATGGTTCTCAGAACTTAACATATTAAAATGTTATTCATAATCAAATCAGGAAATGCATTTAATCGCAAGGTATGATAGATGCAGCCCAGAACAATTTTCATTAGCCTTAGAAATGAAGAAAAAGACAAGTACACATCTCTCAGGTACAAAGCAACTGCATTCATTTTATAAGAGAATGGAAAGTGCACAGGTTGTTCTATTTCTTGAATACACTTCTGCATCTTCAGGATGTTTTCAAATACATTTTCGTCTCCCTGGAATATTTTATGACCAAATATTTCTTGTCCTCAGGTTGTGACTTAAATAGTAACAGATATTTATGAAAACATTTTCTAAGTCATTGTTGCCACCATACTCCTAGCCCCATTCTCACCACATTCATTTTTCCCTCATGTAACTTATAATTTTGTATATATTCTGCTTAGTTGTTTTGCTTGTTTATTTTTTGTGAATTTCTTTGGTTTATAAGTTCTTTGAAGCAATTATATCTCAAGTGTAGGTTGATTTATCATGAAGTTAATGATGTTTTAACTTCAGAGATGCCTGTTTGACTTACATTTGTAAGTTTACCTTGTTTGCTTCAAGAGGAAGCCCAAATTTAATAAATACTGGGGCATAAATGTTTGGATTTGCCTTGACCACAGACAACACACACTAAGGTTAGACTTAACAAATCATGCCTGTGTATAAATCTTCCCCTTATGGTGATATAAATAAATATAGGTATTGTGGGAATTTATAGTTGAAGAGATCTGAAGTTGAACCATGGTCATTATTTTTCTGCCTTAAGTAATGCAGTGTAATAAAACTCCACCTGGTAATCAGTTTCCACATCCATGAAATTGAGTTAATATTACCTTGGGTAGCATATGAATTAGAGCTACATATGAAGAGATTAGCATAATCAAGTACTTATACATGTTGCTGTTATTCCTGCTTGTCATTATTATTACATGAGTGATGAAGAACAGCTTTCTAGCATGGTGTTCTAATTCCTTCTTGCTAGAATCCTTTCTACAAAGAACAGGAACTGAATGACTAAAAAAAACTGATACTTTTCTGTGGGATTTCAAATGGCTGTGAGACACTCTGGTCTTTATATGTGAGGAGCCTCTTAAATGGGAGAAAATTTTAGAGAATTAAAGATAAACCTGCACACTCAAAATTTCAAGCTGACTCTGAAAGAAGTAGAAACTACTCATCTTTGTCTTCCTTTAATATAGAACTGGGACAAGAACCTGTGAGGGAAGATGTAGGACATTATACCACAGAACTCCTATCAAATGCTTTGGTGATGTAAAAATATATTGACATATAGTATTATATTATAGTAATACAATTACTTAAAATTGAATCTTCACATTGAAACACTATATATTATATATACAATAAATGTGTATAGTCTTACCTGATATTACATGTGTATGCAAATACATATATTAAATAGGATTTATTATTAACCTCCTCAAAGACAATGATTTATTATTTTTATTGTGTTATACAAGGGACATTCTAAAAGCAGTTTCCATGTAGCATATATTTTGATCAAGACCATCTTCATAACCATACCAGCTGTGCTGTTACAAAGGGATCCAAATTTTTAAGGCTTCATGCTTCCTTTAAACCTCTACTGTCACCATGTTGAAGTCCTTAATGATTATTCAACAAGGAACCCTACATTCTCATTTTTCACTGAACCTGGCAAATTGTAAAACTGGTCCTGACTTAAGCATAATTTTAACTATGAAATCATAAATTTTGACTAGAAAATTTTAATATAGTTATCATTATGTGTATATTAGCACATATACACATACATAAAATAATCATGTAAAATGCCATTAAATCATTCAATAAATATTGAGGGCAGATTTATATCTTTATTAAGAATGTATTGCATTATTCCTTTATTATTTATTACCATAATAGTATATATTATCAGGAAAAGAGAAAAATCAAGCAATTTTTTTTATTCCTAGGAGAAATGTACTAAAGAATGCCTTTTTTCTTGCAGTGCTTAGGATTAAATACAGGACGTAATGAATGCTAGGCAAGTGCTCTACCACAGAGCTACATCCCTATCCCCAAATAAGGTTTTTCACTTGAAAATTCCTTATTAACTGTTCAGAGGAGGGTCAGTGACATTTAGAAGCATCCTCCTGTTGTCAACCCTGAAGCATCTCTTTTTCTCATTATGTGGTCAATTCAGTTCTCCATGTGCTCATCCAGCCAAAAGTATATCTTTACTGTCAGAAAAAATCATTTTCATTATGCAAAATAAGTGATTGAACTGCCAAAAGCAATGTTGATGAAGAAAAACAGCAATTTTCTCTCATTGTATAAATAAAACTAAGTATAATAACAGTATATTGAGATTTAGGAATTTTGGAATTCTCTTTTATTTCTTTGTGTGGTTTCAGAATTCCTTTGGTTAGCAAATTAGAGTACACAGAATCATTTTGACATAAAACATCAGGTGATCACCAGAAACTTACATAATTCAAAACTTGAAAAGATAAAATATAAGTAAGTGATCAAATTAAGCATTTCAATAGAGACTGTGATAGTAAGAAATGTCTCACGGTTCCAAGCAGCTTTCAAAATAAAATGTACTAAATCAAATTTCATTGTGTCCTCAAAGAAAGCATCATGATATCTCAGTCCCTATGATAGAACTGGAATTACCAAATGTTTGTTTCTAAGCAATGATGGCTCTGGCAAGAAAATTGCCAATCTTCAGCTTATTCAAAATGTTTGTGTCTTTATTAAGCCCAATCATGAAATCTACAGTTTGAATTCTATTTTTGCATCTCTCTGAAAAATCTCCAATTAAAAATACAATGATTTCAAATATTATGATAAAACAGTGGATTATAGTTTATGACTTTGAATTTCAAAATATTAATAGGAAAATTCGGCATCTACAGAGTCCTGCCTATAAATGTTGATAAAAAATTTCAGAAAAAGACTAGAGAGAACCTTGATGAAACAGGTGTCTTGCATATCCATATATACTCAGATTTTTTCATAATTTATAAATAAAAACATCTTAATGTTCTCCTGACATTAATACACTTTTAACTACAATTTTCTTAGGGTAGCAGCAAGCAGAAAATAGTTTGTGTTCTAGAGATCCATAATAAAAATCTTAAAGGCAGACTGAATTTTTATTATGGTATGGATGGTGAATTAAATTACTGTTGCATATATCAATCCCTACATCATTCACACCCACTTCCACCAGGAGAGTATACAGTCACAATCCACTGATATTCAGTTTAGCCATATGACTTGCTTTGGTCAATGGGATACTTGTGGACTTACACTTGTTCTCATTCATTTCTTACCACTGCCATGAGAAATAGATGCAACAGGTAGGCCATTGTACAAAGACAATGAGAGATACATACAGTGGATTTGGACCCCAGCATCAGTTTGGAGCCAATCCCAACCAAACTCATTCAAGAACACAAAATACCACCCAACCTGTATAATATGAGAGAGAAATAAACACTTGCTGTATGTGTTGAATTTGAGTGCAAGAAACACACACACACAGAGTCCAATTATGCCAATAGTTATCAACTCTTCATAGAACTACAGGTGTTATAAAACTCTTCCAGGATAATATCTGGTTCAATATCTACCCTATATATATTAGATTGTTAGAATTGTTAAACAGACTTTACAACAGCATAGGATTATGTGAAAATAACATTCTCTACAAATATTTATGCAAAATTACTAAGCATTTATATTACTATATACATATATATGTAAATTGATCATATTGTGATGGTTAATTTTATTCATCAACTTAACCTGTCTACAGGATATCCAGATATCTGGTAAAACATTATTCTGGGTGTGTGTGTGTGTGTGTGTGTGAAGATGTTTCCAAAAGTGGTTAATATTTGAATGAGTAGATTAAGTAAAGAAGATTGCCCTCACTGATTGTGGAGAGCAGTGATTTGAATCATGGTCTGACTCCCTCATGACTGTGTTGCATTGGAAACTGCCTGTGAAAAAGTTCAGGTCAAGATGGCCCAGTTGCTATGGTGAAGCCAGTCTGAGGAAACTCTGTGCTTAGTGTTATCAGTCAAGGCCTTGAGTTCAGGCACCAACACCCAGGGATAAAGAATTCTGGACATAACAAGATAACCCTAATATCTTGCCAGTCCAACACCCTTCACATTACCTGCTTTGCTGAAACTTTCCCACAAACAACTTTTTGATGAAACCTATATAACAAATCTACTAAGCTAGCTCTGGGTCACTGTTTCTCCATCAGAGAGCGGTGTCCCACCTGGCCCCACCTTTTTCTCTTGGTGTGTCTGTTTGTCTTTGATTCATCCCTCAGCACCCCTCATCTGGTCTGAATTAACACCTATGGCCAAGAGCAGAGATGAGAGGGCCTTGCAACTGATATGGGTGGGTATCATCCAATCCACTGAAAGTCCAAATAGGAAAAAAAATGGCAGTAGATGGGTAAATTTGCTGACTCTGTTTGAGGTGACACATTCATCTTCTACTGATGTCATATATCAGCATTCCTGGATGTTGGGCTTCCAGACTTGAACCTGGCCTTAATTTTCATCATCAGGTTTCCAACCAGTGTCCATTCTCAAGCCTTCAGTCTTAGACTTAATTGTAACATCAGCTTTCCTGGTTCTACAGCCTGTAGTAGTGGAATATCTATACCTCCATAAACGTGAGTCAATTCCTTTTCTCTTTTTCTTTGTCTGATATTGAATGTGTTTTCTGGAGAAACCCAATACAAACAGCAATTATATATTCATTCTGACAAATTTAGCTATATTTAGTTATGCCTATTATAAGTTATTAGGCATATGTGAGTATCACTTAGACCCCAAAGCAGATGTGGACATTGGAATGACAACAGTTCAACAGACCAACAGACACATCAAAAAAGATCCATCTGGGAGTTTTCTGACATTGTTCTCATCACCTTTATCTCATGTTACTATACCTGCCCACTTGGCTATTGCAGGAATTTTTACTATTACTGTTTGCTCAATTTCTCTACCTCTTCTTCACAACTTTGTTTTCTTAATAAAGTGTTATCAAGAAGAAAATGACCCTAGAAAATCCATCTTTCTAAATTAAGGTATTTTTGCCTTGGAATAGAAGGAATGGTATGATATTCAAACTTTCATACTATACTTTGTGAAAATGTGTGTTTTATCAACTTAAAGCAAATTCTAAATGTCTACTTCTTTCTTCATCCATGAAATGGGGAAATTATACTCACACTCTTCAGCAATGAGATGATCAAATAATGTCTAAAAACACTAAAGTAATGTAAGTCATTTGTTCTCTTTAATTTAGAAGCCATTTTCAGTCACACTAAAATTTCCCTTTAAAAATAAACTATCTTTTGCTATTTTAATAGTATATCTCTTTTACAGATTTTTCCACTAAATAAAATTTTCCTATACCCTCAAATATGTACAATGCTTATGATTTTATTTAACTGTTTAAAATAACTTTAAAAAAAACATTACTTTTTTAAAAGTTTCCTCTTTAAAAAGGCAAGGGAAAATGTTTATGTGGGAAAACTTTTTAACCTAGTACTAATATTATGCATATGCTTCAAAGTGAGCTTTACACAATGGTCCAAAAAATTTTATCAATGAGCAAATTACTTTTATGCTTAATTTTTCACACCAAGGTCATAAATAGTTCATAAAATATGTAAGTGGGTTTTTTTATTTTGTTCATTTTTTTCCTCCATGATATCTTTGAAGTGGATGTGACTAATTTAACTAGTTTGTTTATTATTAGATGAATTTTCTTTCCTGTTTTCTGTCTTTTGAATATTAATCCAGTCAATAGTCCAAGAACCAGAGGAAAAACACAGATTGAAAAATTCCATTCAAATGATAATTTTTAATTTAAATTCATTTTAACTGATACATAAAATTGTACATATTAATGGGGTAATTTTTTTTTCAGTACATGTAGACATAGTGTAATGTTTAAACCAGTCCAAAGATATCTGTCTCCTCAAACATTTATCATTTCTTTTGGGAGGAAACATTCCTAAGTTTCAGTATAGTGAAAGCATGAAAAGGAATGATTAGCTACAACCATTTTTCAAATATTATATCTGTATTGTATACATCTATGGATTTTATTATATAGATATTCTATATCTCACTATAATTATTATCTCAGATACTTCTTCCTTTTTATTTAAATTCATGTAAAAGTGTCAAATAAAATTGAATTTGGAAAATACTCAGTTGCTAAGAACAAATTAGATTAAATAATAGATTTAACAGAAAATATTTCTTTTCACCTAATATATAAGGCCCTTTATGAATAAATAATTAAAATGACAATGAATATACACATTTCAATAGTTATCACAATTAACTTTAAATGCATATGTAGATTCTACAGCTTCCCTGGCGGAGAGACTCCATCTTCAGCTGTCTGAGCCCTCGGACCTAAGCCCACCCCTTCCCACGGGGACACGGTGCTGGAGCTCCAGGTGAGATTTGGCCGGGAGCTCAGCTGCTTGCCGGCTCCAGCAGGGAATTTGGGCCCGTTGGTGCCATTCTACAGCTTCCCTGGCGGAGAGATGCCATCTTCAGCTGTCTCAGCCCTCGGACCTAAGCCCAGCCCTTCCCGCGGGGACACGGCGCTGCGGCTCCAGGGCCACAGTGCTGCGTCTCCTGGTTGCCTCTGCCCAGAAGCATTGATCATTCCCAACCTGGAGGTTGTGAGACAGCAGCTATCTTGGGTAACCACTTGACCAAGCACCTCTCAAACATCTGGTGAGTTACTGGAAATCTGCAGGGATGCCCTAAGTCTTTACAGGAAAATTGTAATCCCTCTGATTTGCACTACTAGAGGGGAAGATACATGAGCAGCATGAGAAAACATGGGAAGAAAGTGTCCCAAACAAACCTAGATGATACATCAAGAGATACCAAAGACAGCATGGTAGAAGGAATGACAGAAATGGAGTTCAGAATGTTCATAATTAAAATGGTCCGAGAAGAGAATGAGGTGACGAGAGTGTAGATTCAGGCTATGAATAACCAGCTAATAGAGCAATTGCAGGAAGCAAAAAATAATTTCAATAAAGAGATAGACGTTCTGAGAAAAAAACAAACAGAAATCCTTGAAGGAAACAAGGAAATGATGGAAACAAACAACCAAGTTAAAAACTCAATAGAAAGCATAATTAACAGAATGGATCACTTGGAAGACAGAACCTCAGACAATGAAGACAAAATATTTAATCATGAAAACAAAGTCGAACAAACAGAGAAGATGGTTAGGAATCATGAACGAAACCTCCAAGAAATATGGGACATCATGAAAAGACCAAATTTAAGAGTTATTGGGATTGAGGAAGGCACAGAGATACAAACCAAGGGTATGAACAATCTGTTCAAAGAAATAATATCAGAAAATTTCCCAAATATGAGAATGAGATGGAAAATCAATTACAAGAGGCCTACAGGACACCAAACGCACAGAATTTCAACAGATCCACACCAAGGCACATTATAATGAAAATACCTAACATACAAAACAAAGATAGAATTTTAAAGGCTGGAGAGAAAAGCAGCAGATTACCTACAGGGGGAAACCAATACAGATATCAGTAGATTTCTCAGCCCAGACCCTAAAAGCAAGAAGGGCCTGGAACAACATATTTCAAGCTCTGAAAGAAAATGGATGCCAACCAAGAATCTTATACCCAGCAAAACTTACCTTCAGATTTCAAGATGAAATAAAATCCTTCCATGATCAACAAAAGCTTAAAGAATTCACAAAGAGAAAGCCTGCCCTACAGAACATTCTCAACAAAATATTCGAAGAGGAAGAAATGAAAAATAACAATCTCAGTCACCTTGGGGAGGAATTACCCTAAAGAAAGAGTCAATCAAAGGAGAAACAAAGTTAAGCTAAAACCCCCCAAAAATCTAAAATGACAGGAAGTACACATCATATCTCAATAATAACCCTGAATGTAAACAGCCTAAACTAATCAATCAAAAGACATAGACTGGCAGACTGGATTAAAAAGAAAGACCCAACAATATGCTGCCTTCAAGAGACTCATCTCATAGAAAAACATGCCCACAAACTAAAGGTGAAAGATTGGGAAAAAACATACCATGCACATGGACTGAGTAAAAAAGCTGGGGTTTCCATTCTCATTTCAGATACAGCAGACTTCAAGCCAAAGTTAGTCAGAAGGGATAAAGAAGGACATTTCAAACTGCTTAAAGGAAGCATAAATCAGCAAGACATAACAATCATAAATATTTATGCACCAAACAATGGTGCATCCATGTATGTCAATCAGAGCCTTCTCAATTTCAGGAATCAAATAGACCAAAACACAATAATACTTGGAGACTTTAAGACTCCTCTCTCACCGTTGGACAGATCCTCCAAGCAAAAATTGAACAAAGAAACCACAGGACTCAATGACACAATCACTAATTTGGACTTAACAGACATATATAGAATATCCCATCCATCAAAAAGCGAATACACTCTCTTCTCAGCAGCTCATGTGTCCTTCTCTAAAATAGACCATATGTTATGCCACAAGGCTACTCTTAGCAAATACAAAAACATAGAGATACTACCTTGTATACTATCAGATCATAATGGAATGAAATTAGATATCAATGATAAAGTTAGAAACAGAAACTACTCCAAGATCTGGAGATTAAATAATATGCTATTGAATGATACATGGATAACAGAAGACATTAGGGGGGAAATTAAAAGATTCTTAGAGGTCAACGAGAATAAAGATACAACATATCGAAATCTCTGGGACACCATGAAAGCAGTGCTAAGAGGAAAGTTCATTGCAGAGAGTGCATTTAATAAAAGAATGAAAAGTCAACAAATCAATGACCTCACATTACAGCTCAAAGCCCTAGAAAAAGAGGAACAGATCATCACCAAAAGTAGTAGAAGACAGGAAATAATCAAAATCAGAGCTGAAATCAACGAAATTGAAACAAAAGAAACAATTCAAAAAATTGATGAAACAAAAAGTTGGTTCTTTGAAAAAATAAACAAAATTGATAAACCCTTAGGATCGCTAACGTAAAGAAAGAGAGAGAAACTCCAAATTACTAAAATTCATGATGGGAATGGAAATATTACAACAGACACAATTGAAATACAAAACATAATAAGAAGCTCCTTTGAAAATGTATACTCCAACAAAATAGAAAACATGGAAGACATCAACAGGTTCCTAGAGGCATATGAGCCACCCAAACTGAAAATGGAGGACATACACAACTTAAATAGATAAATTTCAAGCAATGAAACAGAGGAAGTCATAAAAAGCCTACCAACCAAGAAAAGTCCAGGACCAGATGGATTCACAGCCGAGTTCTACAAGACCTTCAAAGAAGAGCTCATTCCAATACTCCTTTAAGTATTTCATGAAATAGAGGAGGAGGGAACCCTTCCAAACTCATTCTATGAAGCTAAAATCACCCTGATACCAAAACCAGAGAAGGACACATCAAAGAAAGAAAATTTCAGACCCATATCTCTAATGAACATAGATGGAAAAATTCTTAACAAAATTTAGCGAACCGCATACAAAAGCATATTAAAAAGATAATGCACCATGATCAAGTGGGTTTCATCCCGGGAATGCAAGGTTGGTTCAATATCCGGAAATCAATCAATGTAATTCACCACATCAACAGACTTAAAGTCAAGAACCACATGATTATATCAATAGATGCAGAGAAAGCATTTGATAAAATACAGCACCCATTCATGCTCAAAACACTAGAAAAAATAGGGATAGTGGGGACATTCCTTAACATTGTAAAGGCTATCTATGCTAAGCCCACCGCTAACATCATTCTAAATGGAGAAAAATTGAAAGCATTCCCCGTGAGAACTGGAACAAGGCAGGGATTCCCTCGTTCGCCACTACTATTCATCATTGTTCTTGAAACTCTAGCCAGAGCAATTAGACAGACCAAAGAAATTAGAGGAATACAAATAGGTAAAGAAGAGATCAAACTATCCCTATTTGCAGATGACATGATTCTCTATCTAGAAGATCCTAAGAATTCCACCAGAAAACTTCTGGAACTCATTAATGAATTCAGTAAAGTAGCAGGATATAAAATTAATGCTCATAAATCTAATGCATTTTTATTCATAAGTGATGCATCCTCTGAGAGAGAAATTAGGAAACTACCCCATTCACATTAACCTCAAAAAAAAATAAAATACTTGGGAATCAATCTAACAAAAGATGTGAAAGACCTCTACACTGAGAACTACAGAACCCTAAAGAAAGAAGTTAAAGAGCATCTGAGAAGATGGAAAGATCTCCCATGTTCTTGGATAGGCAGAATTAATATTGTCAACATGGCCATACTTCCAAAAATGCTATACAAATTCAATGCAATTCCAATTAAAATCCCAATGATGGACCTCACAAAAATAGAGCAAGCAATCATGAAATTCATTTGGAGGAATAAGAGACCCAGAATAGCTAAAGCAATCCTTAGGAAGAAGAGCGAAGCAGGGGGTATCCCAATACCAGACCTTCAACTATACTATAGAGCAATAGTGACAAAAACAGCATGGTATTGGTACCAAAATAGACAGGTAGATCAATGGTACAGAATAGAAGACACAGAGACAAACCCAAATAAATACAGGTATCTCATACTTGACAAAGGAGGCAAAAACATGCAATGGAGAAGAGACAGCCTCTTCAACAAATGGTGCTGGGAAAACTGGAAATCCATATGCAGCAAAATGAAACTAAACCCATATCTCTCACCCTGTACAAAACTCAACTCAAAATGGATCAAGGACCTAGAAATCAGACCAGGGACTCTGCACCTAATAGAAGAGAAAATAGGTCCAAATCTTCATCATGTTGGCCTAGGACCAGATTTCCTAAACATGACTCCCAAAGCGCAAAAAATAAAAGCAGGAATCACTGATTGGGATAGAGTCAAACTAAAAAGCTTTTTCTCAGCAAAGGAAACAATCAGCAATGTGAAGAGAGAGCTTTCAGAGTGGGAGAAAATCTTTGCCACACACACTTCAGATAGAGCACTAATGTCCAGAATCTACCAAGTACTCAAAAATCTTTACACCAAGAACACTAATAACCCAATCAATAAATGGGTCAAGGAAATGAACAGACACTTTACAGAGGAAGATCTACAAGCAATCAACAGATTTATGAAAAAATGTTCAACTTCACTCGTTATAAGAGAAATGCAAATCAAAACCACCTTGAGATTTCATCTTACCCCAATTAGAATGTCTTTTATTAAGAACACAGGCAACAACAGGTGTTGGTGAGCATGTGGGGAAAAGGGTACACTCATACATTGCTGGTGGGAGTGCAAGTTGGTGCAGCCACTCTGGAAAGCAGTGTGGAGATTCCTTAGAGAACTTGGAAGGGATCCACCATTTGACCCTGCTATCCCACTCCTTGGCCTATACCCAAAGGACTTAAAATCAGATTACTACAGTGATGCAGCCACATCAATGTTCATAGCTGCTCATTTCACAATAGCTAGAATATGGAATCAAACTAGATGCCCTTCAGTAGATGAATGGATAAAGAAACTGTTGTATATATACACAATGGAATATTACTCAGCCATAAAGAAGAATAAAATTATGGCTTTTGTAGGTAAATGGATGATGTTGGAGACTGTTATGCTAAGTGAGATCAGCCAATCCCAAAAATCCAAAGGCCTAATGGTCTTTCTGATAAATGAATGATGACGCATAATGCGGGGGGTAAGGGTGGCAAGAATGGAGGAAGGATAGATAGCCTAGTGGGAAGGGAGGGGTGGGGTCTGGGGTGGGGGGGTAAAAATAATAACAGAATGTGTGACAGATACCATTGCCCTGTGTACATGTATGAACACACAGATGGTGTGACTCTACTTTGTGTACAACCAGTGAAACAATAACTGTACTCCATTTGTGTTCAATGAATCAAAAAGTAAATAAAAAAAAATGCATATGTAATGGAACCTGAAACTAATCATCTTGACAAGAGTTTCCTAAATTCTGGGAAAGCATGACTGTAGTTAAGCATTATAAAAGTTAATTACTTTGAAATTTGTTTATTCATTCTGAGAAAATAAATTTTTAAATATCATGCTCATTCTAAGGTGTAGCTGGTATATTACATCATACATAATTTGATTACAATAATATAAAATATGTACTGAAAGAAAGGCAATAATGTTAATGGCAAATATTTTACATTAATAACAATAAAATAACATTAATAATGTTATTTGCCATCAATTTAACATTTATATATTGCACACATTTTCTTTAAAATGAATTCCAGGTGCATTAAAAATTATAAGCTGTGTGCAGTGGTACACATCTGTAATCCCAGTGGTTTAGGGGCTAAGACAGGAGATTGAGTGTTCAAAGCCAGCCTGGGCAAACACAAGGTGCTAAGCAACTCAGTGAGACCCTGTTACTAGGTAAAAATACAAAATAGGGCTGGAGATGTGGCTCAGAGGTCGAGTGTCCTTGAGTTCAATCCCCAGAACCCCCCAAAGAAACAAACAAATTATACCTGTAGAAACACTGTATTTTTCAAAAGCTGTTAAAGTTAAAATCAAAATAGAACATTTCAGTTAATATCCATGTTAATAACAGCACAGAAAAGACTTAGTCTAGGAAAAAACTATGAGTTAATCTATTTTGCCATTCTAATATGCATTTGATGTGTCATCCTTCATATAACAGCATGATGCCACCATCAGAACATATGCTTTGTGCATATCTTTTTCAAATGGTGAGAATCATTTTTTCAGAAGCAAATATAGTATAGAACTCCACCTGTTGAGCTATGTTTAACCAAGTTCTCTAGATGCCATATAAAGAGGTCTTGTTATATAGGCTTAACTCTTTATAGAATGTATTCATGTATTTATTCATCACTATTGCATTTGTAATTTAATAATATTATACATGGATTAATTTATTTATTCATTAACATTAAATGATTACTTATCTGTGCTAATTAAGACTACCATGTTTATTGGATATTAACAAGACTGTAAACTCTTAAAAATGCTAACAATTTTTATATATATGTAGTGGTATGAATAATTTAATTCTTTTCTACATGCTCTAATTCCTCTATAATTAGTATGATTCTTTATGCATTCTTCAAATAATTGATTTCCTTCATACTTATTATACCACTGTGTACTCTCTTCCTTGTCTATCTTATTGATATCCATTGCTTCCATTTTCAAACACTTGCTCATGACTTCACATATACATCTCAAGCCCAGACCTTTCCTCCAATATTCAGCTCCATATATATTTATGCTCACCTGTCATCTTCACTTATTCATCAAAAAAATCAAAAGTGCTTCAAATACAAATCTTTTTAAATTGAACTCACAATCACATTTCCATATTACACCCATTCTTATCACTCACACCCTCCATATACAGTAAACCTGCAGAATTCTTAATTTCAGTAGGTGATAAAACTGAATTCAGGCACATGTGCCAGATATACAAGCAGGTGT
Organism: Glaucomys volans; assembly: GCA_020662805.1. NCBI lineage: Eukaryota > Metazoa > Chordata > Mammalia > Rodentia > Sciuridae > Glaucomys > Glaucomys volans. Next base: position 910,202 of record JAJEJO010050072.1, read on the forward strand.
CTATGACACTGTTCCTTCCTATGCCATCCATATCAAGACCATAAGTCCTGAAAATTCCACTCATACATGACTTTCTCAATTCATTCAAATTTTCTCTTTTCAGATGTCATCATCCAAGAATACTGTAAGTACATCCAAATTATTTTTCCTACAAAGTGGTGTGTGTGTATGTTTTAAATCTGTTTTCTACATGACATCCACAATGGCCTTTATGAAATGCTTTTCTAATTAAATCATTCTCCCCTTTATATGCTTTAGTGGATTTATTTTGTATCTATACAACACAACTCTTATTGGAGTCTCCTCACTGCCAAAGTGTATCAGGTTAATTCTTCAATGAGATGATTCACAGACTGTTCCTTAAAAGGAAAAGTCCTCAAACCTCACCTTATCATTGTCAATCTAATTCATATTCATCAATTTTTTCTGGGTTTAAACACTAATTTTTTAGGACAACTTTCCTAAATTTGTTGAATCAGTTATTATCCCATAATTCCATCTCCGTCCTTTTCTTTCATAACCTTTAACAAAATGTGTGTATACTGGATTTGTATTTGTCTTTCCCACAAAATAATCAACTAATAAACTTCACTGAAGGCAGTGTCTGCCCAAATTTTGCTCATAATGTTACCTTCAGCTCATGGCCCAGTGCATGGCCAAATTATTTTACCAACAAATAACTGTTGACATAGGGATAATTTATTTATTTTGTGTTTAGAAAAAAAATAAATGGGAAAAAATTAAATGGGAGGAAATATATGAAGTTGAATTTTTATTTAAAGTGTATGGAATAAGATTGTGCTCACTTCCTGTAAGAATATATTAATCTGACTTTGAGAATTCCAAGACTTGTGTAAAAGAGAAAATTAACTACCCACTAGATAATAAAAATAAAATTTCTCTTACAGAAGAGCTAAGAATATATTTCCTGAGAGTATTCTTTTCAACTGAATGCTATGATTCTATCTTAAACAATATACTTATAATAAATATGACCTTAATTTTTCCATAGTGACTTTAATACTAACTTTATGGTTTGGAAAAAATTTGTAATCATAATTTTATTATTAAAATAATTAGTAATATTATAAAAAAGCAAAAAAAAAAAACCTAAAACAGAAAGAACTGAACAGAGTTGAGAGCAATACATGAAACAAAATTAAGTGATGTATTGTCAAGAAATCTTTCCCACTTTTGACCAGAGATAACTGGTAACCCTCTTCCTTATCTCATATTCAGCCTTTGCTATTTTTATGGCTTTGGTCAAGTTCAAGTAAATATAAACTATATAGATGAGTGAAAGCTTCCTATTTATAAGCTTCAGTTTCTTTGTCTCTATAATCCATTTAATAAAACCCATGTGACAGGCCAAGTAGGACAATGCACATGAAATACTTTCTTGTACAATACGAGTTCTCAACAAATTAGTTATTATTTTTTAATATTTCTCCTACCTCATTAATCTTTTCTCTATGTTCTCATGACCCATTAACAGAAAGATATTTTAGAGAATGGAATAGGAATACCTGAGGGCCCTCTTTTATAATTCACTCACACCTTAGATCTCTATAAAGTAGTCTGGGGAACTAAGCTAATTAATATTTTCTCTCCCTTAGGACTTATCTTGTCTGTGGAAGTTGCTAACTTGGCTTCTCATTCCCTCTTACCTGTCCTATGTGTATACACATACACACTGAGAAGGTTAGTTCTAACAGTCCACTAAAAGTTTAAAAAAAAAAGAAGAACAAATCAAAACCTCTTAGCTGAACAGTTTTTAAATGGTCCAAATAGTATCCATTTCATTTCCAAACAATACTTCCTAAATTAATTAAAATTTTACCATTTTTGGTACAAGTCCTTTACATTTTTTAAATTAAGAGTTTTCTAACACTACTCTTTTTACAGAAAAAATATACAAGCCTCTAGTTTTAACTTAATTAAACTTATCTTTTTGGAATTCTTCTCCCCCTTAAATTCAGATAACTTTCATTTTATTCATCCCAGGAAAAATTTAGCCCCTAACCAATCACAACTTATCATTATTAACACATTGCTAATATATTTGTTTGTCAAATTATTCCCTTCCATGCAAATTAATATCAAATTACTTGAAGTTTCTTTTATATTATTTAAGTTTCCTAGAGAATGTGAATTTATTTTTTTTTTTAATTTGAGTATCAGTGGCAAAAAATAAATACTCATAGAAATAGGTTAGTCCTGTAGAAACAGAGACCTAGGAAGGTAAATGTTTGGTCAAGTTCCAAGGCATGCTGAAGCTGAGCCATCACTGAAATTCACGTGTCCTAGTTTCAGTTTAGTATTTTCTGCATCACTCTTCCTTGTGTTATATTATCATTGCTATGCCTTTGAAAATACTGGGAAGTAAGAGCAATTTGTTGCTTTTATGTTGAAAGTTACTGTAATGGAAAGAAGGATGAATTGAGCTGTAAACTCTGTTGATTTCCATTTAGTGCACTGAAGACATATAGACAAGCTCATTCATACTGCATACACACTCCTAGAATGGTACTTAATACATGTATTTGTTAAATAAATTATAAGCAGGAAGAAAGTTGGCCTTGAGTTGATTAAAAACATAAAAATATTAATGATGAAATGACAGACATTGTGAAATTAAATGTCTGAATGTGGCCTTTGGTTGGGGAATTACAGACCTTAATTTTGCCTACTGGGGCAAATATTCCATTGAAGCTGTTATTCAATGGAGGCTAGCACTCAGTACCTACAATCGTTTCAAATAGGATAAAAAACATCTATAGTATTTTGAGACCTTAAAACCTTTTGTTCTATACAACTTGGTAGTTCCAGTTAATATTATGATCAGAAATTGTGCAAGAATATATTTTTCTAGGTGTGAATTTTAAGATTCCAACTGAGGACCAATAACTCTGCATAATCTCCTCACATTGAAAGCAGGAAGAAATATCCCTTCTATGATTAGGTTACTGTTATATGGCATATTTGGTTATAAGAAAGAAGACTGTCCTTGGTGGACCTAAGCTAAGCAAGTAAGCTCTTAAAAGGGACAACAATCTCCCCTTGTTGAAAGGGATTTAAAGTTCTGGGAATTTTACATGAAGGTGACGACCTCAGTTTTACAACCATAAGAAACACAATTCTGCCAACATACTGAATCCTTGAAATCAGATCCTTGCCCACATCTTCTTGATAAGAATTCTGCCCATCAAACAGGATGCCTTGAGACTGAGGACCTAAACTGAAAACATGGATAAGCTGCACCCAAACTACAGACCTACAGAATTGTGAGACAGCAAATAGGTGCTATTTTAAGCTGCCAAGTGTACGATAATTTGCTATACAGCAATAGAAAACCAAGGCACTCAGCATCTCAAAGGATGGGTAAAGACTTTTCTAGTACTTTCACAAAGTTTCATTCCAATAAATATTTACTGGAACTAGTTATTTGGCTACAAAGTGTTTTCCTTTATGTACTTTCATTCAATTGTCCCATCTACTCAGTAAAAAAAAAAAAAAAAGTATTTATTCTTCACCCTGAATTTCCTTTTTTTTAGAATAGAGACCCATATAGAGTAATTTTATTGCTCAAAATCATAGACACAGGCAATGAAATAATGCCAAAAATTTAAATCAAGGCAAGGTATAATTAAGTAATTATGCTTTTAAAAGGTTGAGGCCTGGACTAGGACTAGTATTAAACATTTAAGATTCGCCAGGGCTGAGTTTAGGATGAGGCAAATGAAGTATTTACCTTTAAATTAAAATTTAAAGTAAGAAAGTACCTAAAAGATGAGGCTCGAGAATGAGAAAGCCATCAGAACTTCAGTTGTTCATTGGCAGAATGAACACTGAAATGACTGCAATGATACTGGAAACAACAAATTGAGAGATGGACAATTAGTCCAAATTGTACTAGAGCAGAATTGGGGTAAAATTTTTGCCAGATCATGTATAATGCCTTCTTCTGCTTGAGAAGATATTATTACATCATTCAGGGAAGAGGAGGATTGATGCAGGACAGGGAGAGAGGAAATTATAGCAGATAAAAAGCCCTTAAATTTAGTTATAATGGTTGAATGGTGATAAACCTAAGCCTCCTTACCCATAGTGGAGTGTTATTTGCTGTATGATATTCTATATTCCCAGACTTCTTAGCCTAGAAATATGTCCCAAAAGTTACATGCTTAAGAAGTAAATATTCACTGCAAAATCTAAACATTTAACTTACTAACAAGTGAAGTGAGAAATTAGAAATTTTATTTTAATAAAACTACAAAGACATTAGCATACTTATTCAAACAAATGAAGTATTTATACATTTACCACATAATGAATAGAATCTTGACATAAACTCCATTACAAGAATCCTATATTGAATAAGTTTGTCAACTCCAAAGGAAGAGGGTCACAATTTATGTTTTAAGTTTACACGTATACCAGGTTAGATAATAACAACACTCATTACTTGCCAAATCCATATTAGAACTTATAAAGAAACAAAATAAAACCCAATTTGCATACTGACTCATTAGCTGTGTGGAAAGAACACATAAGTTATATGGTTTCAAGGAAAGATAGCTTTAAAGAAGTAATAATAAAATTTTCTATGTTTTCCAAAATTATATCTGTAGGCACAAGTAATATTATGTGAAAAAGATTATGGCCGGAATATAGATCATTCTAATGATACTCATTAATAACCTTTATTAATAGATGAGTAATTCAACCAATTATCAACTGATTTAGGTTGTTTTATTTAAAACTACAAAAATAATAAAATATTGGTACATTCTAACAAAGAACTTATCTAAATTTTGCTCATGCTCTCAGACTTTCTGTGAGGTCAAGTTTAAAGAAGATGGACTAATTAATCTGGTGGAAGAAATTTCAAAGCAGGACAGCATTCAACCAGTGGAATGGATATTGCCAGCAGTTTCTAGTCAGGTTCACTGTGAGACTCAAGAGCAGAGAATAGAAAACAGAGGAAGGGAATTTTAAAAATTTGCAAGTTGACCAGAAAAGCATATGTACAATGGGTCAAGAGAGGTGTGGTTGTTGAGATTACAGTAACTAAAGTGATGCTAAAATGCAACAGAGACAACACGAAAGATGCCTTGAGGAAATCTTGGAAATTGGCAAGACCACACCCATTGCAGGTTTAAGGATGTAAAAGTAAAAATTCCTTTGAGATGAGACCATGGGAGCACCCTATTTGCACTGGGTGACCTAGGAAGTTATTTCACTATGCCCAGCTGCACAGGCACTCAGAGTATACTGCAGCCATGTTCCCAAGGGGCTCATCTACTGCTCAAACTGGTGGTAGACCTTGGAATTGCACACTTGGTATTGGTTCTACAGGAATGCAGGATGATGGAGTTAAAGCATCATGAAGGTTTCCATTGAGATTTAAAAAGGAAGACATGGAAGGCCAGGCAAAGTGTGTCAGGGTTGAAATTCCTGTAGGTTGCCACTGAGAGGGCAATATGTGAGGCTGTGAAGGTAAAGCCAAGGTGAAATGGAGATACCAGGAATTAAGATATGACAATAATATGGACTGTGTACTGAGGAACACTGCTGGTTATGGAGAAAGCCAACCTAAGAAAGAGGTCATGGTCACTGCAACCAGCAAGGACAATGGTGGGCAATGCTGGAACTGTTAATACTATGGGGAATCTTGGAGATGGACTAAATGCATACTGCATTGTGAGACAGACATGTGCTTTTGGGGGTGGAATGTTATGGTTTAAATATGAGGTGTCCCCTGAAGTTTCTTGTATTTATGCAGGAATATTCAGAGGTGAAAATATTAGATCATGAGAGCTATACCTAATCAGTCCATCCTAGTTTGAATGGACTAATTGGGTGGTAAAACTGTGGGCAGATAGGGTGAGACTAAAGGAGGTGGGTCATGAACGGCATGCCCCAGAAAGATTCATCATCCCTGTGGCCCCTTGTCCTTGCCCTCTCTGATTTCCAGCCACCAGAATTGATCAGCTTTCTTCTACCACTGTCCTTCCATAATGATGTTCTGCCTCACCTCAGGGGAAAACAGTGAAGTCTGCCAACATGGACCAACTCTCAAACCATGAGCCAAAATAAACTTTTCCTTCTCTAAAATGTTCTTGTCAGGTATTTTGGTCACAGTGATAAAAACCTAACTAACACAAATACAAACTGAAATTGTATTCCAGCCCTGGTCACCTGCAAAATATTCTAAATCCAGCTGTTTGGAATCCCCTTAAACCAATTGTTATAAACCATACAAGAAGATGGAAAATTACTCAAGAAATTTAATGGGATAACTCTCTTGATAGAAAAACTAGATGAGGATGGCCCAAAAAAGTACATTTGAGCTAGACTCACATATAAAAAGAAAGATATTCTAAATAAAGTTATAGCCAATTTAACATAGCAGTGAATTAAATGAAGAAATAAGGAAACAGGCTGGGCCTAAGGAAAGCAGACCACATCACATTAGAAAAATGTGCATTGGAATTTACTGTTAACAGAGAAGAAAAAGCATTTGACCATGTGCAGAGATAAAGAAAAAATTTGTTTAAAGGTTCAATAATAGTTTGTGGTAATAAGTTCTAGAAAACTCATATTAGAACAGAGTTTTCATATCAACAAATCAAGGCAAACCTACATAGATGTGAAATGTTAGAAACATTTACAATAAAGTCTAAAATAGCACACAAAAGAATGGTACCAATTGTCACTGAACAAACTTGAACTGGATTGTATAGCCAGCATATAGCTATACACAGGAATACCAAAATAAACTAGGAAAAAAATCCTTAAATTGTTATTGAATGTCAAAATGCTTATAATGTTCAAAATCATCTTGATTAAAAAGAACAAAGTGGGAGACATTACACTACCTGATTTTTAAATATACCAAAAAGCTGTAATAATCAAAACAGCATAGTTTTGACATATGAACAGATACACGGAACAGTTGAACATAACAGAAAGCTAAGAAGTAAACCCATACATCTAAAGTCAACTGATTTTTGACAAATGTGCTGAGAATATACCCTGGAGAAAAGACAGTCTTTTCAATCATGATGCTGAGAAAATTGAATATACAAATGCAGTAAAATGGAACTGCATATTTCCAATCTTTTACCAGTTACAAAACTCATCTCAAGATGGGATAAGACTAAAATCTAAAACATGAAAATACTAGGAGAACACATAGGGGAAACACTCCAGAATACTAACAGCAAGTTTTTTTTTTTCTTTTTTGACCATACCCCTAAAGCATAGGAAACAGAAGCAAACATAGATAATAGGATTAAATCAAACTAAAAAAATATCTTCTGTTCAGGAAAGGAAACAAATCAAGTAAAGAGTCAACCTACAGAATAAGGAAAAAACTTGCCAATTATACACTTTAAAAGGAGCTGATGTCTAGAACACATAAGGACTTCCATATAACAACTCAATAATACAACACAATACAAAAACTCAATAACAATGAAACAACCAATTTTAAAATGGATAGTAGACCTAAATAAACATTTCCCAAAAGAAGATTTAAGAATGATCAAAAGTTATATAAAAAAATTGCTCAGCACCACATATCATGAGGAAAACAAAAATCAAAACTACAATGAGATATCATCTCACTCCAGTAAGAATGGCTAGACTCAAAAGACAAAAGTTAAGAAGTGTCAGTGAGGAGTTGGGGAAAAGGGAACATTAGTATACTGTTGATGGGAATGTAAATTAGTATAGTCATTATGGATAACAACAGGTAAGTTCCTCAAAAAATTAAAAGTAGAATTACCATATGATCTACCAACCCCACTACTACATATCTGAAGGAAATGATATTAGAATGTTGAAGAGGTCTCTGCACTCCTATGTTAACTAAAACAGTATTCACAAAAGCCAAGAAACTGAAACAACCTCAGTGTCCATTAACTGAAGAATGGATAAAGAAAAGTGGTACATCTACATGATGGAATAATATTCAGCCATGAAAAAGAATGGAATCCCATCATTTAGAACAACATGAATAGAACAGGAGATCATTACACTAAGTGAAATAAGCCAAGCACAGAAAGACAAATACTGCACAATCTCATTCATAAGTGAAATATTTTTTTATTTTAAAAGCTGACCTCATAGAAGTTGAGAGCAGAATGATGGTTACCAGAGGCCAGAAAGAATATGGATGAGGAATGATTTATTGATGAACACTAAGTTATAGCTAGGAGTAGGAAGTTCTGATGTGCTATTGCATATCAAGGTGACTCTCAAATAAATAAATATTTATATATAGTATAGTATACATCAAAAAGCTAGAAAGGATTTCTAACATTTTTACTATAAAGAAATGATGTTTGAGGAGATATATGTTTACTCTGATTTTAAAGTTCATATTGTGTATGTATGTGTATGTGTGTGTGTGTATATATGACATCACAATACCCTGTAAATGTATACAATTTTTTCATTTTAATATATCAGTTAAGAAATTAATTTAAAAACAGAAACAACATCCAAAAAATAATAAAGATATTCAAAACTTTATCAAAGCAACTATAAAAATGAACTCAGACTCAGGTACAAGATATTTCAATAGAGCAATGAGTGCAACATACTGTATTTAATCATGGCGAACATAATATTGTACAGATGTTTATTGTGTTGAAATTATTTATGTATTTAACACTTTACCTGATGGAGCTGGCCTCAGGTGAGCATTAAGGAGGTGGAGCAGCATCTACAATGAATCAAGATAAAATACTGAGTAAGGATTGAGAGGACCATGCACCCAAGTAAAGGAGCCACAGAGATACACCGGCATGAATGCTAACCTCAGGCTTCACCTTAATTCTTACTCAGGGCTCTCAGGGAAATGAGAGCTTTGGTCTGAGACCCATTGACACAGCTTAGCAGAAAGAGAAGCCCCAAACGAGAAAAAAAAAAAAAAACAAATAAGCAAAAAAAAAAAAAAAAAAAAAACAAAAAAAAAAAAAAAAACAATGAAAAGACTTTGCATGACCTCTCTTGGAACTCCCCTCCTCCAAAAAAATAAAAGGGGCTGATAGAAGCCTGCCCGTTAGGCTAGCAGGATCAAGTGGGTGGGGCCGGAAGTAGATAACAATCACTTCCGGTTCACTGGGCTGTGGAGTCCTGGCTAAGGCCTTCAGCAGGAGGAGTCCTAGGAACCGGCACGTTTCAAGGTGAATATATGGGACACTCTTACCCCAAAACAGAGGCAGCCCCACAGAGACTCACCCTTCTACCTACCCTGACCCCAGTCCTGGACAGCCCAAAGCATAGTTGTTAGGTTATCGCCCTCATAGTTCCTCTTAGCACTCTGTGGGATGGGAAGCTCTAGTTTGAAGCAGGCTGCCTCAAGTCAGCAGAGGAAGGAGTCAAAGTATTGCTCAGAAGTAAAGTCAATATCCTGAGTTAGAATTAAAGTAACAAACTCTCCCAGAACAGGGCCCACACTCTACCCCTGCCTTGGGGGTTCCTAAAGCCATACTCCTAAGGGAACTAACAGAGGCAGTCATTCTTTAAACCAAGGTGGAATCTCTCTAAAGAGGCTGTACACATTTTCTCATTTTTCATCTTCTAGGGTGACCTCTTCATCAATCTAACTGTTTACTCTAAGGCCTGCTGTCCCTATCAGAGGGCGTTATTATGCCTCGAGGTCAGAAGAGTAAGGTCCGAGCCCGAGCAAAACGCCGCCAGGCCCGCAGTGAGAACCAGGATCTGGGAGATGATCAGGCCACTGAAACACAGGGGGAAGAGTCCAGACCCTCTGCCTATACTTTCTTTGAGAGTAAACTCCAGAATGTCTCAGATCCTGGCATACCTGGAACTCCTAAGTTGCCTCAGGGAGCCCCATCCACATCTAGTATTACTAAGACAGCTGATTCAAACATGGATTCAGATGAAGGTGCCCAAAGCCAAGATGAGGGAAGTTCAGATTCCTGTTGGGTTAGTGAGGGCTGGTGCAAAGACCCCTTAAACAAGAAAGTGGTTTTACTGGTGCAGTTCCTAATAGATAAATATCAAAAGAAAGAGCTGATTACAAAGGCAGACATGTTGAAGTATGTTATCAAAAAGTACAAGTATAGCTTCAATGAGATCCTCAGGAGAGCCTCTGAGCACATGGAGCTGGCCTTTGGTGTTGACTTGAAGGAAGTAGATCCCATCAGGCACTACTATGCTCTTGTCAGCAAACTAGACTACACTATTGATGGAACAATGGGTGATGAAGAGAACATGCCAAAGATGGGCCTCCTAATGATTGTACTGGGTGTGATCTTCATGAAAGGCAACTCTGCCCCTGAAGAGGAGATCTGGAAGGTGCTGAATATGATGGGTGTATATGCTGATAGGAAGCACTTCATATATGGGGAACCCAGGAAAGTCATCACTGAAGATTTGGTGCAGCTGAAGTATCTGGATTCCCAGCAGGTCCCCAACAGTGACCCTCCACGTTATGAATTCACGTGGGGAACAAGAGCCCATAATGAAACCAGCAAGATGAAAATCCTGGAGTTTTTGGCCAGAATCCATGATACTACCCCCAATGCCTTCCCATCCTGGTATGAAGAAGCTTTGAGAGATGAGGAAGAGAGAGCCCAAGCCAGAGTTGCATCGAGGGCTCGAAGTGTTGCTATGGCCAGTTCACGTTCCAGGGCCACAGCCAGAAGCTTTTCCCATGCTAAGTGAAATCTGAGTCTGCTTCTTCATTTTTTCATTGAAAAGGTCTGTCAACCTCCTAATAGTGGAGGGCAAGTTAGGGGCTAGAGGGAATAAGTGAGTGTTATCTTTACATTCTTGTTGTATACTGGTAACTTGTAGTTTTACCATTCTTTCCTTTTATTCTAGGTTATACTTCATATATTGAAGTTTGAGGAAGATTGTTTTCTTTTTGGATGAGAAGAACAATGAGCATTCTTAGTGGATGGCAAGGGTGGGTCTGAAGGGAACACAATGTGTATGTTTGTGTTCCTGTTCTATATGCCTAATTTAGAGTGTTGTATTTCAAATGTTTGTTTTAATAGGTTTCAATAATTTTAGAATATAAAGTTATTAATGACTTTATTTACATATTTATTGATGTTTAATAGTTTTAAGATTAGGAGTTTTATTATTTTGTAAAACAAATTGGTAAATCTTTCATAGTTAGTGAACCAGAAAAAGAAAACCTGGCAGTGGAATAAGCATTTCCTTGGAAATTTAAAATAATTTGGCAGTAAAATTTGATGAATCAAGAAATAAAGAGGGGAAAAATATAAAAGGTGTTCAGTTCCCAAATACATTTCAGTTTGTTCTCTAAAGATAAAAGATATATAGATTTATTTAACTTATTAAAAATATGGAAAAAAAATAAATGTTTATAAACTAGACTTCATGTTCACTGGCTCATTTATTTCCCAATATTAATTGAGTATTTGCTCTTTGCAACTCATTTTGATAGAAATAGGGAAAGTAGTACACAAAACACCTAGCCCTGCTTAAAACTTTACAGTCAAACAACAGTAATCCTGTAAGGAAAATGGTGAAGTACCTTCTAAGACCAAAAAGACAAGCAATGAGAAGTAAGGACATAGGAAGGGATTTGGAAAAAGTGAGGGAGGGTGTCTGGTTACAAATAATAAAGTAAAGGTCCTTTGAGGCTTTGGGAAACTACAGTCCTTCCATGTGATATACAATTAGCCTTCTGTATCAATGGGTTCCACACCCATGAATTCAATCAACCATAGACCAAAGTCATTTAGGAAAAAAACTGCATGTGTACTGAACACGTATAGATTTTTTTCTTCTTATCCTTGTTCCCTAATGATATAGTATAAGAACTGTTTGCATAGCACTTACTTTATATTAGGTATACGTGATGGTGAGATGATTTAAAGTACATGGGAGGATTACATAGGTATATTAAATACTGTGCTATTTTATATAAGGGACATGAGCATCCATGGGTTTTGGTATCCTAAGGGACCAGTTCTCCAAGGACTCTGAGGGATAATTGCACTTGTAAACGGGGCACTGGCTAGATGAAGCTGTGAGACTTCTGAGCAGAGATCAAACACTCATGATGTGTCTCAGCACCGAAGGACAAAAGCCTGGAATGTAAACCTGTTCTTAAGAGCTAATTTGGTATCAAAAATAAACCAGAAGGAAATCTTCTAGGGCAGAAATGGATGGTGTCCTGGGCTATCTCATTCACATTTAGTTCAACATACAATGCAACCCAGTTGTTTTATGCACACTGTCTCCAGGAAATTTCTAAAAAATAAGAGTGAAAGTTGATTGAGGTAAGATGCCTTGAAGCTACTATCTTGGATCTGTTTGCCCTGAACTAAGACAGCTAAATCTCAATGCTTTAAAATAACATTTTAGTCAGCATGAATGCCCTTTGGAAAAATCTCATATGTGGTGATGATGAAATGAATGAAAATAGGAGTGTGGTTTGTATGGAAAGATATCTGGGTGGGAAGCTGCTGGTTCTTGACATAAATTTTGAAAACTCAAGTTGCATACAAGTGAGGAAGACTCCCCCACATTGTAAATGAAGCAGCTTACACTCAAAAGGGAAAGTTTTATTTGAACTTACTTTCTATGGAATATTATGGGCTAATTTGGTGTCCTGGAAAGCTACATATTCTCCTGAATTAGTAATAAATTTCCCCAGAGGGGAGGGTAGTATCATTTGTGTTTAATAATATGCTAACTACCATTCAGTAAAGACACAATATTTTTCAGTCTCTCTGCTAAATGCTTTGTATCCATTATATATATCCCAACAATCTTACAAGACAGAGCTTAGAAGACATCATGTGCAGAACTTACCATGTTCTTAAGTTCACATGACTGATAAGTGATATTGCTAGAAATAGACTTTTGATCTAATCTGGCTAGAATTTTTCTAGAGTCCACACTTTTCCACTTCTCCTAATTTAAGTCAAATCTTTTGGCTCTTGATTAACTATTATTCTCTCTACTCCAAAAATAGTACAGAAAATTAAAATGACAGTACTCTCTAGCCAAAGTACCAAAAGCAGGCCTAAAGAAAGAACATAAATATAAGAATTAGGACTAAGGTAGGGATTGCCTCTGGACTTCATTTTCTGAGGATCCTCCTGTGCCTAGCCCCAGGTTTCCTTGGGAGTAGACTTTGACCAGATGCTGGCATATGAGTCCTGTACCAGCACACTCTCACATTGTAGTATATCTTTCCCTTGTGTATTCTCCAGTGTGCTTTCATGTCCAAACTGGAATCTTACCTGCTGACCAGCTCTTCACTGCCTTCTCTGAATGGTTCACACTTGCTTCCTATAAAACTGGTGGCTCAGAATCACCTGCCCACCCCTGGACTAGGAGCATTCCAACTTTATGCAGATGTCCCACCCCACATCTCTACAATAGGTTCAAAATCTATTCTAAATGAGTTGGTGATTAGCATGTGATTTCTTATTTTGCATGTAAAGTACTCGCTCTTGGGATGTATAAACAATCTAGTTGATTGTTTATACAAACTAGATTATTCAATCTAGTTGAATAAACAATCTAAATATTGTCAGTAGGATTTTAAAGGGATATGTTGTTCAATAGTGGCACCTGAATAAATACGCACATGGTAAGCTTACCTACATGATCAAAAATTTAGCCTCCTTCATTAAAGATGAGGAAAGGCCATGAAACTTGACTGTATAGCAAACATATACTGAGGTTGAATTCCTTCAACCACTCCAGAGTTCTTTCAAGAGAGGAAAAGTTGTTCCTTCAAAGACATGCTATTATTTAATGCAAAGAAAAAATAATTCACCATCCTTCTGCTGCCTCTTATCTCATTGCTTTCTCCAGAGGAGAATCTGGTTTCTCTTTGTGCCTAATGGCACATGTTCAGTCATGTTGAGGTTTGTAGGATTCACAATTTAAGATTTTCACCAGGCACAACAGAAAGGAGAACATTCTCAGTATACCAAGGCTCTAAAATTTATTTCAAAGGTCAATACAAGAAAGGTGCTACTGAGTGAAGAAGTTGAGCTTTTCCCTGCTGAGATTTTATAGGTTCCTTCTGAAATTTGATGTAATCCTGAATTACAAAGCACCAATCACCTAGTAGACTCTTGAAATTGGTGGAGAATTTCAATCCAAATTGACCATTCTTAGAAACTTCATCAGGGATAGAGGAGGATATTACAAATTCTAATAATTTTTCCTTTGTCAAGCACCTCATTCATGTTGAGCCTTGTAGAATTTGTAAGATGATAACAATGAACAAATAGGAATATATCCTCATCCTCTGGAGGCTAAATGTAGTGAGGTCAATATAAAATGGTGCTACTGAGCAAAAAGTAGACCCTCCCCGCTGAGATTTCACTGAGTCTTTTAAAAAATTAATGCAAGAGTCAAAGGGAGATCAATAGAGTAGAGGCAGAGGATCCATGGGAAGGAAGGGAGGGAAAAAGAACATAAATAAAATAGACCAAAATATGCTATATGCATTTTTGAACATATAATAATGATTTCCACTTCATAATGATAATACATCAATGAAAAATATATTTGTAAATAGAGAAGAAAGCTCAGAAGAGCAGAGGAAAGGGAACAGAGGGAGGGAGGACATGAGAAAAATGGAAAGTACTGGAGAATGTATTAGAGCAAATAGTGCTATGTGCACATATGAATAGGTCACAATGAAGCCCACTATTATAATGCATTCATAAAAGTAGAAAAAAATAATGCAATGCTGTGTGAAAGCACCTGTCATGTAAGAGACTGGCAAGGCAAATTTGCCTCCTCAGAAAACTCCATCAAGTAATGAGGAGAGGTATTATCATAACAAATTCTACTTTTATGAAGCATCTACTAGGTAACAGTTTATGGAAGTTCAAGTGCTCATTCACATGATGTCTTGCTCTCCTTCCTGGGCTCATGGGAAGATTACCTTGCCCAATCTACCTGTCATTAGTATCTGCCCTTGTAAATGAAATAGAAATCCTTGAGGTGAGGAGTCACATGTGTAAGCAGTCTGTATCACTGGATCATCTGTCAGTGAAGATTCCTACCTACCCATGTAAGATTTTAAAAATAATTTTAGTTTATTGAAAAATTGTGGAGGAAACAAAGTGTGTCCCCCAGCTTCCACCCAACACACAAAACAATGTGGAAACAAATAGCACCCATTAAAAAGTCCACAAAGAAAAAATGTACCTCTGTGTGTGTTTGAAGACTTGTAAAGAGAAGAGCATATAATTCCCTCTGGGATGATGTCATACCCTCCATTCTACTTCATAGAATAAGTAGCACAGGCAGAGTCATCTGGCTTGCATATACTTACATGAAGCATTAACTGAAGTATCAATAATATATTAAAGCATCAATTATATATATTATGGTAAATTAGCCTACAGTGTGATGGATAAGCCTATAGTGGGACACATGGACTCCCCTTATCCTCTTAGTGCAAGATTTTGTGCAATCTTCATGTACTGACACTCTGTTATTATGGCAATACTAAAAAGGTTGATAAAAAAATGGTCTGGAAAATGGGCCAGGTATATTAGTCTGACTTTAATATAAGCTTATGCCTGGCTCTAGCTTGATCATAAATGATTTATGAACTGCTTTTGCATTCTGTGTAGTGCAGTAAATAATCAGGTGCCTACTCTGTAAATGAGGTACAGGAAAAAGAAGAACCAAGAATGACCTATGCATATTTGTCTTGAAATAGTACATGTACAGTGACACCATTTATTAAGCAGAGGAAGATAGGTTGTTGGTGATGGAGGAGAGAGTTCTCATTTGACCATGTTACATTATTAATACATATTAAGCATACAAGAAAGTATTAAGTAGGAAGTTTTATAAGATTATGAGATAGGTGAAAATATATTATACAGAGAATAATTTGGGATTCATTGGAATGTGAATGGCATTTCACAGAAGTAGATAGGTTTTCTTGGAAGAATAGCATGTAGAGAAAAGGAAAAAAAGAATCAGGACAAATTTTGACATTCCCCAGCAGTAATATATCCAGCAGGGGAGAAGGTGGCAAAACAGATGACATGAAAACCAGCTGATATAAGTATGGAAATCTCCCATGAGAAGAACATGTTCCAATTATATTTATAGTTATTTTTAAAATTTAAGATGATGGATCAATGTGGTGAAGAAGAATTTTTTTATGGTTTTGTTCTTTAAATAAAGTACATTCCACATAAGAATTTATGAATATGAGAAACGAACTTTCATTGTTTTAGTCATTCACCTGCATGTTTTCTCTGTTGCATCAGCTCTCATTTACTTTATCTGACTAATGCACAGCTACTATTTTTGCGTTTAAATGTATTTAAATATTGAATTATGAAGATAATACATATATACTTATTATGAAAAATTCTAGCACAGATAAATTACAGTATCTCCCCTTTCTCAGAATTCAGCCACCTCTTCAGAAATAACCACAATTAACAATCTGCTATGTGTCATTTTTAAAGATGATCTGAGACTTTTTTTATAATAGAAGTGCTATAAAATTTATTAAATTTTTAACACACATGGGTAACCATGCAAATATGATTATGTTTCTTGACCTTGTTGCTTAGTAAAATGAATGCAGAATATTTTCATGACAGCATAGAGATCCACCCACTCTCTGGAATTCTAAAGCATGTTTGTACAATGATTCATACAATCATTTTGCTCTTAATGGAACTTCAAGTTATTTACTATTTGTTGCTATGATTAGTAAAACTGAAATCAACAACTTTGGACATGAAATTCTGGGGGAAAGTGTGTATGTTTTATAATAAGTCACAGCAAAACACAAATTGGGTTAAAGTTGAAGAGTATAAAGATTTAAAATATTTACAATATTTAGGTGTTCCATTTCAAAAATGTTATACCAATTCTTAGTTTCTTTAATGTGTGTGAATGACTTGCATTATTATAGGTATTCATCATTCTTTACATTTTTGTTAAACTTTGGGATGAAAGATACTGTCTTGTTATTTTAAGCACATGGAGCTGGTCTTTGGTCCTTCAGTTGAAGGACGTTGACCATAGCAGTCACTTTTCCCATGTCTTCTTGTTTCCTGTGTCAGCAAGTTATAACTCTACAAGAGAAGTTTGAGTGGTGGTAAGGGGCTGCCCAAGAGTAATCTCTTCTCATGATTCACCTGGACATGGTCTTCCTAATGGGCAATCACCTTTCTAAGGAGGAAGTATGCCTGATGATAATCAGGAATTCAGATTGAAAGGATGTACTTCATCTAAGGAAACCCATGAAGCTCCCCAGAGATATGGTGCAGGAAATGTATCTGGAGTACCAGCAAGTGCCGAAAACTGATTCTCCATACTATGAATTTTTGTGAGGTGCCAGAACCCATGCTGAAACAAGCAAAATAAGAGTCCTAAAAGTTTAGACTAAGATCAATGTTACCACCTCTGGTTCCTTTCCAAGTCTGTATCAAGAGTTTTTGAGAGACCAGGGAGAAAGCAGGACTAAAACTGGCACTACTACAATTGATAACACATGTTCCAGAGATACAATCAACTACTTCTCCCACCTATAATGAGTCTGAGCTAATTTCTTTACTTTGCAATTGAAGAGTCATAACATTCTAAGGAGTGGCATATTGGACTGGAGGGAACACAAGATCTATCATTTTGCCTTCCTGTTTTACGTAGTATGTTGGAGATTTTAATCTCTTCTTTCTTTCTTTCTCCTTCAAGCATTTCTTCATTCATTCTTTTACTCATTGGATCACGCTTTCTAATTAATTTCTGAATGTTCTTCCTTTTAATAGGAATTTAAAATAGCTTCAGAATATAATTATATGAATCACCACTTTAATTACGTATCTGTCACTGTATATCAGGTTTAAGAGTAGAAACTATGTTATTTTTACAAAGCAAATTTGGAAATCTTCCATCCTATTTTATGATACAGAACAGGATAACACAACATCAAGTAGGTGTTTCTCTGGAAGCACAAAAGAACTCAGTAGTAAAGATTAAGGACTGAGAAAATAGACATAAAAAAAATGAAATGCACACTGAATAGGACAGATGACTTGTCTCTTCTGTTTCACAGGTCCACATATAGAGAGTATATCCACCTGCTGTGCCTAATAAACTATCCTACACCCCAGTAGCCTGCAGCTGGAATTGCAGCTGGACCTCATTTAGATAAGACTTGGATTTTTAGAGGATATTGTAATGGAGTCAGACTTCCTGGGATATTGGAGGAAGGTGAATACATTTTGCCTAAAGGAGAGGACACTTTGTGGAACAGAAGGTAGACTGGCTAACAATCTCATGGGGCTTCCATCAGCTCTACCTTAGTGTTCATGTTTTTGTATGCTCCTATCTTTTAGTGTGGTAGTCCTGTGACTTACTTTTAACCAACAGATTATGGGGAATGTGATAAGATATCATGTCCATGATTACATTATATTTGTTAAAGAGATGATTAGGAAGAAAATATTCTTCTAATTCAAAAATTCCTCTCCACAAAATATAACATATAAAAACAAATTCAGCCTCAGTAAGGAGAAGTTTATTTCTTAAAAAAGAATTAATGCTGGTACGGAAAGGGACTTCTACAATTAGGGAAAGGGGACCACATTGTAATAGGGAGAACATAGTGGCTATAGGATTGACAAGTATCTCAAGAGTTAGCAAAAATATTTTTTCTTTAAGATGTAATTGTAAATATTTAGGAGATACAGTCTAGCATTTCAATGATCAGATCAAGGTATCCTGAGACATACATCATTTATTCATGTTGGGAACATGAAAAACCCTATAAGCTACCTGGAAATATTCAATTAATTGTTATCAACTATAGTAATTCTACAGTGCTATAAAACATTATTTTAAATGGAGGAGTAAACAAAAGCTAGAAAGATCCAGGTGTGTGAGGAAGTAGGGTGAAAGTGCTGTGTGCAGATCACAGTATATTTTATTCCAAAGTCAACCTATTCTCAAGAAGGGTTTTATGTTGGCTCAGATGAGGTTGAGACCAAGTTTAGGAACCTGGAGAAAGAAGAATAGCTTAACAAGTTTGGTAAAAAACATTTTGTTTTCATTGATCAACAAGGCCAAGTGGTTCAGTTAATCACATATAAGACAAAGAAAGGGAATACTGAGGGTGTGTCTAACTTTGTCATAAACAAGAAAAACATCTAAAGTCTTATATAAGTCACGTGGGCAGGAATGTTTCATTGCGTAGCCTTTTTCTGGAACATAAAGCAGGTAGGGGGATTTTTAAATCTTCACTGGTTTTATAAGATCACAGAACTTAGGTAAAATTCAACATTATTATATAGGAATGAAAAAAGTTTTATTATTGAATAATCATTAACCTGGAATGTGATATACATTACAGACAATTTGCTGAAGAGATAGCCAAAACAGAAAGAAATTCCTTTAGTTATATATCCAAGCAAACAACCTATGACATACTGATCCTTGAGATAAAAGACAACCAGTCCTTAAGTAAAAGGGTTGGATGGCACCATTTGTCATACATAGTTATTCCTAAATTCACCTAGTAACTGAAGTGGTTAATTGTGTCACCCAAAGGGAAAACATTCCTGGGTTATAAAACTGGCAAGAGGTTAATACAGCTAAAAAAGAGAGAAGTTTTGCATTTACAAGTTTTCTAAAGTAAATACCCTAGGGAAAAAATGTTGGGAAAAATATCACTGTTCTTGTTTTATCTTTCTCTTTAATAACAAAGTATGAGCTTTGCATTGTGCTTAAGTCTTTAAGGATACCAACAGACCACAAAATCATTCACATGCTAAATGAATATGGAAATCTCTAATTTCTCTACATTTTCCTATAAATGATAAGAGAAATTGGCAGGAGTCACAGAACCATCGAGGAATTCATTGCCATAAATACTAGATTTCTGTGTAATAAAATACAAATAAGAATATAGATGTGTGATTAAGAAAACAGAGAGAGAGGCTAGGGTTGTGTCTCAGTGGCAGAGTACTTGCCTAGGATGTGTGAGTCACTGAGTTCAATTCTCAGCAGCACATAAAAATAAATAAAGGTATTATGTCCATCTAAAATTAAAAATATGTTTTAAAAAGAGAAAACAGAGAGGGATTAAAAATTAGATCATAGATTAATGATACAAAACACTGGAGATAATGATACTCAAGTAAAAAGAATACTTGCATGGTTATAGACTAAAAGGGTTAATGGAACAATGCATTTAATTCATTTAATTTCTAGATCATGGTCAACTGTTTTTTAAAAAAAAACATACATCATGGTCAACTGTTTTTCTAACATGTAACTTCTGTTCTTTTCAGCTAGAGCTGAACAATGGGCATTTCACAGGATAACTGGCACAAGTGCCACAAGACAAAATCCTAACACAAGAAGTAGTAGTATGAGATAGGATGCCCTGCTTCATTAACAAAGTCCATGTGGCGAAGGCACCAAGAAGCACTGTGCCCTCAAACTGGATGTGAGGAACTTGTCTTGGGCCTCTGAGTGCTGACTCACAAAATGAGGATCATTGATGTTGTCTATAATACATCCAATAATGATCTGATATGCCCCTAGGCCCTGGTGAAGAACTGCTTTATGCTCATTGACAGTACACCATACCTATAGTGTATGAGTCTGATTATTCACTGCCCATGGGCTGCAAGAAAGTGGCCAAGCTGACTCCTGAGGAGGAAGAGATTTTAAACAGTAAAGAATAGTAAAGAAAGTTCAAAAGAAATGCAGTGAAAGGAAAAACAGATGGAAAATTGAGTAGTCCCTTGGAGGAGCAGCTCTAGCAGGGCAAGCTTCTTGCCTGCATATGTCAAAACTTGGTCAGTGTGGCCCAGCAAATGTCAGTGTGCACAAGAGGGCAAGGAGCTAGATTTCTTATATCTAATGAAAATCAAGTCAAAGAAGGGAAATGAGTAACCCTTCCTCCTGAATTACCTCATTTAATAATGGTGTTTATTAGTCTATATCTAAAATAAAATAAAATTATCTTTCTTCTTTATTGGAAGTGTGGGAACATTACAAGGCAACTGCTCTATTTTTTTATTTTTATAATTCCCCCTTTTCTCATTATTTTATAATCAGTTTTATTCCTTTTAATGAAACTCTTAACAAAAGATATTGTGACCATGGCTAAGATTTATCCTTTTGGTAAACTATTTTTATTAGTCTATGTCAAAAATACACAAGTATCATTATCCCCTTTTTGGTGTGCTTTTCCAACATGGTTAAATACTGCCAAGTCTTGTTATAACCTTTTTCTTTCAGAAAGTACAGTATAATAATACTTGATGCCTTGGACTGTGTATATACCTCAGTTGGTAGAGTACGCTTTGCAAGCACAAGGCCCTGGGTTCAATCCCCAGCACTGCAAATAATAATAATAATAATAATAATAATAATAATAATACTTGATGCCTTTTTCCCCAGGGAATTCCTCAGACACTCCATTTAGAAAATGGAATAAAGATCAGAATGGAAATAGAGAGGAAAAAAAATGAAACAAAATGAAGAAGTAGTTCTTTGAAAAGAAAACAGAGAAATGCTTAATAAACTAAAAAAAAAATAAAGACTCACATCAGGAAGAAAATGGGGAAAATTATACTTGACACCATGGAAACACAATCATTAGAGATTATTTTGAACAAGGATATACCAACAAATTTGATAATCTAAATGAAATGGATAATTTTCTAGGCACATATACCTTACCAAATATGAATCATGAAGAAATAGAAAACCTAAACAGATGAATCATAAGCAATGATGAAATAAATAATTGTGAATCTTTAATAAAAGTGTCTCATCAAAGAAAAGGCCAAGACCACATGACTTCACATCTGAATTCTGCCAAATATTTAAAGAAAACCTACTACCAATTCTCCCTAAGATATTCCAAAAAATAGAAGAGGAAAGAATTTATCCAGCTCTTTGCTGAATGTACCTTATTGGACATCCAACTTTCTCAGATCCTAAAGGTAAAGCCATCCCAGATTCCACAATTTCTGAGTCAATTCTTTGGGTTCTATCTTTAAAGAATATACTACCTCCATGGCTTGCTATTTGCCAGTGTCTTTGTAAAAGAAAAAAAGTCAAACAAAAACACTAACATGAAATTTATACTCTAGGTTTTTCAAGATGGTGGAAAAGAGAAGGTCACTTTCCTGGCCACTCCATGGTGTGAAACCAAGAAAGCAGAAAGGGAGCTTCTAAGTAAGGTGGGTGAACAAAAAAAGGGAGGGACTTTCCTGGAATTTAACACTGGAGACTCAAAGCAGATCAGGAACTCAGGAGGTTGGATATAATAAAATAAGGAAGAAATCCCCAGTGCCACAGCCACCCCTGCTGTGGCCAGAGTCACCAGCCAGAGCAGTCCCTCCATGAGCAAAGTGGAGGGATAAGGGAATTAAAGGAACCCACATTTTTAGGAGGACTGAGGTGTGTCTGGGTAGAGAGTTTAGAGATCAAGACAGTGCCCAAACAAACTAAAAGTGGCTGCACAATATCCTTGTGTGGGAAAGAAACTGCATCTCTACTGGAGACATGTAGAGAGAATAGAACAAGGAATCATTTCACAGCTGTGGCATGGGGGCCAGAAGCTGGGGCAGCCAATTCCTGGCAAACCTGAGTTTAGCCTCAAATACAGGCCTGGTGCAGCCAATTCCTGGCAAACCTGAGTTTAGCCCAAAATACAGGCCTGGTAAACCCACACTTCACAACATAGAGTGTGCCTAAGTGACCAAGAGAAAATCAAATATGGAGAGAGGTTACATAGGGGGCTACTGGTCATGGACACCCACCTGGATCTCTCCCTCTCCCTCTAATCTGGTTGCTTACAGAACAGGCTGAGAAAGACTCACCTGGCTGGGAATTATTATTTTTTTTATTTTTTATTTTTACAGACTACATTTTGATTCATTGTACACAAATGGGCTACAACTTTTCATTTCTATGATTGTGCACAATGTAGATTCATACCATTCATGTAATCATACATGTACATAGGGTAATGATGTCTGTCTCATTCCACGATTTTTCATACCCTGCCACCTTCTCCTCTCATTTCCCTCCGCATAAAGTTCCTCTGTTTTTTTCTCACCCCCCACCTCCACCAACTCGATTATATATCATCATCCACTTATCAGGGAAAACATTCAGCATTTGGGTTTTTTGACTTGGCTTATTTTGTTTAGCATGATATTCTCCAACTCCATCCATTTACCAGCAAATGTCATACTTTTATTCTTTATGGCTGAGTACTATGCCATTGTGTATATATACCACAGTTTCTTTATCATTCATCAATTGAAGGGTATGTAGGTTGCTCCACCAGCAATGTATGAGTGTGCCTGTCTTCTCACATCCACACCAACACTTATTATTTGCTTGTGTTCTTGATAATAGTCATTCTAATTGGAGTTAGATGAAATCTTAGGGTGGATTTAATTTGCATTTCTATAATTACCAGAGATGATGAGCACTTTTTCATATATTTGTTGATCACCTATATATCTTCTTCTGTGAAGTGTCTGCCCAGTTCCTTAGCCCATTTATTGATTAGGTTCTTTGTATTTTTGGTGTAAAGTTTTTCAAGTTCTGGTATTGTGACACCTCCTGCATTATTCTTCTTGTCCAGGATTGCTTTGGCTATTCTGGGTCTTTTCTTCTTCCAGATTAATTTCATGATTGCTTTTTCTATTTCTATAAGGAATGTCATTGGGACTTTAATTGGAATTGCATTAAATCTGTATAGCGCCTTAGGAAGTATGGAGATTTTGATAATATTAATTCTGCCTATCCAAGAACACGGGAGATCTTTCCATCTTCTAAGGTCTTCCTCATTTGCTTTCTTTAATGTTGTGTAGTTATCATTGTAGAGCTCTTTCACCTCTTTTGTTAGATTGATTTCCAAGTATTTTTTTTTTTAGGCTGTTGTGAACAGAGTTGTTTTCCTCATTTCACTTTCAGATGATTCATTCCTTATGTATACAAATGCATTTGATATATGTGTGTTTATTTTATATCCTGCTATTCTGCTAAATTCATTCATTAGGTCTAGAAGTTTTCTGGTGGAGTTTGTGGATCCTCTAAACATTGAAGCATGTCATCAGGAAATAGTGACAGCTTGAGTTCTTATTTTCCTATTTGTATTCCTTTAATTTCTGTGGTCTGTCTAATTGCTCTGGCTAATATTTCAAGCATGATGTTGAATAGAAGTGGTGACAGTGGGCATCCCTGTCTTGTTCCAGTTTTTAAAGGGAATGCTTTCAGTTTTTCTCTATTAAGAATGATGTTGGCAGTGAGCTTAGCATAAATAGCCTTTACAATGTCAAGGTATATTCCTACCATCCCTATATTTTCTAGTGTTTTGAGCATGAAGAGGTGTTGTATTTTGCCAAATGCTTTCTCTGCACCTATTGAAATAATCATATGATTCTTTATGTTAAGTCTATTGATGTGATGAATTACATTTATTGATTTCTGGATGTTGAAACAACCTTGCATCCCTGGAATAAACCCCACTTGATCATGGTGCACTATCTTCTTAATATGTTTTTGTATGTGATTTGCTAGAATTGTTAAGGATTTTTGCCTCTATATTCATCAGAGATATTGGTGTATCTTCTTAATATGTTTTTGTATGTGATTTGCTAGAATTGTTAAGGATTTTTGCCTCTATATTCATCAGAGATATTGGTGTAAAATTTTCTTTTCTAGATGTGTCTTTGTCTGGTTTTGGTATCAGAGTGATACTAACTTCATAGAATGAAT
>JAJEJO010050072.1:935081-1160426 GCA_020662805.1 Glaucomys volans
TTTGTCAATGTCTTCAAGATTTTCTATTTTGTTGGAGTATAGATTTTCAAAGTAGTTTCTAATTATGTCATGTATTTAAATGGTCTGTCATGATATTTCCTTTTTCATTGCGAATTTTAGTAATTTGAGTGTTCTCTCTCCTCTATGTTAGTGTGGCTGAGAGTTTATCTATTTTGTTTACTTTTTCAAACAACCAACTTTTTGTTTAGTCAATTTTTTGAATTGTTTCTTTTGTTTCAAATTCATTGATTTCATCTCTGATTTTAATTATTTCCTATCTTCTACTACTTTTGGTGTTGTTCTCTTCTTCTTCTTCTTCTTCTTCTTCTTCTTCTTCTTCTTCTTCTTCTAGGGCTTTGAGATGTAATGTTAGGTCATTTTTTATTCTTTTCTTGAATGTGCTCCATGCAATGAATTTTCCTCTTAGTACAGCTTTCGTAGTGTCCCAGAGATTTTGATACATTGTGTCATTATTCTCATTTACCTCTAAGAATTTTTTATCTCCTCCCTAATGTTTTCTGTTATCCATGCTTCATTCAACAGCATATTATTCAGTCTCCAGGTGTGGGAATAGCTTCTGTTTTTAATTTTGTTATTGATTTCTAATTTCATTCCATTATGATCTGATAGAATACAAGGTAGTATCTCTATGTTTTTTGCATTTACTAAGGGCTGCTTTGTGGCATAATATATGGTCTATTTTAGAGAAGGATCCATATGCTGCTGAGAAGAGAGTGTATTCACTCATTGATGGATAGGAATATTCTACATATGTCTGTTAAGTCTAAGTTATTGATTGTGTTATTGAATTCTATGGTTTCTTTGTTTAGTTTTGGTCTGGGAGATCTATCCAGTGGTGACAGTGGTATGTTAAAGTCACCCAGAATTATTGTGTTGTGGTCTATTTGATTTCTGGAATTGAGAAGGACTTGTTTGATGTACATTGATATGGTGTTGTTTGGGGCATAAATATGTACAATCTTTATGTCTTCCTGATTTATGTTTCTCTTAAACAGTATGAAGTGAACTTCTTTATCCTTTCAAATGTTTACTTGAAGCCCACTTTATCTGATAAAGTTTTGCTGGTTAGAAGATTCTTGGTAGACAACCATGTTCTTTCAGAGCTTGAAATGTGTTGTTTCAGGCACTTCTAGCTTTTATTCTCTGGGCTGAGAAATCTGCTGATATCTGAATTAGTTTCCCCCTATATGTAATCTGATGCTTTTCTCTCACAGCCTTTAAATTCCTATCTCTATTTTGTATGTTAGGCATTTTCATTATAATGTGCCTTGGTATGTATCTGTGGTAGTTTTGTGCATTTGGTATTCTGTAAGCTTCTTGTAGTTTATTTTCCATTTCATTCTTCAAGTTTGGGAAATTTTCTGATATCATTTCACTGAATAGGTTGTTCATTCCTTTGGTTTATATCTGTGCCTTCCTTAATCCTGATAATTCTTAAATTTGGTCTTTTCATGATATCCCATAGTTCTTGGAGGTTCTGTTCATGATTTCTTACCATCTTCTCTGTTTGGGCAACTTTATTTTCAAGATTAAATATTTTGTCTTCATTGTCTGAGTTTCTGTGTTCCAAGTGATCTAGTCTGCTGGTGATAATTTTCATTGAGTTTTTTATTTGGTTTATTTTTTCTGTCATTTTAAGTATTTGTGTTTGGTTCTTTCTCAGAATCTCTATCTTTGTTGAAATGATCTTTTGTTTCCTGCAGTTACTCTTTCATCTGCTTATTGGAGTGATCATTCATTGCCTGCATTTACTCTCTTATCTCATCCATTGCTTCTCAAATCATTTTAATTGTGTATATTCTGAACTCCTTTTTTGAGATTTCTTCTACTATGCTGTCATTGGATTCTTTTAATATAGAATCTTGGTTTGTTTGGAACACTTTCTTCCCTTGTTTTTTCATGTTGTTCATGTACCTTCCCCTCTAGCAATGCAGATCTGGGGCATGCAGTTTCCCCACTATAGGCTTATAGTGACCCTGCAGGTTTCCAAAACCTCTTCTTTAAGGGGGAGATCAATATTAGCAGAACCCAGTATAGAAAATATGCAGTCCTAAACCAAATAGCCCCTATGAAGATATTAACAATATTGTCATAATAGAGAGGATGAGTCCAATTATTATCTACAGTATAACAAACAGATTTGCATTGAGGTCTGGTGTTTCTAATGGAGGACAAAGAGGATGAGAAGGGTGTAGGATGTAACTGTTAATGCAATAAGAAAAGAATATATAAAAGTTCTAGATCATAGGAAGGGTGAAAGTATAATCAAAAGAAATCGGTTAGTGTAAGAAAATGGAGAAAGAGACTATGAGGAAACAGGTAAGCAAAAGAAAATGGAGAGCAAGAAAAATAAAGAAATAAAAGCTTAAAAATTTTCAAAAATAAGAAAAAATTAATGTACACTGTAACAGTCATATACTATTCAAACCTCCCAGTTTTCAGTAGCCTGATGCATGAGAGGTACCTGACAATGAGCTTCAAGTCTCTAACAGGCATCTCAGGATGGGATTTGCCCCACCTAAAGATGGCAGCTTCTGCTTCCAGGATAATCTAAGATGGCCACACTGGCTTCTGAATGTGTTGGCAAATGGGGAGCTGCAGCACAGGGTGTGGGTGCTGAGTCCATGTGGGGTGTGGTCATTCAGGTGTGTGGGGGGGTCTCTGTAGGTGGGGTGTGGTTGGTCAGGCTGAGGGTTCCTGGAGGTGGGCCACAGTCAATTGGGCTGGGGGTCCTACGGGTCCTGGTTGTCCCACAATGGCAGCAGTCACATGTAACCAAACCTGTGGGTACTGTAACAGTGGACTTCCAGGCAACAGCAGGCAGGTGGTGATCCACTGGCAGTATGTGGGCAATCTGCAGGCTACTGGTGGATGATCGGCAGGTAGACTTTGGGTGGTGGGTGATAGGTAGGTGAAAGGCAGGCGATGGGCAGGCCAGAAGCAGGCAAACAGGCAAATGGCAGATGATAGGCGGCAGTCGCCGAGCAACCTGCACTCAAAAAGTAGCTGATATGGTGGAAGACTGCAGGTAATTGAGGTGGAAAAATAGGGTAAACAGTAAGGGATCAATGAGTAACAAAAACTGCCTCACAGAGAAACAGATTTTCCTCTGCTTGAAACCCAAGAGTGACATGGAATGCAGCCTCCATCTAGTCTGCCATCTTGAAGCTCCCCTCACCTGATTTTTCCTCCCATCCCTCAACACTAGGTGGTCTTAGAATAATATAACTTAATCTCTGAAAGAAAATAGATGCCAACAAATAATACCATCCCCAGCAAAATTAAGTTTCAGAATTGATGATGAAATAAAAACTCTCCCAGATAAACAAAAGCTAAAAGAATTCACAACTAGAAATTCTGATCTACAAAACATACTCAATAATATTTCATGAAGAAGAAATGAAAAATAAAATTGAAAACCAGTAAAGGGAGAAACTATACTAGAAGAATAGTCAATCAATGGAGGAACTAATGCAAATTAAAAACCATAAATAAATCAAAATGACAGGGAATAAAAAACATATCTCAATTTTGACATTGACTGGAAATGGACTAAATTTATCAACAAAAGACACAGACAGGCAGAATGGATTAAAAAACAAGACTCAACAATAGGTGTCTCCAAGAGATTCACCTCATAGGCAAAGACATCAAAAGACTGAAGGTAAAAGGATGGGAAAAACATATCATTCACATGAGTCTTGTAAACAAGCAGGGCTCTCTATCCTCATATCAGATAAAGTGGACTGTAAGCCAAAGTTAATCAGAAGGGACCAAGAAGGTCACTTCATACCACTTAAGGGAATTATACATCAACAAGCATAACAATCATAAATATATATGCCCCAAACATTAGAGCATCTACATACATCAAGGAAACTCTTCTCAAATTCAAGAATCAAATAAACCACAAGACAATAATACTAGGTGACTATAACACACCACTCTCACCCACTGGATGGATCCTCCAAACAAAAATAAATAAAGAAGGTATAGAACTAAAATACAATCGATAATTTAGACTGAACAGACATATATAGAATATTTCATCCATCGATTACTGAACATACATTCTTCTCAGCAGCACACAGATCCTTCTCTTATATAGACCATATCTTAGGGCACAAAGCAACTCTTAGCAAATACAAAGAAACAGAGATAATACTTTGCATTTTATAAGACCATAATGGAATGACATTAGAAATCAATGATAATATAAAAAGTAGAAGCTACTCTAACACCTGGAGACTAAAAGATACACTATTTAATGACCAATGGATAGTGGAAGAAATCAGAGATGAAATACAAATATACTTTGAGGTAAATGAGATAGTGATATAATATATCAAAATCTCTGGGATACTATGAAGAAAGTTCTAAAAGGAAAGTCTGCCTTGAGCTCATTCATTAAAAGAATAAAAAGTTACCAAATAAAAATCTAACATTACCTCTCAAAGCCCTAGAAATAGAACAAATCAACACCTAAAGCAGAAAACAGGAAATAATTAAAATCAGAGCTGAAATAAATGAAATTGAAAAATAAAAAATAATGCAATAAATCAACAAAACAAAAAGTTAGTTCATTGAAAAAATAAACAAAATTGATAAATGCTTAACCAAGCTAACAAAGAGAAGAAAACTCAAATCACTAAAATTTGTGATGGAAAAGGAAATAACATGACAGACACAACTGAAATTCAGATGATAATCAGAAACTTCTTTGAAAATGTATACTCTAATAAAATGGAAAATATTGAAATATCAACAAATTTCTAGAGATAAATGAACTACATATATTGAATTAGGAAGACAACGAAAATTTAACCAGATCAATTTCAGGCCAAGAAATTGAAAACACCATCAAAAGTCTATCAACAGAGAAAAGCCCAGGACCAGATGAATTCTCAGCTGAGTTCTATCAAACTTGCAAAGAAGAAATTACACCAATCCTTCTCATATTATTCCATGAAATATAAAAGGAGGGGACCATTCCAAACTCATTCTATGAAGTTTATATCACCCTGATACCAAAACCAGAAAAAGACACATTAAGGAAAGAAAATTTTTGACCAGGGGTGTGGCTGTGGCTCAGTGGAAGAGTGCTTGACTAGTATGTGTGAGGTACTAGATTTGATCCTCAGCACCACATATATAGATAAATAAAATAAAGATATTCAAAAAAACCTTCAAACCAATATCCCTGGTGAACATACATGCAAAAATTCTCAATAAAATACTGGCAAATCAACATACAAAAACATATTAAAAAGATAGTACACCAAGATAAAAGTACGGGTTTAGCCCTGGGATGCAAGAATGGTTCAACATATGGAAATAAATAAATGTAATTCATCAACTCAATAGACTTAAATACTAGAACCATATGATTATCTCCATACATGCAGAAAAAGCATTTGAGGAAATACAGCATTCATTCATGCTGTAAACACTAGAAAAACAAGGGATACTTGTTTTTGTTTTGTTTTCTTATATACCATAAGGAACATAACTCAAAATTGGAAAATGTACATAAGTTTAACCCAAGGTCAACATCATTCTAAATGGAGAAAAATTGAAAGCATTCCTTCTAAAAAATGAAATAAGACAGGATGTGCTCTTTTACCACATCTATTCAACATAGTCCTTGAAACTCTAGCCAGAGCAATTACACAGAAGAAAGAAATTGAAGGTGTACAAATATGAAAAGAAATCAAACTATCCCTATTTGCTGATGACATGATTCTATATTTAGGAGACCTGAGAAACTCCACCAGAAAACTTCTAGAACTCATTAATGAATTCAGCAAAGTAGCATGATATAAAATTGTCACCCATTAATCAACTGCATTCCTATATATCAATGATGAATCCACTGGAACAAAAATTAGGAAAATTATCCCATTCACAATAGCCTCAAAAAGTATTTGGCAATCAATCTAACAAAACAGGTGAAAGACCTCTACAATGGAAGCTACAGAACACTAAGGAAAGAAATTGGAAAAGACTTTAGAAGATGGAAATATCTCTCATGTTCTGGGATAGGCAGAATTAATATTGTCAAAATGGCCATACTACCAAATGCACTACACAGATTTAATATAATCCCTATTAAAATTGCAATGATGGTCTCCAGTTCCATCCATTAACCAGCAAAGGCCATAATTTCATTTTTCTTTATGGATAAGCCATATTCCATTGTGTATATATCCATTCATCTATTGAAGGGCACCTAGGTTGGTTCCATAGCCTGGCTATTGTGCATTAAGTTGCAATAATCATTAATGTGGTCAAGTCATGATATTATGCTGATCTTAGTACTTTGGGTTTAAACCAAGGAGTGGGACAACTGTGTAAAATGGTGGTTGCATTCCAAGTTTTCTGAGGAATCTTCATACTGCTTTCCAGAATGATTGCACCAATTTGCAGTCCCTCCCACAATGTATGAGGGTATCTTTTTCCCCACATCTTTGCAAACATTTATTGTTACTTGAATTATTGATAACTGCCATTCTGACTTGAGTGAGATGAAATCTCAGTGTAGTTTTAATTTTCATTTTTCTAATTGTTAGAGATTTTGAACATTTATTCATATATTTGTTGACCGATTCTATTTCTTCTTCTGTGAAGGTGACACTTGAATTGGAGACTATCATGCTAAGTGAAGTAAGTCAATTCCAGTAAAGTAAAGGCCAAATGTTCTATCTAATATGTGGATGCTAAGTCACAGTAAATAGGGGAGAGGGAAGACTAGAAGTTCACTGGATTAGACAAAGGGGAAGGAAGGGAAGGAAGCAGGGATAGGAATAGGCAAGACAGAAGAATGAATTGACATAACTTTCCTATTAAGAATATAGGATCTTCCAAGTGCGGTGACACACACCTATAATCCCAGTGGCTTGGGGAGCTGAGGCAGGAGGATTGTGAGTTCAAAACCGGCCTTAGCAATGGTGAGATACTAAGCAATAAATACAAAATAGGGCTGGGGATGTTTCCCAGTGGTTGAGTGCCCCCAAGTTCAATCCCCAGTCCAAAAATACAAAACATGATCAGTGTGACTTCACATCAGGTACAACCCAAAAAAATGGGAAGTTATACTCTATGTATGATATGACAAAATACATTCTACTATCATGTATAACTAAGAAGAACAAATAAAAATTTTTTAAAATTCCAATGATGTTCTTCATAGAACTAGAAAAAGCAGTCATGAAATTCATTTGAAAAAATAAGAGACCCGAATAGCCAAAGCAATTCTTAGCAAGAAGTGTGAAGCAGGAGGCATCACAGCACCAGACCTTAAATTATACTATAGAGCTATAATAACAAAAACAGCATGGTATTAGCACCAAAATAGACATATAGACCTATGGTACAGAATAGAAGACACAGAGACAAACCCACATAAATACATCTCATATTTGAGAAAGGTAACAAAAACATACATTTGAAAAAAGACAGCCTCTTAAACAAATGTTCTGGGGAAACTAGAAATCCATATGTAGCCAAATGAAATTAAACATCCAGCTCTCATCCCGCACAAAACTCAACTCAAAGTGGATCAAGCACTTAGGCATTAGATCAGAGACCCTGTGCCTACTAGAAGAAAAAGTAGGCTCTATTCTCCATCAAATCAGTGTAGGAACTGAATTCCTCAATAAGACTCCTAAAGTTGAAGAAGTTAAATCAAGAAACAACAAATGGGATGGTATGAAACTAAATAACTTCTTCAAAGTGAAGGAAACAATCAAGAATGTGAAGAGAGAGCTTGTAGGAAAAAATCTTTGCTACCTGCATGACAGATAGAGTGTTGATCTCCACGATATATAAAGAAGTCAAAAACTTAACACCAAAAAGCCAAATAACATGGGCAAAGGAACTGAACAGACACTTCACAGAAGAACAAATACAATCAGTCAACAAGTATATGAAAAATGTTCAACAACTCTAGCAAGTAGAGAAATACAAGTAAGAAACTACACTGAGATTTCATTTCACTCAGCTCAGAATAGCAAGTATCAAGAATACAGTAATAAATGCTGGTGAGGATATGATGAAAATGGTACACTCATACACTGCTGGTGGGACTGCAAATTAATGCAACCACTCTGGAAACAGTATGGAGATTCCTCAGAAAACTTGAAATGCAATCACCTCTTGACCCAGTTATCCCACTCTTTGGCTTATACCCAAAGGAATTACAATCAGCACACTATAATGACATAGCCACAGACGTACAATCAGCACACTATAGTGACACAACCACATCAGTGTTTATTAGCAGCTGAATTCACAACAACTAAGGTATGGAACCAACCTAGGTGCCTTTCAACAAATGCATGAATAAAGAAAATGTGGTATATATACACAATGGAATATGACTCATCAATAAAGAAGAATAAAATTATGACATTTTCTGTTAAATGGATGGAATTGGAGAATATCATGCTAAGTGAAATAAGTCAATCCCCAATAAAACAAAGGCAGAATGCTCTCTCTTATATCTGGATGCTAATACACAATAAAGGGAAAGATAATAGAAATACTCTGCATTAGACAAAGAGGAATGAAAAGAAGAGAGGTAAGGGGAGATAGGAATAGAAAGGAGAGTAGAATAAATCAGACATTACTTTTCTAAGTTCATATATGAATACATGACCAGTGAACTCCACATCATGGACAACTAAAAGAATGGGAAATTATACTCCATATATGCATAACATGTCAAAATACATTCTACTGTCACATATAACTAAAAAGAATTAGTTAAAAAAGAAAAGAAATTTAAACAGTTGGCCAGAGCCAAATTCAAGGGTGATTTCCAAATATACCTTAAGTGTGAAATTAAGCCAAGTGTGTCAAACAGATGTCCACTTTCAATACCTTTATTCAACTTAGTGCCTGAAGTCTTAGCCAGAGCAATCAGGCAAGAGAAAGAAAGGGCAACTGTTGCCAGTTTTTGTTGTCATTACTGGTGGTGTTGATGTAATATTACCTAACAATACCAACTTGAAGGAGGAAAGATTTCTGTTGTTTCATGGTTTTAGAGGTTTCATTCCATGATCAGCTGGCTCTATTGCTTTGGATTTAAGGCAAAGCTGAATATTATGGCAGAATATCATGTTGGAGAAAAGCTTCTGTTTCTGATGGCCAAATTGTAGGGAGAAAAAGAGAGAAAGGGACTGTAGAGAGGATAAACACTTCCAAGGGATGTAAACAGTGTCCTAGTTCCTCCAACAAGGACCCACTTCCCAGTAGTTCATCCAGGTATCAATAGATTAATCCACTGATGAGGTTAGAACCCTCAATGGTCCAATCACTTTCCAAAAGTCCAACTTCTAAACACATGAGATTTTTGACATTCTAGATCTAAACATCCAAATTGAAAAAGAAGTCAAATTGTCACTATTTGCAGAAGACATGATCTTATCCATAGAAAACCATGTAAACCCCACAAAGTAAGCTTTTAGAACTAATAAATTAATTCATCAAAGTTGCAGGGTGCACAATAAACAGAAAAATCAATACCATTGGCATATGCCATTAGTTAATTTCTCGAAATAGAAATTAAGAAAGAAATCCCATTTACACACTAGGGCAATATGGCAGAGTAGAGGAACGAGACACTTCTCACTTGTTCTGCTATTTGTAATTTGAATGACAGGAAGATGTCTTTATAATAAGGTAGGAGTGTGGAGAAAATCAGCATATATATCATTATCAGAGATTTGGAGAAGCCTAGAGATACTCGTGTATTTGGGGTAGTGAAGAGATAGTATAAGGAGATACAGTCAGGAGGGTAAGTGGTACCACGTGACCACAAAGAAAGGGGCAACATAAGTGGACAGAGAAACATAGGAGAGAAATTTGGTACACAAACTGTGTGTTATTTAATCTATAAGTGAAGAAGATAGGAGAAGATCCAGTCTGAAGTCTTCACACAAAATCTTTTGGGAGGTCAGGGACTGAACTCAGGGGCACTCAACCACTGAGCCATATCACCAGCCCTTTTTAATATTTTATTTAGAAACAGGGTCTCACTGAGTTGCTTAGTGATCCTCTTGCCTTAGTCTCCTGAGAAGCTGGGATTACAGGAATGCGTCACCACACTGGGCCTTTATACTGAAGTTTATTCCTCCAGGAACCCAAGAGTCCTTAACAAATACTTTTACTTTCAGTCTATGCTAACTGCATGACCTAAAGTGCACCTGGCAAATCATGATCTCAAAACATTCATAAAGAAAAGTAGATCCATGGGGGTTCAAGACAGAAGTATAGAGAAGAGTGCAATCTGCTCTTACTTTGTGTTCCAGAGTGCATGAACGACCAGTGAAAGGATTGGAGAAATTGTGTAGGCAGGTACACATGATTACACTGTGGATAGGAGAGTGTAAATTGATTTCCTTTTGATTTTCTATTGCACGAATGATCAGCTGAGAAGGATAGGTAGGGGAGACCAATCAGGTGGACTTAATTAAATTCAGTACAGAGACTTGGAAATTCATACTTGGGTAGTAGGCAGGGTACAGGAAACCTGCCCTGCACTATGTACTCAGACTGGTCTGTCACCTTGCCCCACAAATAGAACTCGAGGGATATGCCAGAATCCTAGATGCCCATCTGAGACTGACATCTATTCAGCTGGAGGGGTGCAAGGATTTAAGTGCTCCCAAATACATGCCCAAATAAAGGTTCAAAGTTCCCTTTAGAATTTGATCCAAGCAAATAGAAATTCCACAATACATCTCTATATCACTTCCAACAGGAAAAACAGTGATCAAAAACTTTTGGTAAAAAATCCCAACAGAAGGTACTTTCAGTTCCATCCCTCAGCACCGATATACAGAGAAACGGAAAGTCACTTGAATGGCTGTGTACACTTTTGATCTACTCTAGTAGGGGTAGTAGCAAAAATCACAAAAGGATGTTGGGCTTAATATCATTTAGCCCTGACACCCTCTAAGAAGCACATAGTCCAAGAAGTAAGGGATAGAAGAACAATCTGGAATAGGTTGTAAATGCTCAACTTCAGCTACATCAGTGGAAAATTTTAAGTACTTTTAAGTAATAATTTTTCTTTTTTTTCTGTTTTACATGCTTTAATCATTTATTTGAACTTCTCAACCATCTCCAGATGCAGTACACAGAGAAACATTGTCAAAGAAAAAGTGACTTTGAAATTCCTTATCATCTGTGGCCTGTTGGCACAAATGTTTAAAACTCACTGTTACTGAGAGCAAGGTTGAGCTCGTCACCATACTGGTCAGCTGGTGACACTCTGGCATATTGCCACAGCCACCTAGGTCTCAGATATGTCATTTAAGCATGAGCCAAACCAGAAGACCATAGATCTTTCAAAGAAAAGAATTTTTTCTTTTTAAATTATTAATATTTTTTCAGTTGTCCTGACTATGTATGCAGACTGATTCATGTAAATGTACACACACACACACACACACACATACACATACACACAGACACACACATTTCTATGTTTTTTTTTCCTATCTTAATATGTATTCTCTTGTTATTAACTACTCTATCTTTTAGTTTTTCAAAGACGTATTGACTTTTTTTTAAATTTCTGTTTGTTTTGGGGGGGGTTGGTAATTTTTAAATTTTTTTAGTTTTGTTATTTGAAAGCAGGGGTGTAGGTATTGCTCTACTCTACTCATTTCCTTGTTTTATTACTCTTAAACTCTCCTCACCTCTCCCTTTAGTAGCAAAATATCTTATTCTCTCTTTTCTACTTCATTTTCTCCCTCTTTAGTAACTTCATGCATGATCTTGTTTCCACTTTCTCTCCTTTCACTTTTTGAATATTCTACCTACCTATTGCCTTCATACCCCAACTTCTTTACTCTTAATGAACTGTATCTTTAATATCCTTTTAATTAACCTAATTTTTCCATTTGGGGAATGTAATAAGGCAGTTCAGAGGAAGTCACACTATCATAGCAGCTGGCTATGATATAGCCAGGCAAATAAAAACAGCAATGCGCACTGGAAAATTGAGTCTTAAAAGCTGAGTAAAGCTAATAACTCCTGCACTTGAAACATCTTTTCTGAACTCTGGAATCAAAGGTCTGACTGCCTCTGGGTATGGGCTAGGGAATGGAGGCCAATTAAAATCAGGCCAAACTTGGAGAATCCTGAGTCATCCTGTCCAAGCCTAGAAAGGGCTGGAGAATAGGCTTAGACATTCTATTCTCCTCCTGCCAGCACATGATTTGAGGCTCCCAGAAAGAGGCATGCAGGTTCAGAGAAGTCCATCCAAAAAGGAAGTGAAACACTACAGTGAAACTCTATAGTACAGACTTCCCTAACAAGTTTGATCATTCTGGGTCAGAACTAAGAATGAACAAATGACATATAAACTGAAACCGAAAAAGAAAGCACCCAAATTCTAAAACCTGACTAATAACAGTGGTTTAGTGGGAATCTGAAGGACATGATTAATAGGTAATTTTTTTAAGATATATTCATATAAGGCATTGTTCTGAAGTGACTGTAATTACTGGGGACCAGTATCTCTTATCAATGTGGTGTTAGAGATTAGGCATAGTAGCTACTTCAAATTGAGTGAAAATACTGATATCAAGACATTTGACCAACCCAAAATACACGGTAAAGAGAAACAGTGTCACTAAAAAGTTCCTTATATGAAAGTAGAAGAGATAATCATCTCTCAGAAGATGGGTAGAAATTCTAATAATATGAAAAACCAAGGGAACAAGCCACCTGAAATACCTCAACCCAACTGACACCATGGATACCACAATAGAGAAAATATCAGAAAAACAATTTGGAAAGGTGATAATTAAAATGGTCAATAAACTAAAGGAAGATCTAAGGAAGGATATAAGAGAACACAGAACACACAGGGATAGGAAGAATATTTCAAGAAATAGTCATTTTAAAAAATTCTGAAAATTAAAGACTCAACAACTCAATTTAAAAACTCAGTTGAAAGCATCAACTGTAGATTAGATCACTTTAAATACATAGTCTCTGTCCTCAAAGACAAAGTACACAATTAATGTGAAGTTGACAAAAGAAAGATGTTAAGATGCTGGGTGCAGTGGCATGTGTCTGTCTGTAGTCCCAGCAGCTTGGAGGCTGAGGCAGGAGGATTTTAAGTTCAAGGTCAGCCTCAGCAACTTATCCTGACCCTGTCTTTAAATAAAATACAAAAAAGGACTGGGAATGTGGCACACAGGTAAAGCATCCCTGGGTTCAATCGCCAGTACCAAAAAATAAAAATTAAAAAAAATAAAGAAAGATGTCAAGAGACCATGATCAGGGGCTGGGGATATAGCTCAGTTGATTGAGTGCTTGCCTAGCATGCACAAGGCCCTGGGTTCAATCCCCAGGACCACCACCACCACCAAAAAAACAAAACAAAACAAAACAAAACAAAAACAAAGAGACCATGATCAGAATATTCAAGAAATCTAGGAACACAATAAGGGACCAAATCTAAGAATTATTGGCATACATGAAGGAACAGAAATACAAAAAAAGGAATGCAAAACATTTTCAATGAAATATCAGAAAACTTTTCAAACCTTTGGATTAAGACAGTAATCCAAATATAAGAGGCATATTTCAGTATTTCAAAAGTGTTTTATGGATCAAATTTGATGATACATACATGTAAAGTTTTTAGATATGTTTCAAAACTTTCTTACTTCATTTTTATTTGGGTGTATTTTACAAAATATATAAAATTAACAGTAGTTCAATTATTAAATTTTGTATCAAACATCTATATCTATTTGAGATATGTTCTCAAGATTGTTATGAATGAAGTGAAGAATGGATCTCAGAATTTTTCCAGTAAAGCAACATCACTTGCAACTTATAAGAGGCATTTAGAAACCCAAATAAACAAGATAAGAAATATACTCTCCAAGGAACATTATAATTGAACTACCTAATGAACAAAACAAGGGTAGAATTCTAAAAGCAGCAAGAGAAAAATGGCAATTCACATTTACAGATGAGTCAATTCAAATTTGTACTCATTTCTCAGCATGATGCTAAAAACCAAGAGGATTTGGAATAATCAGCCCCAAAAGACAACAGGTTCAAACCAAGATTGCTATATCCAGGAAAAATATCCTTCAGAATTGAAGACAAAATAAAAATTTTCCATGACAAGCAAAAAATAAAAGAATTTATAACCACTAAGCTAGCATTACAAAACATATTTGATGGGATATTTCATGCAGAAAAATGAAAAAGATATATCAAAGTCAGCATATGGATGAATCTCACTAGAAGAGTTAATCAGAGGAAAATAAAGTGTGAATGAAACATCAGAAATAAATTGGAGTGGCTGGGGTTGTGGCTCAGTGGTAGAGCATTTGCCTAGCATGCGAAAGGTCCTGGATTTGATCCTCAGCACCACATAAAAATAAAACAAAGGTATTGTGTCCACCTAAAACTAAAAATATATATATTTTAAAAAGCCACACCTTTAAAAAAAGAAGAAATTGGAATGGAGCAAAAGAAAATCATCTCTTTATAATAATACTGAATATAAATAATCTAAATTCTACAATCAAAAGAGGGGATCAAAAACAAAACATATGTTATTTATAAGAGACACAACTTACTGGTAAAGAGATTCAAAAGGCCAAAGGTGAAAAGCTGGAAAAGATATACTTTGCAAATGGAGAGCAAAAGCAAGTAGGGGTGGCTACTCTCACATCTGACAAACTAGACTTCAAGTCAAAATGAATCAGAAAAGACAAAGTTTAGGTATTACTGGTTAAGGAAATCATCCAAAGAAAGATGTAATTATTGCAAATATAGATGCCCCTAAGATCAGTGCATCTATGTATACAAAACAAATCCTACTTAATATAAAGAATCAAATAGACCCCAATAAAATAATAATGGGTGATTTCAACACCTCTATTTCAGCAATAGAAAGGTCATCCAGACAAAAACTAAGACTCTTCAGAACTCAAAAAATATTATTAATCATATTGATCCAAGAGACATCTATAGAATATGCCATCCACTGACAACTGAATTCAATTTCTTCTCAGCTGTGCACATAACCTTCTGTAAAGTAGAACATACTGTATGACACAGGTCTTAGCAAATATAAAAATACAGATAATTCCTTGCATCCTATCAGATCATAATGAAATAAAATTAGAAATCAATAACAAAATTAAAAACAGAAAAAAATTCACCACCTGGAGATTAAATAATCCACTTTGAATAAGGAGGGATTCATAGAGTAAATCAGGGAAAAATAAAAAATTTCTGAGAATAAAATGAGAACAAAGAATCAATATTTCAAAACCTCTAGGATACTACAAGGTGGTTCTAAGAGGAAATACAGCACTGAATTCCTACATTAAAAAAATTACAAAGATTCCAAATAATTTAATGTTATACCTCAAGGCTGTATAAAATAAGACTAATTCTAAAATCAATAGAAGACTAAAAATAATTATGATCAGAGCCAAAATTAACAAAACTGACAATTACAGCAAAAATACAAAGAATCAATAAAACAAAGATTTGATTCTTTGAAAAGATTAACATTAATAAACACCTAGTATAATTAGCCAACAGAAAGATGAAGAACACCTAAATCAACAAAATTAGACTTAAAAAAGGAGATATCACCACAGACACTTTTGAAATCCTGAGGATCGTTAGAAGCCATTTTGAAAAATTATACTCCAATAAACAGAAAAATCTAGAAAATAGTGATCCACACATGACCTACCCAAATTGAACCATGAGGATATAGAAAACCTAAACAAATTCATATCAGCAATGAAATTGAAGCAGAAATTAAAAGCCTTCCAACAAAGAAAAGCCAAACACCAGATGGATTATCAGCAGAATCGTACCAAATTTTTAAAAAAGAATTAATGCCAATCTTCCTTAAAATATTCCAAGAAATTGAAAGGGAAAGAACACTCTCAAATTCATTCTATGAAGCCAGTATACCCTTGTACAAAAACTATACAAAGACACATCAAGGAAAGGAAAACATAGGCCAATTTCCCTGATAAACATAGATGTAAAAATCCTTCATAAAATATTAACAAACTACATTCAAAAACACTTTAAGATGACAATAAATGAGATTTTATCCCAGGGATAGAAGGTTGGTTAAACAAATGTAAATCAATAAATGTAATTCACCACATAAAAAGAATTAAGGACAAGAATCACATTACCCTCTCATACATGCAGAAAGCATCTCTGAAAAAAATCCAGTGCTTATACATGTTAAAAACACTGGAGAATTTAGGGAT
Source organism: Glaucomys volans (assembly GCA_020662805.1). Classification (NCBI taxonomy): domain Eukaryota; kingdom Metazoa; phylum Chordata; class Mammalia; order Rodentia; family Sciuridae; genus Glaucomys; species Glaucomys volans. The sequence continues at coordinate 951,392 of JAJEJO010050072.1, forward strand.
ACAAGGAACCTACACAATATTTTAAAGGTATATATGAAAAACCCCCAAACCAACAGCATACTGAAGAGAGATAAATTGAAAACATATTTCCTAAAATCAGGAACAAGAAAAAGATGTACCCTCTTACCACTCCTATATAAAATAATTCTTTTTTTTTATCTAGCAAAGATGACAGATTTTATTTATTTATTTTTAAAAGTATAATTTTTTTATTTACTTATTGATTCATTGAACACAAATGGAGTACAGCTTTTGTTTCAGTTGTACACAAAGTAGAGTCACACCATCTGTGCGTTCATGCATGTACACAGGGCAATGGTATCTGTCACACATTCTGTTATTATTTTTACCCCCCACCCTGCCCCCACTCCTCCGTTCCCTCTATGCTATCTATCCATCCTCCATTCTTGCCACCCTTCCCCCCCGCATTATGCATCATCATTCATTTATCATTTATCCATTCGGCCTTTGGATTTTGGGGATTGGCTGATCTCACTTAGCATAACAGTCTCCAACATCATCCATTTACCTACAAATGTCATAATTTTATTCTTCTTAATAGCTGAATAATATTCCATTGTGTATATATACCACAGTTTCTTTATCCATTCATCGATTGAAAGGCATCTCGGTTGGTTCCACAATCTAGCTATTGTGAATTGAGCAGCTATGAACATTGATGTGGCTGCATCACTGTAGTAATCTGATTTTAAGTCCTTTGGGTATAGGCCAAGGAGTGGGATAGCTGGGTCAAATGGTGGATCCATTCCAAGTTTTCTAAGGAATCTCCACATTGCTTTCCAGAGTGGCTGCACCAACTTGCACTCCCACCAGCAATGTATGAGTGTACCCTTTTCCCCACATCCTCGCCAACACCTGTTGTTGCCTGTGTTCTTAATAAAAGACATTCTAATTGGGGTAAGATGAAATCTTAAGGTGGTTTTGATTTGCATTTCTCTTATAACGAGGGATGTTGAACATTTTTTCATAAATCTGTTGATTGCTTGTAGATCTTCCTCTGTAAAGTGTCTGTTCATTTCCTTGGCCCATTTGTTGATTGGGTTATTAGTGTTCTTGGTGTAAGATTCTTGAGTACTTTGTAGATTCTGGAGAATAGTGCTCTATCTGAAGTGTGTGTGGCAAAGATTTTCTCCCACTCTGAAGGCTCTCTCTTCACATTGCTGATTGTTTCCTTTGCCGAGAAAAAGCTTTTTAGTTTGACTCTATACTAATCATTGATTCCTGCTTTTAATTCTTGTGCTTCGGGAGTCATGTTAAGGAAATCTGGTCCTAGGCCAACATGATGAAGATTTGGACCTATTTTCTCTTCTATTAGGTGCAGAGTCTCTGGTCTAATTTCTAGATCCTTGATCCTCTTTGAGTTGAGTTTTGTACAGGGTGAGAGATATGGGTTTAGTTTCATTTTGCTGCATATGGATTTCCAATTTTCCCAGCACCATTTGTTGAAGATGTATTTTCTCCATTGTATGTTTTTGACTCCTTTGTCAAGTATGAGATATCTGTATTTATGTGGGTTTGTCTCTGTGTCCTCTATTCTGTACCATTGATCTACCTGTCTATTTTGGCACCAATCCCATGCTGTTTTTGTTACCATTGCTCTGTAGTATAGTTGAAGGTCTGGTATTGTGATACCCCCTGCTTCACTCTTCTTGCTAAGGATTGCTTTAGCTATTCTGGGTCTCTTATTCCTCCAAATGAATTTCATGATTGCTTGCTCTATTTCTATGAGGTCCGTCATTGGGTTTTTAATTGGAATTGCATTGAATTTGTATAGCTCTTTTGGAAGTATGGCTATTTTGACAATATTAATTCTGCCTATCCAAGAACATGGGAGATCTTTCCATGTTCTCAGATTCTCTTTAACTTCTTTCTTTAGTGTTCTGTAGTTCTCATTGTAGAGGTCTTTCACTTCTTTTGTTAGACTGATTCCCAAGTATTTTGTTTTGAGGTTATTGTGAATGGGGTAGTTTTCCTAATTTCTCTCTCAGAGGATGCATCACTTACAAATAAGAATGCATTAGATTTATGAGCATTAATTTTATATCCTGCTACTTTACTGAATTCATTTATGAGTTCCAGAAGTTTTCTGGTGGACTTCTTAGGGTCTTCTAAATAGAGAATCATGTCATCAGCAAATAGGGATATTTTGAGCTCTTCTTTTCCTATTCTTATTCCTCTAATTTCTTTGGTCTGTCTAATTGCTCTGGTAGAGTTTCAAGAACAATGTTGAATAGTAGTGGAGAAAGAGGGCATCCCTGTCTTGTTCCAGTTCTCAGGGGGAATGCTTTCAATTTTTCTCCATTTAGAATGATGTTAGCTGTGGGCTTAGCATAGATAGCCTTTACAATGTTAAGGAATGTCTCCACTATCCCTATTTTTTCTAGTGTTTTGAGCATGAAGGGATGCTGTATTTTATCAAATGCTTTCTCTGCATCTATTGAAATAATCATGTGGTTCTTGACTTTAAGTCTGTTGATGTGGTGAATTACATTGATTGATTTCCAGATGTTGAACCAACCTTGCATCTCTGGGATGAAACCCACTTGATCATGGTGCACTATCTTTTTAATATGCTTTTGTATGCGATTCGCTAAAATTTTGTTAAGAATTTTTGCATCTATGTTCATTAGAGATATGGGTCTGAAATGTTCTTTCCTCAATGTGTCCTTCTCTGGTTTTGGTATCAGGGTGATATTAGCTTCATAGAATGAGTTTGAAAGAGTTCCCTCCTCCTCTATTTCGTGAAATACTTTGAGGAGTATTGGAATGAGCTCTTCTTTGAAGGTCTTGTAGAACTCGGCTGTGAATCCATCTAGTCCTGGACTTTTCTTTGTTGGTAGACTTTTGATGACTTCTTCTATTTCATTGCTTGAAATTGATCTATTTAAGTTGTGTATGTCCTCCAGATTCAGTTTGGGTGGCTCATATGCCTCTAGGAACCTATTGATGTCTTCCAGGTTTTCTATTTTGTTGGAGTATACATTTTCAAAGGAGCTTCTTATTATGTTTTGTATTTCAATTGTGTCTGTTGTAATATTTCCATTCCCATCACGAATTTTAGTAATTTGGAGTTTCTCTCTCCTTCTCTTCATTATCATGGCTAAGGGTTTATCAATTTTGTTTATTTTTTCAAAGAACCAACTTTTTGTTTCATCAAATTTTTGAATTGTTTCTTTTGTTTCAATTTCATTTATTTCATCTCTGATCTTGATTATTTCCTGTCTTCTACTACTTTTGGTGATGATCTGTTCCTCTTTTTCTAGGGCTTTGAGCTGTAATGTGGGGTCATTGATTTGTTGACTTTTCATTCTTTTATTAAATGCACTCCATGCAATGAATTTTCCTCTTATCACTGCTTTCATAGTGTCCCAGAGATTTTGATATGTTGTATCTTTGTTCTCATTGATCTCTAAGAATCTTTTAATTTCCCCCCTAATGTCTTCTGTTATCCACACATCATTCAATAGCATATTATTTAATCTCCAGGTCTTGGAGTGGTTCTCTTTTTAACTTTATCATTGATATCTAATTTCATTCCATTATGACCTGATAGTATACAAGGAAGTATCTCTATGTTTTTGTATTTGCTAATAGTAGCTTTGTGGCATATCATATTGTCTATTTTAGAGAAGGATCCATGAGCTGCTGAGATGAACGTGTATTCGCTTTTTGATGGATGGAATATTCTATATATTTCTGTTAAGTCTAAATTAGCGAATGTGTCATTGAGTCCTATGGTTTCTTTGTTCAATTTTTGCTTGGAAGTTCTGTCCAGTGGTGAGAGAAGAGTGTTAAAGTCCCCCAGTATTATTGTGTTTTGGTCTATTTGACTCCTGAAGTTGAGAAGGATCTGATTGACGTACATGGATGCACCACTGTTCGGTGCATAAATATTTATCATTGTTATGTCTTGCTGATTTATGCTTCCTTTAAGCAGTATGAAATGTCCTTTATCCCTTCTGACTAACTTTGGCTTGAAGTCTGCTGTATCTGAAATGAGGATGGAAACCCCTGCTTTTTTACTCAGTCCATGTGCGTGGTATGTTTTTTTCCCAACCTTTCACCTTTAGTCTGTGGGCATGTTTTTCTATGAGATGAGTCTCTTGAAGGTAGCATATTGTTGGGTCTTTCTTTTTAATCCAATCTGCCAGTCTATGTCTTTTGATTGATGAGTTTAGGCCATTTGCATTCAGGGTTATTATTGAGATATGACATGTATTTCCTGTCATTTTAGCTTTTTGGGGGTTTTTTAGCTAAACTTTGCTTGTCCTTTGATTGGCAATTTCTTTAGTGTAATTACTCCCCATGATGACTGAGATTGTTATTTTTCATTTCTTCCTCTTCAAATATTTTGTTGAGAATGTTCTGTAGGTCAGGCTTTCTCTCTGTGAATTCTTTAAGCTTTTGTTTATCATGGAAGGATTTTATTTCGTCATCAAATCTGAAGGTAAGTTTTGCTGGGTATAAGATTCTTGGTTGGCATCTGTTTTCTTTCAGAGCTTGAAATATGTTGTTCCAGGCCCTTCTTGCTTTTAGGGTCTGGGTTGAGAAATCTGCTGATATCCATATTGGTTTTCCCCTGTAGGTAATCTGACGCTTTTCTCTCTCAGCCTTTAAAATTCTATCTTTGTTTTGTATGTTAGGTATTTTCATTATAATGTGCCTTGGTGTGGATCTGTTGTAATTCTGTGGATTTGGTGTCCTGTAAGCTTCTTTTAATTGATTTTCCATCTCATTCATCATATTTGGGAAATTTTCTGATAATATTTCCTTGAACAGATTATTCATACCCTTGGTTTGTATCTCTGTGCCTTCCTCAATCCCAATAACTCTTAAATTTGGTCTTTTCATGATGTCCCATATTTCTTGGAGGTTTCATTCATGATTCCTAACCATCTTCTCTGTTTGTTTGACTTTGTTTTCAAAATTAAATATTTTGTCTTCATTGTCTGAGGTTCTGCCTTCCAAGTGATCTATTCTGTTAATTATGCTTTCTATTGAGGTTTTAACTTGGTTTATTGTTTCCTTCATTTCCTTGTTTCCTTCAAGGATTTCTGTTTGTTTGTTTGTTTGTTTGTTTTCAGAACTTCTCTCTGGGTTCATTCTCAAGTACCAAAAAGAAAAAGGAAAAGGAAAAATATAGCATAGTGTTATTTACTACAATAATAGATAGGCAAGAAAAACTATGTCATTGTGTTCTAGGGTAAAGGAAAAGCCCTTGATATAAAATTTTCCACAAGTTCATTGTAATAACTTTTAGCAAACTTACATTATTAGAATAGACTCTGTATCATAATGTAACAAACAAACATATGTATATGTGAAATGTCAGAAACATACCCCCAAATTTCTGGAAAAATCACAAGACATATGGAAATCTAGATAGGAATGTACAAGAAAAAAAATGCACAAAAATACCTAAATAAAAAGATGTGAATTATGAAGAGAAACATAATAACAATATGATCCTATAATTAAAATATCAAAATAATTGACATTCAGTTATCCAAGGAAAAAAATTTGACTAGCATATAAAAATCATAATAGCATAACTCAGAGTCTTTCCACAAAAATCAATAACTAAGTAGAAAAGGTAATGAAAAATATGCCATTTGCAACAGCAAAATATGTAAAATGAATCTAGTGGAATCTTCAAACAATATTTATGGGCTCAAATCTAAAAATTTACTGATAGACTTAGGGGAGGAATGTCCCAAACAGAGCAGTATATCAGGTTTATTCAGGGGGAAATCGGTAAACATGTTAATTATCCTTATTTACAGAGATAATTCTTATCCATATGTTCCAAGATGGCAACCACGTTGGAGATGCTGCTTCCCATGCCCCAAAATCAACCATGGAACCACTTAAGAAGGAATAAACAAAGAACAACAACATACAGATCAGCAAAATGAAAGAGAGAGAGAGGGGGAGAGGAACCCTTAAGACTCAGTCTGTTAAACTAGGAGTTGTGTGAGGGTGTGCCCTGAGTTGGAAAAAGATGTGTAAACAGCAATACAAAGGTGATGAGAAGAAGAGGTAGAGAAGGATTTTAATGTTCAGCCTCTGATTTTTTAAAATGTGCTTTAAAGGAACAGAAAAGTTCCACAAACTCACTGAAGGAATCCTCCTTAGCATGTCAGGAACCAGGTGACAGAACAATTGGTAAATATCAAAAGAGAATAAACTTCTGGATTGGTGAAAGCAGAGTAAGTTCAGGCACAGTACTAATATCTATGTGAAACCTTTTGTGTGGTTCATGACAGGCTTTTTAAGTTATCTTAACCTAAAAAATGAACTAAAATAGAATCAGAAAAACGATTGTATATCACACAGAATACGGTATGAATTCACTCCTGAGACAACTGGGAAATGCCTTGATATCAACAAAGAGAGGAACAAAGTAAAGATCCTCATTTTCTACTTTGGGATATTTCAGACGATGGGTGGAGAAAGGGGATGGAGTCCTATCAGAAAAGGGAGAAATTCAAGCACCTTAGAACAATCAGTGTTACAACATTTGTTAAGATGGAAGGACTTCACACAACACTGCAGAGAGGTCACCAAAGATTCATCTAAAGAAAACTCTCCTTTCAACACATCTTACCAGAAATGGCCAGATCTGGGAGGCACCAAGAAGAACTGACAAGAAGTTCATGTACTATTTACCAGGGGAATCAGAAAGTTGAGTTCCTTGGTATGAGGGGCTGGACTCAAGGCCTTGGAAGGACAGTGGCTGAGCACCTACCAGTAACCAAGAAAAAACAGGGAGTGAGAACTGAGGGTACCATCGCCCCCTCCCCCTCAGGAGAGAGACCACACGGATCAACTCATACTACCGGTCTTTGGAGGTCCAAGGCCTGGACGCAGGGTTCAGACTCCACCTTACTGCCTCCCGAGGACTCTCAGGGAAATGAGCTCCTCGGTCTGAGCCCTGTTGCCTCACCTAAGGAAAGGGAGGATCCCCGCACTAGTGCAAAGTCAATGAGCTGAGCGCCCGAACTCTCCAGGAACTCCTCTCCTCCAGAACAAAGGCGGACTGCCACAGCACGCCCCTGCAGTTATACCCGGACAGCCAGGTGGGCAGGACAACAGGACCGGAAGTACAAACCCTGGCTTCCTCTTCACCTGCCTGTGGTGACTGAGGTGGTGGAGTGAGTGGTGTAGCCTCGGGCCTCCTGAGAGAGGCGTGCCAGGTGCTGACAGGTGTCTTCCTAGGTAACCTAAGTTCAAACCCCCACAAAAAACGTGAGTCCCGGACAAACACACCCTGCCCTTCCCCTGAAAAGGAGACCCCACAGGGTCCGCCCTGCTCCCGGGAGCTCCTGGACTTGGCGGTTAGGCCCAAAGGCCATTCATTTCCCCGCAGGTCTCAGGGAACAAAGGCTTGGTCTGAGGCAGGTGGACTCGGGTCAGCAGAGTGGGGCATCTCAAGCTGTGGGGTTAAGGAGAGAACCTTTGTGAAGATTGAGGGGACTCCTTGCCCGGAACCCAGAGCCCCGTGGGGCGGGCTCATAGAACTTGGTCCCTGATGACGGCAGACGTAGTGACTGGGCTGCTCCCTCTCTTTGTTCTCGGGAGATTCAGGGAGGTGGAAGCTTTGCTGGAAGAGGCTGGCAGCGTGTCGGAAGAGGGCGATTCCCAGTCATAGGCAGGATTGGGAGGAGGACTCTGGTCACTGTGGAAACCACACTCATAAACAACACAGGGGACCTCAGGTGTCTCTCCTGGTGTCCTGGGAGCCTCTGAATGAAGTTGTGGGTTAGCCCAACACTGCTGTAGAGCACTGCCCTCTAGGAAACCTGCAGTGGAGGCCCCACTTAAAGCCAGGGTGCTCGCTCCTCATGACCTTGCTCACATATCACCATTCTCCCCAGTCCAGGTTCCAGCCTTGCCAGCCCTCTTGCCAACACTCGTGCCTGCCGTTTCTGACAACAGTCATGCCTAGGGGTCAGAAGAGTAAGCTGCGTTCCCGAGCCAAACGCCAGCAGGCCCGTGATGAGACGCAGGGCCTCAGGGGTGCTCAGGCCACTGCAGAGGAGGAAGCGGGGTCTCCCTCTTCCTCTCCTCTTGAGGAGGGTACTCCCCGCAACTCCCCTGCTGCTGGCATTAGCCAGGCGTCTCAGACAGCCCCACCCTCTAGCTCTCCTAGCATAGGTGATTCCTGCCAAAGCTCCGAAGTAGGTGCCAAAAATGCTGGTACAGGTGCCCAGGAGAGAAAGCCAGGCAACTCCCAAGCAGCAGCCCCCACTGAGAGCTCACGCAGAGATCCTCTCACCAGGAAGGCCAGTCTGTTGGTGCAGTACCTGCTGGAGAAGTATAAAACGAAAGAGCCCATTACACAGGCAGATATGCTGAAGGTGGTCAACAAGAAGTACAAGGAATACTTCCCTGAGATCCTCAGGAGAACCTCTGAGCGCATAGAGCTGGTCTTTGGCCTTGAGATGAAGGAAGTCAATCCCAGCAGTCACTCCTACGTCCTTATCAGCAAGCTGGGGCCATCCAATGAGGGAAGTCTGAGTGGCAGTAGGGGCTTGCCCAAGACAGGTCTCCTGATGACCCTCCTGGGTGTGATCTTCATGAAGGGCAACCGTGCCACTGAGGCAGAGATCTGGGAATTCCTGAATGTGTTGGGGATCTATGCTGGGAGGAGGCACTTAATCTTTGGGGAGCCCCGGAAGCTCATCACCAAAGATTTAGTGCAGGAAGAGTACCTGGAATACCGCCAGGTGCCTGGTAGTGACCCTCCCAGCTTTGAATTCCTCTGGGGTCCCAGAGCCCATGCAGAAACCAGCAAGATGAAGGTCCTGGAGGTTTTGGCCAAGATCAATGATACCAACCCTAGTTCCTTCCCCAATCTGTATGAAGAGGCTTTGAGAGATGAGGAGGCAAAAGCAAGAGAGAAAGCTGTGGGGAGAGTGGGCACTCCTGCCAGGGCCAGGGCTGTTTCCAAGGCCCTGCCCCACAGACCCTCCCGCATCTAGTTGGGTCTGAGGTACAGTGTTCACTCTGTGTTTGAGGAGTGGTCAGCTCTCTGTAGGGTGGAGAGCAGTGCGCTGGAGGAAGCAAAATGTTGGTCTTCTTCTTTTCCTGTTATGCATGAATAAGGTAGACATATATCTTGTTTGGTTTGTTATTTTCCAACATTGTTCCTTTTAATTGAAGATTTATTGTGCCTCTGATTATAGCCTTGTCAATGATCTGACTCTCACATTCACTGTTGTTTAACGGGTTTGAATGTTACAGTTGTAGTAGTTCTGAAACAAATCCACAACCATGTTTTCTTCCTGATCCAGAACTAGTCAACATGGTAGCAGCACAGTGGTGTTCATGGAAATTTAACAACCCCACATTAATGTGTATAACATTATGGAGAAAAAATTTGCAAAGAGTAATGTAAAAGATGTTTAATTCTTGGCATTGTATTTCTTTTAGTAAAAATAAAATTACCTTGACTTATTTAACTTTTGAAGATTTTTAAAATTTGTTTTGTCCTGGTGTACATTATTATATTCTCTACTCTCTACTGGATGAAAAAGAGAGAAAATAAACACAAAAGAGGAAACAAGACCTCTATTTTGATTGTATTTCTTCAGTTGAAGTTATTCATATGAAATTCAATTTTCAGTATATAGCTAGAGTGATTTCACTAAAAAATATTCGTAAAGCAAGTTTGCTAAATTCCAGGATGTCTACGACCAAATTGTGTAAACGTTTGTAATATAATTTATAATTTTTTCATTATATCATTAGTAAAATAATATTTAAAAATAAATAATCCTATGAAAATTAAATGCTCAATATTTCCTAAGTTTATACCACATATTTTGTTGTTGTTGTTGTTAGCAGGTATTGAACCCACTTAACTAAAGAGCCACATCCCCAACCCTTTTTTACTTTTTTATTTTGAGTCAGGGTCTCTCCAAGTTGTTTAGGGCCTTGTTACATTGCTGAAACTAGAATTGAACTTGCAATCCTCCTGTGTCAGCCTCCAGAGCCTCTGGAACTACAGGTGTGTGCCACCTTACCCAACCATGCTTTATATATAGTATATGCATTCCAGTATTACTTGATGAAAGGCCTGAGCAGAGTCACTTCACAGATGAGTAACTTGCAACTTTCTTCAGTGCACAGAGAAGTAGTTGTCAGAGCTGGGACAAGGCTCCTGTTCTGGATTTTCTTGGGTCCCACAATTTTCCAATCCTCCTGGACTTAGTCAGACTTTGTGTCTTGTAATTTATTTTTCTTCTCATTGCCCCAAAATGTAGCTCAGAGAATAAAAAGGACCCTGTACCCAAAGCACTATTTTGGAATACCTAGCTATAGTGATTATAATGCTGAATATATGTGTGATATTAATAAAAAATAGTAACAGTACTATCTGCTATATGTGTAATGTCAGATAACATGAAAAGAACAAGAGCTCACAAAATCATTTTGCTTTACATTTTCCTTTTGAAAAGTAAATCTATCCAGACTAAAAGTACATAATAGCCTAAGACTGGATAGTGAAACAAAGGTATGTATCAGCGTTTTTTCCTCTGACAGTACAATATCTGCCCTGTGCCTCGTACATTTTGCTTCTCTGTCTCACATGTAGCCTAAGATCACAAGCCATTCTCTGCAAGGTTTTCATTGTGGAATGCAAGCAGTTATTTGCAGGTATAAGACATTTTCCATCAGTCTTTTTAATCAATGAGAAATGAGGCAACATGAGCACCCCATGAATGAGGACTCTGCAGGTCATTATCCCCAGAAAATAAGGGTCACAGAAAGAGAAGCCACTGTCTACTCCAAGAACTCGAGGTCCCCAGGCAGAGCTGTGATGTGAGAATTCCATTTGTTCTTCAAGATTCTCATAGGACAGGCACGGTGGCACATGCCTATAATCCCAGGGGCTTGGGAATCTAAGGCAAGAGGATCTCGAGTTCAAAGCCATACTCATCAAAAACAAGGTGCTAAGCAACTCAGTGAGACCCTGTCTCTAAATAAAATACAACATAGAACTAGAGAAGTGGCTCAGTGGTTGAGTACCCCTGTGTTTAATCCCAGTAAAACCCCCCCCAAAAATAAAAAGATTCTCATTAAAGCCTTGGTCTAAAGGTAGAGTCCCTATCTCAGCAGTATATGAGTCTTAACCTCTGGCAAATATCAAGATGAGAACACTGAAAAAGGAATGGAGAATGTTCTACTCCAGAACAGTATGACTGCCATAAAGTACATCTTTATAGCTTGGATGGCCATGAGCAGAACTGTTTGGCTGAGGTGCCTTCTCTTAGGCTTCTACTGGCATCTAAGGGAGGTAAGGGTCTTGATCTCATGGCAGTAGCTCCAATTTGGCCCAAGTAGGAGATTCTAACAGGCCCTAAACTGGATTTAAAGTTAGGACACTGAGTGTTGATGAGTACATTATTCTACAGAGGGGGCCACATAAAGGTGACAGGGAAGGGAAAAAATGAAATAGCACCAGGACCTCCTCCTCTGACTCTCAGTAAGGGGAAAAAATATGGTCTGAGAAAGACAGATTCATATCAGTAAAGGGAGGAGTCCCACAGTGCACCCTGAGTCAAAGTTAGGAACCTGAGTAAGGACTGAGGGAACGACTGACTCCAAAAGAATGTGTTCTCATAGAATTCTGACCATGCCATAATCCTTCAGAAGATCCCCAATAGCTGTGGCCAGAATTGGTTACTCCAGACTTCCAATTTGAATATTCCAGGAAGGTGATGTCCTTGATCTGAGATTGGCCTTATATCAGTGAAGAAGTTTGTTCTAGGTCTGGTCAGAGGTCAAGGTGAGGGCCCTGACTGAGAATACAGGGTCTAATCAACCCATAACAGAGGGAATGTCTCTGTCCTGTCCCTTTGCCAGCTCTAGGATGTGCAGGACAAAGCTATCAGGCTGAAGGTCCTATTCATTTCATCCAGGAATAGTTGCAGGCAGGTGAGGGCCTTGGTTTAATGGGAACAGCCCCATTCAGCAGAGGGTGGAAAACCGGTCCCGAATAGGAGTCAAGTTAATGATCCTAAATGAGGATAACAGTATCCTTCCCAGAATAAATGGGGCCACATAGAGTTTTGCCACTGATCTCTACCTCTTGGCAAACCTGGGAATGTGGGCATGAGGAATCTCATCCATTTACTTCTAGGGCATTTCAAGGAGGTGAGACACTTGATATAAGGGGCCAGCCTCAAGTTATCACAAATAAGATTTGCAGGTCATGTCAAGAGTCAAGCTGAGAACTCTGGGTACTAAAAGGACCCCTCAAATCATAAAGGCAGAAGAATCACAAAATCCCTCTCCTATTGTCAGCCATGCTTGACTGAAGGCAATCTTTACATCCTCCTAGGTGGCAAGGAATCAAAGGTTGTATGAGGGGATAGGCCTTCAGGTTATGGGAATATTCAGTGTGAGAATACTGAATGTTAACAATGATGGGAGCACCCAACCCAGAAGAGAAAGAAAGGCACAAATTCCTGCCCTTTTCATCCTTGGAAAGTTCCAGATGAGGACAACTAGGTCACACACACACTTCCAGCCCTGGCAGACTCAGGTCACTAGAGGGAGTGTCTCAGACCCTGAAAAAGGACTAAAGAAATTGTCAGCACCAGAACAGAATTCTAGGGAATCTTGCCCTTTCTGTAATTCCCCAAAACTCATGGCCAGATGTGATTCACTCTTTCACCTCTGGGTACTCAGGATAGTGATGTGCTTAGTCTGAGACCGGCTGACTCAGCCCAGGAAAGATTTCCAGGTTGTACCAGGAGTCAGAGTAGGATCATAAAGGAGTGGAGCAAGAAACACATAACAGTGTGGCAGCACATAATTCCTCCACTGTCAATTCTGGCAATCAGAGAAATAGATGTTAGGCAGAGCAAAGGCAGCACTCAATTCTTGCTTAAGGTGACAGAAAAATGAGGGCTTTGTCTGAAGAGGACAGTAAGAGGTCAAGACAGAGGAATTGTACAGGCTCTCCCTTGAATCAGATAAGGAACCTGAATGAGGACTGGTGAGAGCAATCACCAAAGGCCTCAATTTGCCTTACAATTTTCTCTCTTAGAGACTACAGGCAGGTATGGTCAAATAAGGCTATTCTCTCATCCTTCAACTGAACCTCAGAGTTTTGAGATTTACTATGTGGAGACATTCTCAGTTCAAAGGAGAGTGGAGCTTCAGGTCTTCCTAGGGCATTGAGTAAAGACTGAGGGGACTACACCTGCCATGGTGTGTTCCCACCAAAACCCACGTTGAAATTTAATTCCAATTGTGAAATATCAAGAGATGTGGCCAGGTGAAAACTTTAAGAGATAATTTTAGATGTATCCATGGATTAATGGGTTATCTTGAGAGTGATCTAAGTGTCAATTTTGCTCTGTCTCTTGTAAATGTTCCATCTCACCATGTGATGATATGCTTGGTATCCTACCTTGTGAGTTTGCAGAGTCCCCAACAGCAAGAAGAATCTCAACAGAGGTAGCCCTCAACCTTCCATCCACCAGAACTATGAGTAGAATAAACCTTTATTCTTCAAAAATTATCCAGTGTGTGGTATTCAGTAATAGCAATAGAAAACAGACTAAGACAATAGCCCTTCCCACCCCCAGTAGATGGACAACAAAACTCTGGTCCCATCCCTGCTCCCATCATTTGAAGGCCCTTGGCAGGGATGTCAGGCAGAGGGTACCTCATTGTGTCTTTATATTTGGCTTAAGGGAGGTGAATTTCTTATGGTCAAAGTAAAGCCAAGAAAGAACAGAAGGCTGTAGTCCAGGACCTACATGAATCCAAGATGAGACCTATGAATCAAATTATGAGGAAACAATGATCTCATGACAGGAAGGGTCACCTAGAGTTGAAAGCACTGGGTAACCTCTGGCAAGGGTAGTATACTGATGTATACTACAACACTTCTTGTTGGTTTGGAGAAGATTTGAAGTCACAACTCCAATTTAGTACAAAAATTGATCTCAGCAGATGACATAATGTTCCTGAATGTAAACTAAGAAGACCTCAGGGAGGTCTTACTCCACCACACAGGAAGCCCCACTACCAGTTCCTATTGTCATTACAGTAAGCCCCAGGCTAAGCTGGAAGATTACAGCCTAAGACTCACCCTAACTTCACCAACAGGGGCTACACTTACCAAGAAAACAGGAGACAGGCTGAGTAGGATAGGAACCTATGCAGTGATCTCATGGAAACCTGCAGAGGTGGCCTTGGATAAAACCAAGGTTTTCTCTCCCTGCTGACTTGCTCACACTCTACCGTTCTTCTTTCCCCAGGTGCCTGCATCAGCAGCCCAGATTCCTTCCTGAAGTCCTTGACCACGGTCATGCCATAAGGTCAGAAGAGTATGTTTCATGCCCATGAGAAATGCTACTAGGGCTCCAAGTTGCTCAAGTCACTGCAAAAGAGCAAGAAGTATCCTCTTTCTCATTCTGTCCTCTTTAGAGGGTACTTCTCAGAGCTCCCCTACTGCTGACATTCCCCAGGACACCCACAGAGCCATGTCCATCATTACTACTTTTATACGTATTCATGTGTAAGATTTAATGAAGCTGCCAAGAGACAACCAAGCATTCCCAGGTAGCATCTTCCACTCAGAATTCAGGTAGAGAACCTCTAAATCAGGAAAATGAGTATATTGGTGAAATTCCTTCTGGAGAAGTATAAAATGAAAAAAGCTATTATAAAACCAGCATTCCTGAATGCTGTCAACAAGAAATGCAAGGATCATCTCTCTAAGATCCTCAGGGGAACCTCTGAGTACATAAATCAGGTCTTTGGCCTTGAATTGAAGAAAGTTGACCTCCATTGTCATTCTAATTTCCTTGTCACTGTACTGGAAAAGAGCACTGGCAGTCACTAGGAAAATTACTACTTTTTCTAGGTGTCCAGGGAGATTCAAGATAGATTTTGGAGCAGCTGAAGTATTGGGAGTACTGGTAGGTGCCCTTCAATAATCCAACACACTATGAATTCCTATGG
Organism: Glaucomys volans; assembly: GCA_020662805.1. Lineage (NCBI taxonomy): Eukaryota > Metazoa > Chordata > Mammalia > Rodentia > Sciuridae > Glaucomys > Glaucomys volans. The sequence goes on from JAJEJO010050072.1 coordinate 966,401, forward strand.
ACTCCAAGAGACCAGACTGAAACATGCATGATGAAAGGGCAGAGGCTTTTGGCCAAAGTCAATTATACCACACCCAGTGTCTTCTTATCCCATTTATTAAAAGACTTTTGGCCAAAGTCAATTATACCACACCCAGTGTCTCCTATTCCATTTATTAAAAGACTTTGAGAAATGAAGAGGAGAAAGCCTAAGGAATAGATGTAGCCAGGTATTGCACTGATATCACATCCAGTCACCTTCCAGAACCATGACCAGCAGTTTTTCCATGTCAAAGTCTTCATCATTTCATGGAAGAATACAATTAGTGTCTAGGTAGTAGAGGAATAAGGTTGGACTGGAAGGAATACAGTATATATCTCTGTGTTTCTATTCTACATGGGTAACTTGGTATTTTTGTATTTTAAAATATTGTTCTATTTATGTTTTTATTCAGGTTTATAAAAATTTGTAATGTGAAATCTATATTTGATATTTTGACAGTCTAAACAAACATCTCTGCATATGCAAGAGTCACCTTGTTTTACTGCAGTCAAGCAGATTTCCTACTGCTCTTCTATGTATATGAAAATTATTTACAGTTACAAAATATCAAAACACTTGTAGATATCAAATATGCTGTGAGTCCAGAAAGTTCTATGTTTTTAAACATTAAAATTATAAGTTTTTCTAAATAAATTCTCAAAGTATAAGAGATTTCTTTCTGGAATTGGATAAAGTGCTTTCTGTCTGCTCTCCATTCAGAACCCTTAAAACTTGTGAACTTAGAAGGCAACTTCAATAATGCCTATAGGCAGGATGCTTAACTTTCCTACACAGATAATGCAAGTTCCTTTTCTGTCATGACTCAAAGAGCTAAGGAAGGGACCCAGAAAAAAGGATAGGAAAATTTTCATTTCTACACTTATATACATATTTCGCCACCTGCCCCATCTCACAAAGCATTTTAAGGATCATAATCATCTGGGAAGTACATGACTCCCAGGATATTGGTATGACTTAATACATAATGTCTTCCATAACATAGTATATTACTTTTGTGAGTCCACTATTTATAGGATCTATAAGACTATGCAAAATAAAAAAATTTAAAACTTCAAATTTTCCTTTTGATAAGAGCAAGATTATTAGCAGGCCTTATTCCAGTAGAGATTATCAAGAAAGTGGATAGTCTAATTAATGGAAAATGTAGTGGCACCAAATTCAAGGTAACTACTTAATGAGACTTAGGAAGGAAAAAAAAGGAGTAGCTGAAGGTGTAATTTCTAGTTTTAACTTGACAGAAACTTCAGGCTGTCAGAGCACAGAGCCTGGATTTTGGTCTCCCTCCTGATAGGAATTAAAACAGATAAGAAAGAGAAAACTCTAGAGAGTGATGGTGACAAAAACACAGACTCACTAAGACCAAGCACGCTCATTCTTACTACCTTTCTCTGTGGCTGTAAGTTATCAGAGCCCTCCATTGCTCAGAATTTAAATAGTCTGACTCAGCATCTGTTCAGAACAAAGCACAGATCTACTCTTTGAGGGCACTGAGCTCAAGGTAGATCTCCTTCCAGATGTGGAGTTGGTCCTGCTTGCTTCAAATGACTTCCTCTTGAAGCCCCTCTTACTCCATAGAATCATAATGCCATGGGACTTTTGTTTCCATGTTTTAATATTTGGTGGAGGAGTAAAGACAGATTAGAAGCTGCTGAATATCTATCACTTTAGAGACCTGCCATGGAGTAAGTAAACATCTAAATTGGATGGGAAGTAATTTCCCAATGGTGCAGCCTTTCTTTTTCCTCCTGACCTCTCCTCAAAGTTAACCCTGAAATCTTACACAAAGGCAACACTAATCTTCCTTACTATATTAAGGGACAGGCTTAGATGGGCAAAACCCCACATACTGAGGAAGACAAGGAGAAACTGGTGAGGGAGAAGTTGGTTTGAGAGCTCTCTCCCTGGGTAGAACACTGTCTCTTGTGCAGACCTGAGTCATCATTATGAAACATTTAGTTTTGGATGTGATCTCACTACAGATGTGTGTATTTCTGATTTTGTAATTATGGTTAGCTCCCAGAGTAACATGGGGTATTACAATTAAAAATTTAAAAGCATGGATCATAAAGGTGGGAGTTACTGAAGTATCTATTTAAAAAATCATGCTCGTGGTCTTTCTAAATCTCTTACTCAGCTTCTAAGTTTTAAGACCTCGGGGTTATGCCTATTTCTATTATTGCTCCTTAGCAATATGCTGAAGTTAGTCTCTTTTCCCTAGATTCACAAAAAAAAACACATTTGCTTGAAAGCATATGACTTGGCTTGTCCCCCTGGAAAACATCCCCATCCGAGTGTCCTTTCCCAGAATTTGAAACAACATAAAGCTCTCAAGTCAGCTTCACTGAAAACTACCAATATCCCAAACACCAAGAGGTTTCTCTTTAAGTAGAATTTCTCTGGTGGTATGGAATAATTTTTCCCAACATTGATTTTTAAGGATTTACTATGGAATTTTGCAAGTCATGAGCCTATGTTTCAATAGGCAAAGGACCATTAGGAAGGGTATTTACAGGAGGGGAAAATGATAGACTTAGTAAAAGAACAGCTGTCAACATGTTGATGTTCAAAAAGGGAAGAGAGAGAGAGATTATATGTACATAGGAATTTGCATTCTGTGTAAGACTTTCATTTAAGGAAAGCCAAAAGCCCAGGGAAGGATTGGTTGGGGAGCAGTGATTTGTATGCCCACAAATGATTAAGACATATCAAATTAGTTTAAAAGGAGACAGATTTCCAACAAGGGCTTCACGCAAATTTGAGAAACTAGTGTACAATCCCTTGTTTAGCCTCAAACAGCTTACTCAGTTTAAAAAATAGGACAAAGAAATAACCTATTTGCCTAGCTATCTTTATGGAATCCCAAGAATCAGTCACTTGTAACTTCATTGCATTGATCATAAGCAGGGCTCAGAGGCCATGGGAAGCCTACATTTAAAAGGTCTTTCTTGACTGATGTGGTTTGAATTGTCCCCCCAAAAGCATGTATTAGAAAATTAATCCTTAGTGCAATAATCCTGGAAAGTAGAAGCTAATTGGAGGTGATTATGCCATAAGAAATTCATCATTATTGTGGGAGTAGATTTGAGTGGATTCATTATTATGAGAGTGGATTCTTTATAAAGAGAACCTCTTTCTTCTTCCTCCTTCCCTATCTTTTAGTCCTCTGCCATGGGATATCACAGCAAGAAGGCCCTCGCTAGATATCATCCCCTTGATCTTAGGCTTCTCTGGCCCCAGAACTGTGAGAAATAACTCTATGTTCTTATAAAGTACTCAGGCTCAGTGATAGCAGCACAAACAGACTAATAAAATGATCCCCCATAAGAGTCTTCTCTGTGGTGCCGGAGGAGATGAAGTTGCTGAAAACAAAAGGTGCTGAAGAGGGTCTTTAGGGCTAGCTCTAGTCAGTTTCAAAGGAGTAGATTTTGTATGGACTAATCACCAAGGAATTAAGTGAATTTTTATTTAGAATCAAGATTTCAGCTCTTGTTCTTTCCTGCCAGGTGTACCTGGGTTAAATATGATTGATGAAGGGTTAAGAGTTTTACAATGTAAATATCAACATACAATCAAGAGACATACAATCAAAATACAATCAATCAGGCTATTTCCTCCTGTTTAGAGGATACCAAGGGATCCTGCCCACCAGAAATAAAGAAAGAAAAAAGCAAGAAAGCAAGCAGGATCCAAGAAAAGCCAGGGTCAAAACAATTGGAGTGTTTTTAAATTATCCTATTGATCTGGAAATCCACTACATCAAAATTTTCATTAAACATGAACTGTATCTTTGTTTTAAATGTCGACTGAAACAGTTCACAGAGTAATTAAAACTCCAAATAGCCACAGAGAACTAACTCACAACTAAATTTGGGAATGAAGAAAATACAAACTATTATCAAGTAGGGCTAAATATCCAAACACATGTGTGTGAGACTTCCAAATGCAAAAATTCAGGGTACAACAATTGCCCATCAGTAGTCAAAGTTCATACCATAATACTCATGGTGGGAGGGGCACTGCTGTCACGGTCTTCAAAGATGAAACACATCACCTCACTAGGACATACGTATTTGTCTTAACTGGAAGAAATAGATTGCTATTCACATACACCCCACCCTTAAGAGAAAGAAGAGGTTGTAAGGGGAGAGACATAGAAAGAAAAAAGAGATAGGAAGACAAATGGAGACTCTTAGAGAAGTAGCCAGGGAGAAGAAAGAGAAATGTTTTGACATCATTTGCAAATAATGGATTACCCAGAATGCTCTTCACCTCTTAGAGTATCAGGATGGGGCACATGTGCCCCACACTTCCAGTGCTGTTCCTAGATCTATTAAGAAACTCTGTCCCAAGTCCCATCAGGAATCTTTGGCTGTCTTATGAAATGCCAAACATTTTTCTCACCTATAAGTTAACCCCAGGAATGGCAGGAGGTCAGACAACCATATCCTACATGTTTATTGAAGCCATGGGCTTCAGAGGATTGAACAGGTTGTTGTTGAGGATTCCCAAAAAGAAGGAGAGAATAGAATGAAGCCTCAGTGGTGCTTAAGATTTTGAGAAAGAAACTTAACTAGCAAGTGAATAAAAAGGACAAGGCAAACCTTATACTTTAATACTTAGCATCCGGCATTTCTGTCCAGAGTTTCTGGCCTTGAAGGCTCACCCCCAGAGAAGATCTTTCAGGAAGGCTCTTCCTATGAGCATTTAGACAAAAAAAAGGAGAAAAAAAATAAAAATTACTTGGTTAGGTGGAGTTGCAGGGTGAAGAAGAGGTGAGAAGGAACAAAAATTATTTTTCATTTGGGTTTGTTCTAAGGTCAACTTGGAATAGCTTCTTCATACCAGCAGCCCTGGATGTGTCCAAAAACTGAAGAAAAAGATAATCAGGTCAGGCTTTCTGCTTGAATAGCAAAGGCACACCATTTAGACTGAAGTTTATAACCCCTAAGGCCAAGGGATATAGGTGGCCTCACAAAATTCAGAGATCAAATTTTTTTTTTTAAATAAAGGAATATAACAAGGGGGACAACGAATTTTTTTAAAGCTTGACTAGGGATAGAAAAAACTGAGGTGCTTGGATACCTCTAAACAAATTATTCACACATCTCTCCTTTGGTCCTTTGACATAAAATCATGTATTCACATCAAGTTTAAAAGAAAATTGACTGAATTTTCTTTATTGCCTTATAATTGTTCCTTTATGAACACCTACTTGATTTCATAAGCTAAGTGTATAAATCATATGGATTGCATATTTATTGTCATTTATCGAGTTTCTACAGTTTTGATATTTTATAAAACAAATTTAGATACTTTCAATCATTTTTAATGATATAGAACCCAATTACTTGCTAATGGAACAAAGAGTTTCATGGATGTGTGAGTAAATTCTGCAATAAAATAATTATGGACAAGTAGAGAAAAGTAAATTATGAAAAATTTTGGTTGTTTTATTCTTTTAGTGTTGCTCTTTATAAAATTAAGAGATATATACCTGGATTTTCTTAGCTTATTCAAGATTGTGTGAGAAGTTAAATCATAATAAAGTTGACACCTTGTTCACTGCCTTTCTCATTCTCCAGCTGTTAATTTACCATCTCTTCTTTGGAAAGCTACATGCTAGTACTGATGATGGTAAGAAAAAGAAGATTGAGCTACTGCACATAGACTTTAAGAGTCCAAGACAGCAATCATATAAGATAGTCAAGTTCAAAGATCTAAATAAATGACAAGTGTGAAGAAGGGATAAGAAGAGAGGAGTTTCCAGATGAGAGCAGTGAACTATAAATAGATTAAATCCAGGCAGTTTGAAGCTTCATAGAACAGCAATGCCTTTAAGGAGGTAATTTTAAGTTAAGAAGGATAGTGAGCTAGATGAGTCTGTGAAAACTATAAGCAGGGCCTGTCCCAGCAGGGGACTGTCCCTCAGATAGTAGATCTCAGAATTCAGATATTAAAAACTGGAATGGAAAACTGTCCTTAAAGTTTGCTTTTGGATTATGGGTAAACCAGAGGATCACCATTTGGGAAAAAAAATGAAAGGCATCTTGCAATTTTGTCCTAGCACAATGAACATGGTGAACTAGGTGTTCAATGAACTAGGTGTTTTATGTACATCAACCACAAAGTATTTCTCAAATAAGGGTGATACTTCCTCAAGGTGTGATGTCAAGAGGTACTGTGGAGCTGAGGATTTATCTCAATGGTAGAGAGCTTGTCTAATTTGTGAGGCCCTGAGTTCAATCCCCAGTACCACAAAAAAAAGAAATATTTTTCTTTTTGACCAAATTATGCTATGTGCATGTACAAATATGTAACAACAAATCCCACTATTACATATAATTATAATACACCATTTTTTCCAAAAAGGAAGTCACTGTGATGCTACTCTTTTAGTGGGCTGTGGGGGGGTGAGTATTATAGTTCATTTGATTAAAGGGGAATATTAATAATTAGATTATCATAAATGGAATTTTTTAACTCCATGGGAGAGCTTGATTTTTGTTGCTGATGTCATGAATGAAAACAGGGGTAGTCTGAATTAAAAGACACCTGGGAGGGAGGGGTTTAGTCCTTGATACAAATTCTAGCACCTCTGAGTTGCATTCAGCTGAGGAAGATCTCCCCCCACTCTAAATTAAATAATATAGCTTCAATGACAAAAATTAATGTAGTTTTACTTGCTAAGCATAACTTAGTTTTGTCCAAAGGTGCTACATATTTTAAAGTGGTTGTTAGTACTGTCTGAGTCATAATAATAAGTAATAAATGTCATTTTTTAAAGGTCACTGTTTCAAGTGCTTTACAAACATTACAAATATTCCAGCAGTTCTGCAATATAGGGCTTATCAGACTCATTTTGTGAATGAATAATTTCCAATTTTCTCAACTTCACCAGGCTGCTGAATGATAAGACAGGGATAATATCCCTGATATGAATTCAACTAAAGTCCACACTGTTCCACTCTCCCAGACTGAGGGAGACCTTGTGTCTCTTTGTTCACTTTTCTTCTCACTACTCTAAAATGTATCTCAGCTCATAAAAAGAAAGACCATTGTCTTAGTCTTTTTGTGTTGCTATAATAAAATAGCTGAGGCTTGGTAATATAAAATAAAGAGGTTTATTTGCTTACAATTGTGATGGCTGGTAAGTCCAAATAGCTTGTTACCAGCAACCTACTCAGGCCCAGTGGAAACTGGCACATGCAGAAGGGGCCAAGATATGGGGTGGACTTATTTATAACAATCTGCTCTCACAAAAATACAGTAATTAGAGACCTGACCCATTCCTTGTTAGTCATCTGTGTATCACTGTGACCAAAATATTGGGCAAGAGCAAATTAAAGGAGGAAAAGTTTATTTGGGGCTCATGGTTTCAGAGATTTAGCAAATGGTCAGTCAATTCCATTGTTCTGGGCCTATGGTGAGCATAAAACATGGTATAATGGTGTGGCAAAAGAAAGTTACTCAGCTCATGGCAGCCAGGTATCAGGAAGAGACAGTATATTTAAAACAAAATATAGGAAGAAGATAGGTGGGAAAACAATTCTAACATCTCAAATTAAGTGTCTCAAATTATTTAAAAAAGGATCAGGGGGTAGTGACAGAAACTATATTTCATACATACATAACCTGTTAACCTCAACTGATTATTTACATCCAAACCTTAAAAAATAGCATTTGAAGTCAGTATTTAAGCCAGTGGTATTAGTTTATGTTACAAAAAATTAAAGCTACAAATTTCACATTTTAAAATTGCATATCAGCAACAGCATTTAAGCCTCTTTTTCCCCCAAGTTGATCCAAGTACAAGCTGGTGGAAGAGATTATTTTTTCCTGATTTTTAAAGAGTTATTTTAATTGATAATAATTGTGCAGATTTGTTGGGTACACTGTGATGCTTTCATTTATGTACCATGTTATTCGCCCTATTGGACATATTATCCTGCCACTTTGCATTCATAGAAAGACAATTTGATTAGATAAACAGTGAGAATTTGGCCTTGTTCATATTTATAAAACACAAGTATATTTTATATTTTTCTTGATACATACATCCTTGACCTTTGTTCTCTCAGATAATTTTCTCAGAAACACCATGAGACTTGAAACTCTTGCTTTTAAAGTTTGTTACATGTGACCAGAGAATCATAAATCTAGGACTAATCTTGCATTAAAATTCTGATGAGCACACTCTTTCTTTGTCTCTGATATCCTTGGCATGGCATGGTTTTACACTCTGGTGGGAACAGAAAGCCCCCTAAGTGGGCTGTGTAACTTTTTCCATGTGCAGTTCTCTCCTCCCTAGTATTTTGCCCGATGAACTATAGCTATCTAGTCCTTTTATTATCCTCAGTCTCACCTCCTCGATGATAGAAGATGGCTAGGTTTCACCTGAGCTACTTCTCCCTACACTGTGGGTTCAAGACAGCAAGCTGGGGCAATTATAGGCTTACCTTGTTTATTTTCAATCTCTTAGGAATCACTGTCTTTTGTTGCTTAAGTTTCAATGTATTTATATTTTTCAGTTTTTTAAATTTAATTTGTTTTCAAGTTGTTTTGGCAGGTGGTTAAATCTGTTTACTATTAATAATTCAAATTTTAGGATAGTTTTGATTTGCATTTTTCTTATTACTAGAGATGTTGAACATTTTTTCATATATCTGTTGATTGCTTGTAGATCCTCTTCTGTAAAGTGTCTGCTCATTTCCTTAACCCATTTATTGGTTGGGTTATTTGTATTCTTGGTGTAAAGTTTCTTGAGCTCTTTGTAGATTTTGGATATGAGTGCTCTATCTGAAGTGTGTGTGAAAAGATTTTCTCCCACTCTGTAGGCTCTCTCTTCACATTGTTGATTGTTTCCTTTGCTGAGAAAAAACTTTTTAGTTTTAATTTATCCCAGTTGCTGGTTTCTGTTTTTATGTCTTGTGCTTTGGGAAATAAGTTAAGGGAATCTGGTCCTAAGCCAATACAATGAAGATTTGGACCTACTTTTTCTTCTATTAGGTGCAGGATCTCTGGTCTAATTCCTCAGTCCTTAAGGTGTTGGTGAGGATGTGGAGAAAAAGGTACACACATACATTGCTGGTAGGGTTGCAAATTCATACAGCCACTCTCAAAAGAAGTATGAAGATTCCTTAGAAAACTTGGAATGGAACCACCATTTGACCCAGCTATCCCACTCCTTGGCCTATATCCAAAGGACTTAAAATCAGATTACTACAGTGATGCAGCCACATCAATGTTCATAGCAACCCAATTCACTATAGCTAGATTGTGGAACCAACCTAGATGCCCTTCAATAGATGAATGGATAAAGAAACTGTGGTATATATACGCAATGGAATATTATTCAGCCATAAAGAAGAATATAATTATGGCATTTGCAGGTAAATGGATGGAATTGGAGAATATCATGCTAAGTGAAATAAGCCAATCCCAAAAAACCAAAGGCCAAATGATTTCTCTAATAAGTAGTTGATGATACATAACAGGGGTGGGGGGAGGTAAGGACAAATGGAAGAAGAATGGATTGTGTAGACTGAAATGAGGGGTGGGGAGCAGACCGGGAAGGAAAGATAATAGAGTGAGACAAACATTATTACCTTATGTACATGTATGAATATGAAAAGGGTATAATTCTACTTTGTGTACAACCAGAAAAACGATAGTTGTACTCCATTTGTGTGCAATGAATCAAAATTTAAAAAAAATATTTCAAATTTAAAACTAAATTATTATGCCATGCTAATTCCCCAAATTGCAAGCCAATCAATATGTGAAACAAATTAGAATAAAAATCTGGACAGAAATACTGTAAGACACATATATAAACATATACGTTATGTATATATGTATATGCATACATATATATGTATATATATATAAACATAAAATTAGGAAAGTATAAAACAACACAGAAAAATATCAACAGTATTCCTCTTTTGCTTGTGGAAATGTGTATTACCCAATTTTATTATGTATGCTTTCAATATTTTCCAACACTGATGAACCATATATGTGCTACCTATATGATCATAAAACTCTATAAATATCCACACTATGGCACAGCTATACCTTGTATTTGCAGGTGGGGACTATGGAATTTGATTAAGCTAAAGGTAAGAGCACTAAAGAACAGAGTTTGACCCTTATAAAATGGACCCCTGTTCTCATGTGACAATCTTGTGAAAGGATAGCCTCCTATGAGCCAGGAAGCAGGTCCCTGCCAGACATTACATTTGCCAGTGCCTCAATTTTGTACTTCCTAGTCTCCAGAATTGTGAAGAATAGATTTTTGTTGTTCAGAAGTCACATAGTAGCCCATGTGAACTAAGATGTATGTGTGTGTAGAAATATATATACGTGTGTGTGTTTACATACATATATGTGTATGTATACACACACACAGGTATACATACACACACATATTAATGAGGAACTGGCTCACATGATATGAAGGCTGACAAGTCCCAAAATATGCAGACATGACCCTCTTTCCATAACTCATTAATCTCTAAACTTTACCAAATTTTTTGGTTCAAATGTGTGTGTGGTGCATTTATTTGCAGTATAATAATCTCATAAAATTTCAACTTTTTGTTTCTTTAATGTTTTCACATTCTCCAAAAACAAGTGAAAGAGAATAAATTAACACTACCATTAACATTTTAACAAGAAATAAAAACACTTCCATATTTTCCACTTGATTATCTTATTACTTTAATATGCTTTGCTGAAGATCTAAATGATTTGTTGGACCTTCTTTACTTTTAAACAGAACACTACCACTGAATCATAAAATAGCTATTATTATTCTACATGATTATAATATAAAATCTGCTACTTTTGCCCTTTATGAAACTCCTATATTATATATTCTTTGTTGAACAAAGTTAACTATACTTTTAGCTATCTCCAAAGTTAAGATCTGCTCAGTATTCTGTTTCGTCAATTTCTTATACTGACAGCAGACATTCAACCTCATTACTCCTATGCATTCATCTATCAACAAGCAAATTACCTATCCCTTCCCAATTTACTGATTTTAACATGAACGTTCAGCAATCCTCACACCATCTATGTTACATTTTTGCCAACCATTTTTTATCCTATAGTCTTTGAAATATTTTTCTATGACATTTCTTTTTTATTAGAGCATTACGGTTATACACAGTAGTTGGGTTCTATTTGACAGTAAGATACATTCATAGAATTTTGTTTACTCCATTTCAAACCCTACTCTCCTTTTACCTCCCTTCCTACCTTCAATATCCTGATGGTATTAGATGATGGCTATAAAGGAGGAATAAAAATAATTGAAATTCATAAAACCAAAGAGAGGAAGAGGGAACAGGAAGATCTGGCTATTAGTGGGGGGAGAGAATAAAGAAGGAATGGAGAAGGAGCAAGAAGAGGGACAAAACCTAAGGTATGAACAAATGTAAAATCAAAACAACTCAAACCCACATATCATTTTACCCCAAATTAGTCAAACCAAGCCTAAATAATAAAAGGGTGAAAAAGAAAGTAATTAAAATGACAATAAAATTATATATACTCATTTATTATATATATCAATATCCTATCTATCTATATATATGTGTGTGTGCATGTGTATATATATGTATTATATATATATTTATATTTATAAATATATATATTTGTATATATATAAATATATATACAAATATATATATTTATTTATATATTTATATATATAAATATATATAGTATTTATTTATATATATTTGTAAATATATATATACAAATATATATAAATATATATATATACAAATATATACATATTTATTTCAAACCTTTCCAAACAGTGAGAACACAGAAACCCACATGTATACACACCTACCTACACAAAATCATGCAGAATGGAAAAAAGAAAAAAATAACATATAATTAAATTAAATTTGAAAAACATTTAAAAATATAACTAAAAGAGTAAAATAGAGAAAAAATAAAAGTTCTTGATGAGTAATAAAAGATTGTTTTCCACTGAAGTGGTCAAAAGTATTGACTAGGATAGATGTTCATTTTTTATAATTATTTTTAGGCACTGTAACACTTGGGTCAAAGACTAGGGGTTGTTAGAGCCAATCTCTTTGTGTTCCTCACTTAGCTTCCAGTCATAATGGCTAGGAGCCAAAATTGATTGCAGTAGCTCTTAGCTTCCTGTCTCCCAGTATAGAATGGGATACACTGAGTAGATCTGACAAATTGCATATTCCTGAGGTGGGGATGGTACAGAATTCTAAATTGGAAGTTCCAGTAGTTGAAATTTATTCTTGGCTTACCTTTGGTAATCTCTCAATGGGTATATGAGATTTGATCCACACCCCCTGTTGCTGCAGGGATGCCAATCTTTGCTGGACATCTGGTTCCCAAGTGCTTCCTATAAATCCCATTTTTATGGTATAAGGTCTAAATGCCCACAGGTTTCATATTAACTGCTTTGTTGCTAGCACCCCATAAAAACTACTGGAAAGATGCCAATAATGGCCACACAGAAGTGTCTACACTCCATGGCTGATAATAGGTAATTCAAATCCATAGCAGTTAATATGAAACCTGTGGGCATTTAGACCTTATACCATAAAAGTGGGATTTATAGGAAACACTTGGGAACCAGATGTCCAGCAAAGATTGGCATCACTGCAGCAACAGGGGATGTGGATCAAATCTCAGATACCCAGTTTAGTTTATCCACCTTGCTGAGGAGCAATCTTCCTGCTTTTTAAGTCTGGTGTTACCTGCCATCTTGTCTTTCCTGATATTTTCTAATACTTGCCTCTTCCCTTTGTCATACTATTTTATTCATTAATGTTGTACCTGTTAATCCCAGAAACAATTTAAAGAGGTTTATATAAAAACAGACTTATAATAAGATAACAATTTAAAATAAGAATGATTAAAAGTAAAATAAGTAAGTGAAACTCAAAATGGCAAGTACAACTCAACAAGGAGGTAGTATTCAAAATGTTGTGCAGCTTTTTTTCATACCCTAAATTTGGATCTTTCCTTTCTAACATCCCATGCCAAAAAGAGATTAAAATATTACAAGTAATTTGTAAGGTCAATCAAATAAAAATCAAGGTCACTATCTGGCACAGCTCTTCTTCATACTACAAAAAATGAAAAAAAAAGAAATAGAGATATAGAGATAGGGATAGATAGGGGAAGATAGCAAGAGGGAGGTAAATCTCTCTTGACTCCTCAAACACATTAAGATGCCCTGTTATCTGGTTTATACATCATTATAATGAATAGAGCATAAGTCTTTATAAGGTACATCAAATGCACCAATATTTGTTAGACCAGTTGGTTTTAGTGGCTCAGAAAAATGCACAGACTGTGTGGTTTTTAAGCAAATCAATTCCCTCTCCATGTACTTCTCTTTTCCTGTTCTGCTGAGTTTTTGGTTAGACTCCTAATCTATTAACGTATCTTTGCCTTCACTTTTCTTCTTTATGTGTCCTCCTACATTGATCCCATTCTGACTTCTTTTGGTACATCTGTTTTTTATATCTCTCCTTACAGGCAAGAATCCTTCCTACCTTAGAGTCCCATATTTGTTTTTTTCAGAATCTGAAAGGATCTATACTAGAGTCACCATTCCCTTTTCTGTATAGATCAGGAAATTGTATCCCAGATAAAAGTTGTATGGCTTGGAAAAAAGACATAAATCGCACTCTTATTGTAATAATGTGACAGTATAGATTCAAAAATCTTTTTTAAAAGCATTTGAACTAGCCATTGTCACAACATTCACATGATCTATAGTAAAATATAAACTACATTTCACTGTTTGAGACGTTAGTATTGAACAAACAGATGTCATGTGTTACTAAAAAATGTGCATTTACTGCTGTCAAGTGTCAACAGAGTAAAACTTGTGAAAAACAAAGGTTGAAAGCAATGTGGATTGTTTTCCCTGCATTATCTTCTTTTTAAAAAGTTGGTATAGTCTCTATTCAGCATTTTTTCTTACTGTTCTTAAGTTTGACCTTTTCCACTAACCATGACCCAGAGATCATCCCTTGCCTGTATTTCTATGTTTACATAAGCAATTCTATCATATTCCACTGCCTCTGTATAGCTTTGCATTCAATTTTAAATTATTGCCTCCTATCAATCGTAAGTATAATCTAATCAAGTGGCCCAGAGACTGCAATGGGTTTCAAAATACTATTCTGTAAGGAGAGAAAAATTGGACATTGGTGGACACTGGTAAATGAACCATAAACTGAAGCTTCTCTATTTTATTTTTTAATATTTTTTAGTTGTAGATGGACACAATACCTTTATTTTATTTATTTATTTTTATGTGCTGCTGAGGATCGAACCGAGTGCCTCGCATATGCTAGGCAAGCACTCTACCACGGAGCCACAACCCCAGCCCCCTCTCTATTTATTTTAAATCTAATAAAAATGATTTTAGATTTACCTAGCAACTGTAAAAATAGTAGAGTTCTTGTCTAACCTTCTCTAAGTTTTAAACAAAGATATCAGTTTACATAGAAGAGCACACTTAACTGAGAAAATGGCATTGGTACAATATTATTAAACTGAAATTTATTTCAGATTGCAAAGTTTTAACAAGCATCCATTTGACAGGAGAGTGGTGACAGCCCTATTATTTCTTTACTTATATAGGTACCAGGGATTAAACCCAAGGAGAGTCTATCACTGAGACACATCCCTAGCTCATTTTTTATTTTATTTGGGACAGGGTTTTGCTAAGTTGCTTAGGGCCTTGCTATTTTGCTGAGCCTGGCCTTGAACTTGTGATCTTCTTGCTTCAGCCTCCTGAGTCACTTGGGACTACAGAGATATACAGTCATGCCTCGATTTATAACATTTTTAAACATGTACTGATTCATATAACTACTATCACAATCAGGATAGGTTCCATCCTGTGTGGTGATGGTTTGTTCCATCACCACAAACAAAGTCCCTCATCCTCTCTATTTAAAATCACACCTTTCCTCAAACCTTAACCTCTGAGTCCCCCAATCTATTATTAACCACTATAATTTTGTCATTTGGAAAATTTTATTGAATGGAATTTTATAGCACATAATATTTGATTTTTAATTTGGCTTTTTCACTCCATATAATGATTTTGAGGGCCATTCAGATTGTTATAGGCATCATTAGGTACAGAACCATGCAGACATACAGAAAAGTACAAATGTACAAATGTACATACAGAAAAGTACAAAAGTACATTTGTAAATGGTTGAGGTGCTATGACTCCAATGGATATATAATAAACACCGGAAACACCTTTACTGGTGAGTACTGGAATTGTAATTACTATTTTATAGATTACAGAGAATGATTAAAAGTAGAATAGTGAATATCACAGTGAATCATACATAATTGTTCATGGAACATTTGGTATTATATGCATGTACATGTAAATGCAAAATCAGTAATATATACACTTGTTAGTTACTTCTTACTATTTTATAAATTTTATCATATTTGAGTGTTAAAATGTCCTTCCACTATACTATATGTTACATATAACATCAAAAGATCAGAGGCTCACAAAATCATACCATCCTACCACATCCCTGTAGAAATTCAATCATTTTTAGACAGAGATACATAGAGATAATGTCTGGTTGATAAAGGGGAGGAATAGATTAGTGGATGACAGTCCACAACCTGTTCTGGGGTCTATGCCTTTTCCTTCAGATTCCCTACCTCACATCTAGACTAAAATCCTGGTTAATTCTATATAAGGCATGAAGTTGGCCAAGCTCAGAACTTTCAGGGAGGTAATTTTACCATAGAGCCATTAACCAAGAAACAATGATGACCCACATGAAAGATGACTGAAATGACCACTAACTTCATAACATAAAGATGACTACATCCTTGCTCCTGCTTTCAGGGGCTGTTTTTAGGTTCGAATGGCAGCTATTTTCAGATTTAACTGAGATGATTCCCAGAATTTGGCAGAAGAGGAATCTCAACACAATATTGTGGGAAAAGTTCTTTTTTTCTGGGTATCTCCAAACTTTGATTGCTATTACGACACACAGAACTTTCCAGGATCCCAGATCACCCCCTTCTACTACCAATAACAATGCATAGTTCATGTACAAGAACTAATGATTGTGCTAACAGGAAAAAGAATGGAAATGCAAACACTTCATAAGCCCCACATGTCACTGAGAACTCAGGAAGAGACATTTTAAACAAGAATGCAGATTTTCCTCCATAATCTGACTTTTCAAAATTTCAGTAAATTCTGAATCTGAAATCTCACTTCTGCACTTAAATATAAACAACCATGGACATTAAGCCTAGATATAATATGATAAAGAGAGAATGCCTTATAATACTATTATATAAGACAATTCGCTGATCATTTTATCAATCAACTTTTTATATTTGGTGGCATTCCCTCTACTTTGATATAATATATGGGTTCAGTTCTTCAAGGGTTATGAACTTTTCAAGGTGTCTTATATCCTTATCTTCTCAAGTTACCTGTGTTTCTGTACTGAGATTTGTGCATCTGCTGAGTTGCATATATCTTTTGCTGTAATGTGGTCTTTTTAGTGAGTGGCTTTGTCCTTATTGTGTGCTTAAAGTCACGTGTATATCTCAGCATCAAAGCATCCATTCAATGTGTTCACAGCACTAGGATCAATCCCTAATATCATTCTGAGCAGAGATAATGACTACCAGTAAATGTAACCTCTTGGAAGCAAATCATTTACTAAAAAACAAACTCATTTTGAATGTTCTCTACAACTGCAGTAGTCCAGAAGAGGAAAAGAGAATTAACACCCTAAAATACACCAAAAATTAGGTATTACAGAAACTGAAATTTATATTAAACTATATTGACATGAAAATAAGATAGAAAAAACAAAAATAAGTGAGGGGGAGGGAAGAGGGACAGACAAAGAAAAAGCAAGGCAACAGGGAGAAAAGGGAAATAGATAATGAAGAAAAAGAATGAATAAATTGCAACATAAAAAAACAGGGAAGGGAAATAGAAGAGAGACAGCAGAAGAAAAAGCAAATGAGAAAAACAAGGAGTATACAAAAGAGAAAGAAAGAGAAGAATAGAGAAATTAAGTCCAATAAACACATTATAACATTAAAATAATACAAAAAGTGGCTTAAAATATACAATGTCTAATAGTGGGGGGCACCTATCAAATCAACTCAGAAGACAATACCAGAGGAAAAAAAGAAGAGTCTAAAGTTACTCCTGATACAGGTATTTGAAATGAAGAGATTTGTTTTACTGGGCCTTCTAGCCTGTATTATTCCAGATATTGAGAGGTGTAGTAAATACCCAAACCTTGACTACATGACCTCTGAGTGTCTCTAGACATGAAGGTAGTGACTGCATCGGCCTTCTTTTTACTGGGTTGGTGATCTGTATACTTAGTTCTTTATCAGTCTAACTTGGCCTTCTACTTCAAAAACTGCCCAGGAATCAGGTTCTGTGCCTATCTATCCACACCAACCTCAACCCACCCACATCTGTGTGAACCTAGGTGGCACTGGTGTTTCTATGAGGTCTCCAGGCACCTAAGAGCTCTCAAGAAGATCTGAGGGGGGAGCAAGAGTGTCTTTGACCCTGCAGCCACATCTCTCCCTAGCACGGAGGCAGACTTTATATGCCCTTGTAGAGCTATCAGTACAGACCTCATTCCATCCTTCTGTGTGGCAGAAGTAGCCTCTGAAAATTCCATGATGAATACCAGTGTTTGATATTCCTCAATTCAAACATTAAACTGTGCCAAACTGTGGCAGGTAGATTTGTGCACATGTAGTTCTAGACCACCTATTTCAAAGGACCTGTCATCAGCCTGCTGAAATCCAGAGCTCACAATAAATTCATTCCATAATCTCACTCCTCAGGAAAGGTTGAATTTTGGACTGAGTGTCTGTTGAGTGTCAAGGCATTCAGACTAATGGAAAGAAATGAAAAAGTGGACACTGAGTCTTGAGGATACAAAAAATAGATTACAATGAACAAAAAGTGCAGGGATTACCTGATCTCCAGAACAGGCAGTCTAAAAGATCTTGCTTAACAATTCAAGGAGGTGGTAAATAAACAAATGAAAACTTCCCAGATTCTCCTAGGAAGCAGAGAGGAAAAAAGGACTGATCCTTAATTGTTTCAGATAAATTTTGCCTATCTGATATAGGCCCTCTGCTGTTCCCATCTGCCCTAATTCATCCATAATGTGAGTACTCTTAATACAATGAAAGCCAAAAGCCATATATAGATTTATGTAACACCAAAGGATCCCTACAAAATAAACATGCATTTTAAAAAATTGTAACTTAAATTTTAAACTTGAAAATTAGGCACCATTCATGAAATTATATCTTTTAATATTTTCATTACTGCATTATAGTTATATATAGTATTAGGTTCATTTGAACATAAACATACATGCATGGAATATAATTTGCTCCACTTCAGTCCCTAATACTTCCTCTTTCCCTCCCTTCCTCCCTCTCCCTGTTCTTCTTCCTCTACTCTATTGGTATTCCTTCTACTTATTTGTAGATTTTTAAATTGGTACTTTATAGATATACACAAAGTTGAAATTCACTGTGATATATTCATATATGTACATAGCATAATTTGGTCAATTTCATTCCATAGATCCTCTCTTTTCCAATCCCTCCTCCCTCCCCCTTACCCTCTTCCTCAACTCCACTAATCTTCATTCTATTTTCACAGGATCCCCCACTCTTTTTTTCCTCTCATTTTGCTATAGCTTCCACATATAAAAGAAAATATTTGATCATTGACTTTCCGAGTCTGGCTTATTTCACTTAGCATGATATTCTCAAGTTCTACTCATTCATCAGCAAAGGCAAATGCCATAATTTCATTCTTCATAGCTGAGTAAAATTCTGTTGTGTATATTACCACATTTTCTTTATCAATTCATCTATTGTTGGGCACCTAAATAGGTCTCATAACTTGGCTACTGTAACCAGTACTGCTGTAAACATTGATGTGCCTATATCACTATAATATGCTAGTTTTAGCTCTTTAGGATAAATACCAAGGAGTAGGAAAGCTGGATCATATGGTGGTTCTATTCCTGGTCTTTTGATCAATCTCCATACTGCTTTCCAGATTAATTTTCAGTTTGCACTAATTTTCAGTTCCAACAACTCTGTATGAGTATATCATTTCCCCCCACATTTTTACTGGCATTTATTATTATTTGTATTCCTGATGATTGCCATTCTGACTGGAGTGAAATGAAATCTCAATGTAGGTTTTATGACATTTCCATGACTGCTAGGGATGTTGAATTTTTTTTCATATATTTGTTGGCCATTTGTATTTCTTCTTTTGAAGAGTTCTTTAGCCAGGTGTAGTTGTGCATGATTATAATCCCAGTGACTCAAAAGGCTGAGACTGGAGGTTCACAAATTAAAATTCAGCCTCAGCAGCTACATGAGAACTTCAACAACTTAAAGAGACTCTGTCTCAAAATAAAAATAAACAAAAGGACTGGGGATGTAGCTCAGTGTTAAAGTGCCTCTGGATTCAATTTCTAGTACCAAAAAATAAAAATAGAAATTATACAATTTTAAGGTAAAGACATGAGACAGACATCAGGCTCAGCTCAGAGCAGATGGGTGAGAGTTCCCCACCCGAGATGTCGGCCCAGAGTGCTCCCCTGGGTCCTCCACAGGGGCGGCCGGCACAGCCTAGAGGTGAGAGTCTTCAGTGCAGGAAGTGGGCACTGAGGAGAGGACACTTGGGTCATCCTCTCCAGGGGGTCGAGCTCAGAGGTTTGCGTTCTACTCAGCCAAGTCCCACGAGAATTCCAGGTCCCACGAGAATTCCAGGCAGGCCCAGAGACAGACTCAGCCCAGAGCAGACGGGTGAGAGTTCTCCACCCGGGACATCGGCACAGAGTGCTCCCATGGGTCCCCTGAGGGGACGGCAGGCACAGTGTAGAAGTGGGAACCTTCAGCATGGGGGAAGCAAGCACAGAGCACACACTTAAGGCTCCAAAGCTGGGAGGCCAAGGCCAGAGGCTAAGTCCTTCTCCAGCCTGGCCCCAGCCCATGGTCTAGTGCTACTGAAGACTAAGAGGTGAGATATTGGAAACCGACAGGGACGCCACTTGTTTTAAGGGGTGAAGCTGCTATACCTCAGATTCTCACGGATAGAAGGGAAGATACATGAATAACATAAGAAGACAGGGGAAGGAAGTGTCTCAAACAAACCTAGACACTGCATCAACAGAATCCAGTGATAACATGGTAGAAGAAATGTCAGAAAGGGAGCTCAGAATGTACATAATTAAAATGATCAGAGAAGCAAACGATGAGATGAGAGAGAAAATGCAGGAAATGAATGATCGCACCAATTAACAGTCAAAAGAACAGATGCAGAAAGCAAAAGATCATTTCAATAAAGAGATAGAGATGTTGAAAACAAACCAAACAGAAATCCTTAAAATGAAGGAAACAATAAACCAAATTAAAAACCTCAACAGACAGCATAATCAGCAGACTAGATCACCTGGAGGATAGACATCAGACATTGAAGACAAAATATTTCATCTTGAAAACAAAGTTGACCAAATAGAGAAGATGGTAAGAATTCATGAACAAAGCCTACAAGAATTATGGGATATCATGAAAAGACCAACTTTAAGAATTATTGGGATTGAGGAAGGCACAGAGATACAAACCAAAGGAATGAATAATCTGTTCAATGAAATAATGTCAGAAAATTTCCCACATCTGAAGAATGAAATGGAAAATCAAATACAAGAGGCTTACAGGACACCAAATGTACAAAACTACAACAGGTCAACACCAAGGCATATTATAATGAAAGTACCTAACATACAAAATAAAGATAGAATTTTAAAGGCTGTGAGAGAAAAAAATCAGATTACATTCAGGGGGAAACCAATAAGGTTATCAGCAGATTTTTCAACACAGACCCTAAAAGCAAGGAGGGCCTGGAATAATGTATTCCAAGCCCTGAAAGAAAATGGATGCCAACCAAGAATCTTATACCCAGCAAAACTCACCTTCAGATTTGAAGATGAAATAAAATCCTTCCATGATAAACAAAAGGTAAAAGGATTTACAAATAGAAAACCAGCACTACAGAACATTATCAGCAAAATATTCCATGAGGAGGAAATGAAGATCAACAATGTAAGCTAGCATAGGGAGGAACTACCCTAAAGGAATAGCCAAATAAAGGAGAAACCAAGTCAAGTTAAAAACTAAAAATAAGCCATAATGATTGGGAATACAAATCATATCTCAATAATAATCCTGAATGTTAATGGCCTGAACTCATCAATCAAAAGACACAGACTGGCAGATTGGATTAAAAAGAAAGACCCAACACTATGCTGTCTCCAAGAGACGCATATCATAGAAAAAGATACCCACAGACTAAAGGTAAAAGGATGGGGAAAAACATACCACACACATGGACTCAGTAAAAAAGCAGGGATTTCCATCCTCATATCAGATAAAGCGGACTTCAAGCCAAAATTAGTTAGACGAGATTATGAAGGACATTTCATACTCCTTAAGGAAGCATAAATCAACAAGACATAACAATCATATTTATGCCCCAAACAATGGTGCATCTATGTATGTCAATCAAATCTTTCTCAACTCCAGGAACCAAATAGACCACAACACAATAATACTGGGGGACTTTAACACACACCTCTCACCATTGGACAGATCTTCCAAGCAAAAACTTAACAAAGAAACCATAGAACTCAATAACACAATCGCTAATTTAGACTTAACAGACATATGTAGAATATTCCATCCATCAAGAAGTAAATACACTCTCTTCTCAGCAGCTCATGGATCCTTTTCTAAAATAGACCATATGTTATGCCACAAAGCCACGCTTAGCAAATACAAAAACATAGAGATACTACCTTGTATTTTATCAGATCATAATGGAATGAAATTAGAAATCAACGATAAAATAAAAAACAGAAACTACTCCAACACCTGAAGGGTAAATAATATGCTGTTGAATGATGCATGGATAACAGAAGACATCTGGGGGGAAATAAAAAAATTCTTAGAGATCAACAAGAACAATAACAAAGCATATCAAAATCTCTGTGATACAATGAAAGCAGTGCTAAGAGGAAAATTCATTGTATGGAGAGCATTCAATAAAAGAATGAAAAGCAAACAAATAAATGACCTCACATTACAGCTCAAAGTCCTTGAAAAAGAAGAATAGATCATCACCAAAAGTAGTAGAAGACAGGAAATAATTAAAATCAGAGCAGAAATCAATGAAATTGAAACAAAAGAAAAAATTCAAAAAATTGACAAAACAAAAAATTGGTTCTTTGAAAAAATAAACAAAATTGAGAAACCCTTAACCCACTAATGTAGAGGAAAGAGAAAATTCAAATTACTAAAATTCGTGATGAAAAAGGAAATATCACAACAGACACTAATGAAATACAAAACATAATTAGAAGCTATTTTGAAAATTTGTACTCCACCAAAATAGAAAACCTGGAAGACATCAACAGGTTCCTAGAGGCATATGAGCCACCCAAACTGAATCTGGAGGACATACACAACTTAAATCAATTTCAAGCAATGAAACAGAAGTCATCAAAAGCCTACCAACAAAGAAAAGTCCAGGACCAGATGGATTCACAGCCAAGTACTACAAGATCTTCAAAGAAGAGCTCATTCCCATACTCCTCAAAGTATTTCATGAAATAGAGGAGGAGGGAACCCTTCCAAAATCATTCTATGAAGCTAATATCACCCTGATACGAAAACCAGAGAAGGACACATCAAGGAGAGAAAATTTCTGAGCAATACCCCTAATGAACATAGATGTGAAAGTTCTTAACAAAATTTTAGCAAATTGCATACAAAAGCATATTAAAAAGATAGTACAAAAAAAAAAGATAGTACACCATGATCAAGTGGATTTCATCCCAGGGATGCAAGCTTGGTTCAATATTTGGAAAACAATAAATGTAATTCACCACATCAACAGACTTAAAGTTAAGAACCACAAGATTATTTTAATAGATACAGAAAAAACATTTGGTAAAATAAAGCACCCCTTCATGCTCAAAACACTAGAAAAAATAGGGATAGTAGGAATGTTCCTTAACATTGTAAGGCTATCTATGCTAGGCCCACAGTCAACATCATTCTAAATGGAGAAGAATTGAACGCATTTCCCCTGAGAACTGGAACAGGGCAGGGATGGCCTCTTTCTACACTTCTATTCAACATCGTCCTTGAAACTCTAGCCAGAGCAATTAGACAGACCAAAGAAATTAGAGGGATATGAATAGGAAAAGAAGAGCTCGAACTTTCCCTTTTGCTGATGACATGATTCTCTATTTAGAAGACCCTAAAAATTCCACCAGAAAACTTCTAGAACTCATGAATGAATTCAGTAAAGTAGCAGGATATAAAATTAATGCTCAACAATCTAATGCATTTTTATTCGTAAGTGATGCATCCTCTGAGAGAGAAATTAGGAAAACTACCCCATTCACATTAACCTAAAAAAAAAAATACTTAGGAATCATTCTAACAAAAGAGGTGAAAGACCTCTACAATGAGAACTACAGAACACTCAAGAAATAAATTAAAGAAAATCTGAGAAGATGGAAAGATCTCCCATGTTCTTGGATAGGCAGAATTAATAATGTCTAAATGGCCATACCACCATTGATTAGTTTAAAACTCTCATAACCCAATCATTTCACCTCTAAACTTTCTTGCATTGTCTCACACAATGCAATTCCAATTAAAGTCCCAATGACGGACCTCATAGAAATAGAGCAAGCAATCAAGAAATTCATATGGAGGAATAAGAGACCCAAAAGAACTAAAGCAATTCTTAGCAAGAGCGAAGCAGGAGGTATCACAGTACCGGATCTTCAACTATATTACAGAGCAATAGTAACAAAAACAGCATGGTATTGGCACCAAAATAGACAGGTAGATCAATGGTACAGAAAAGAGGACACAGAGACAAACCCACATAAGTACAGTTTTCTCATACTAGACAAAGGATCCAAAAACATACAATGGAGAAAAGATAGCCTCTTCAACAAATGGTGCTGGGAAAACTGGAAATCCATATGCAGCAAAATGAAACTAAACCCATATCTCTCACCCTGTACAAAACTCAACTCAAAATGGATCAAGGGCCTAGGAATTAGATCAAACACCCTGCACCTAATAGAAGAAAAAATAGGTCCAAATTTTCATCATGTTGGCCTACAACCAGATTTCCGTAACATGACTCCCAACGCCCAAGAAATAAAAGCAGGAATCAAGAATTGGGATAGAGTCAAACTAAAAAGTTTTTTCTCAGCAAAGGAAACAATCAGCAATGTGAAGAGAGAGCTTTCAGAGTGGGAGAAAATCTTTGCCACACATACTTCAGATAGAGCCCTAATCTCCAGAATCTACAAAGTACTCAAAAATCTTACACCAAGAATACTAACAACCCAATCAATAAATATGCCAAGGAAATGAACAGATACTTTGCAGAAGAAGATCTATAAGCAATCAACAAATATATGAAAAAATGTTCAACATACCTAGTTATAAGAGAATGCAAATCAAAACCACCTTAAGATTTCATCTCACCCCAATTAGAATGTCTTTTATTAAGAATACAGGCAACAACAGGTGTTGGTGAGAATGTAGGGAAAAGGATACACTCATACATTGCTGGTGGGATTGCAAGTTAGTGCAGCCATTCTGGAAAGCAGTGTGGAGATTCCTTAGAAAACTTGGAATGGATCCACCATTTGACCCAGCTATCCCACTCCTTGGCCTATACCCAAAGGACTTAAAATCAGATAACTACAGTGGTATAGCCACATCAATGCTCATAGCTGCTCAATTAGACAATAGCTAGATTGTGGAACCAGCTTAGATGCCCTTCAATAGATTAATGGATAAAGAAACTATGGTATATATACACAATGGAATATTACTCAGCCATAAAGAAGAATAAAATTATGGCATTTGTAGGTAAATGGATGATGTTGGAGACTATCATGCTAAGTGAGATTAGCCAATCCCAGAAATCCAAAGGCTGAATGATCTCTCTGATAAGTGAATGATGGTGCATAATGCGGGGTGGAAGGGAGGCAAGAATGGAGGAAGGATAGATAGCATAGAGGGAAGGGAGGGGTGGAGTCGGGGTGGGGGGTTAGAATAATAACATAATGAGACAGATATCATTGCCCTGTGTACATGTATGAATGCACAGATGGGGTGACTCTACTTTGTGTACAACCAGAGAAACAATAGCTGTACTCCATTTGTGTACAATGAATCGAAATAAATAAATTTAAAAAAGAAAAAGGAAAAAAAAAGAATGGTAAAGACATGTCTGTAGCTATTAAAAATATATTTTCATGAAAAAGAACACTGGAAAATTAGGTTAACAGCCTCTCACTGATACTATTTTGCTTTTTAAACACAGTGGATCTCAATCTTTGACTGGTATGTACTGAATACAGATCCTCTAAAATCCTTGAGCACTTAGTATAATGATGATGTTGTTGTAATTGTGTACAATGAAGAACTAGGTGAATTAACTATGTGGTGTTAACTTTTATCAATAAATTTTAACATTTTTCAACACAAAAAAGTAGGTGGTCTTTGTTTTGTGCCTTTTGCTCAAATATAAAATTCCATCATGAAGGCATACATGCTGAAAAAGGTTAACAAACAGTATAAAGATCACTTCCAAGTGATCTAATGGAGAACCTCTGATATGAAGAACTGGTCATTGACCTTGATTTGAAGTACTTTGATCCTATTACACATTTCTTTGCCCTTATCAGGAAGCCAGAACTCACCAATAATAGGAGTTGGATTGGTGGCAGTACTGGGAGAGGTTGTCAAATATCAGCCTCTTGATGACTCTCACCTGAATGTGACCTTCATAAAGGACAACTACACCACTGAGGAGGAAATCTGAGAATCCCTGAACATAATTCAGGTATATTATGGTATGGTGCATTTCATCTGAGGGAAGCCATCACCAGAGTTTTGGTATTACAAAAAAAGCACCTGGAATACCAGAAAGCTATGAATTCTTATGGGATTTGATGGCTCACATTGAAACCAGGAAGAATCAAAGTCCTGAAGTTTGGTCAAGGTCAATGAGAAGAGTTCTGGTTCCTTCTATCTCTGTATGCTTCTATAGTCTTAGATGAAGAAAATGGCCTGAATGGGAGTTTCACTCAGTGTTAGTGTTGTTGTTATGGCTATGGCTTGTTCCAGAGCCTTATGCAGTAACCTTTCATACTTCTTTGGAGTATAAAAGCCAGGTTGTTCACTTTTTGACTGAACCTTACAGGTAGTAGAGGGCTGGTATTGGGCAGGATGGAATAAAATGCATATAACCTTCTATTCTTGTTTTACTGAGTAATTTGAAGTCTTCCCTCTCTTCCTCAATGCCTTCCTCCATTCTCTTTCCTACCTACCTTCTTCCTTCCTTGCTTTCCAGTTAATTTCTAAATGTTATACTTTTTAAATACAGGGTTTAAATAGCTTCAGAACACAACTTTATGAATCACCACTTTGATTATATATTCATTGCTGTGCATCAGGTTTAAGAGTAGGAGCTATGTGCTATATACATGAACTTCCTTTTAAACAGAATCATGAAATTAATTACATGGCTGAGAAAAAGGAAGCAGAAGCTACACTACATTGAAGAATAAATTAGTAAATATTCCACTTGCTGGATTATGTGCTAAAAATGTTTAATTTTGTAAGATACTGGCAAACTGGCCTCTGATAAAGCTGTATCATTTTATATGCCTACAAGCAGTGAACAAGGGATCCTATTGTTCCATATACTCTACCTCATTTGATCTTGTCTTTTTTGAACCTTAAACATTCTAAAAGGTTTATAGTACTCTCTGTCATACTTTAACTTGTAATTCCATAATATACCTGATGTTAAGCACCTTTTGCATGTTTATTCATAGGGATTAGTATCATTCCTTCAAAAACATTTATAATAATTCAGCAGTGAGCCCATTTGGAACTGTTGCTTTCTGTTTTGGAAGAGTATTAATTATTGTTTTAATATCTTTCATAGGTGTAGATGTATTCAGATGCTGTACCTTTCCATGGTAAGCAACCATGCATAAAATGATGAATGAAGTGAAAAGTATTCATATCTTAGACTACAAATTTTCAGTCTGCTGTTTTATCAAATTTTCTATGCATATTGGATTTACCTAATTTATTCAAGAATTTAAGAGAAGTTAAACCTTAATAAATTGTATATCATGGATAATTTAAACAACAGAAATCTATTTAGCAGTTTTGGAGTCTAAGAAGCCTGAGATCAAGGCACCAACACATGTGGCATCTATTGAGCACATCTGGTATCTGGTGAGGGCACCATTTCTGGTTTGTACATGGCTGCCTTTGCATGTTATCCTCAGATGTCAGATAGTAGGAAGAGAGAAAAAAAGCTCTCTCATTTATTTTCGTAGGACATTAATTCCATTTATATAAAATATATCCTCATGCTTAAGTATTTTCTGAAAACCTCACTTGTTAATGTCATCACATTGTATCTTAGGATTTCAAAATATGAATTTGTGGGGGACATAAACATTCATTCTATAGAATTGTTCATTGGTTCATTTATTTTCCAAGCAGAATTTAATATTGACTTTAAAAAAGACTCACCATGCAATTGTTGGAGATGCTAGAGTTTCTATACTAGACCAACTGAAAGCTGATAGGGGATCATGGTAGTACAGAAAGATACTTTTAAGGAAGGAGTGATAAAGTATGAATCCAGGCAAGAACAATTAAGCGATACAGGTCTATGGGAATTCAGAAGCTTCAGTTCTTCAATGGTACTGATGTTTAAGGTTAACCCTGTGGTTATTGAGGCAAAGTTATAGGCGTGGTGAACTGCTGCCAGAGCCTCAAATTATGTGTCTCAGAGTT
This sequence comes from Glaucomys volans, assembly GCA_020662805.1. Lineage (NCBI taxonomy): Eukaryota > Metazoa > Chordata > Mammalia > Rodentia > Sciuridae > Glaucomys > Glaucomys volans. Next base: position 994,469 of record JAJEJO010050072.1, read on the forward strand.
GAGAGACATAAATCCTAGAATGCAACATGGCTCTTGCCAGTTATTATTGAATCCCATATAAACTGCACCAAAACTTTCTACTGGGGGAGAAAAGGCAGGTATTCATCTCAGTGAATTTGATCACTATTTGGTAATACTTGTTTTATATACTCTACTGCAAGCACACACTATTTTCCACTTAAAAGGGAGGACAATAGAGAGGATAAAACCAAAATCCAACAGGATAGATGTACTAGACAAAACAAGATAGATGTACTAGACAAAACAATTTTAATTTATTTTTTTTAGTCTTTGAAATCTAATCAAGGAATTGACTATCTGTGGGGAACAGTGATGAGAATCAAGGTGTCTGATTACCTTGTGGTTGTGGCGCATATACACTGCAATTTCCCTGTACAAGAGTATAGGTTTAATATTTTCCTGTATAAAAGTATAGAGTTAACATTCCCCAGTTGCTATGGCACTTGGTCTCTCTGGGCAAACATTCAAGTTTTAGCCTTGAATTGCAGACACTATCTCCTTGGAATAAAGAATTTGAACATAGCAAGATAACCATAATGTCTTGCCTATGCTCTGACTTTTAAGTCTGCCTGCTTTCCAGAAACTTTCTCAAAAATATCCTTTTAGTACACTCATACATTGCTGGTGAGGTTGCAAATTGGTGCAGCCACTCAGGAAAGCACTATGGAGATTCCTTAGAAAACTCGGAATGGAACCACCATTTGACCCAGCTATCCCACTCCTTGGCCTATACCCAGAGGAATTAAAATCAGCATACTACAGTGATGCAGCCACATCAATGTTTATGGCAACCTAATTCACTATAGCTAGATGTTGGAACCAAACTTGATGCCCTTCAATAGAGGAATGGATAAAGAAACTGTGGTAAACATACATAATGGAATATTATTCAGCCATAAAAGAAATAAAATTATGACATTTGCAGGTAAATGGATGGAATTGGAGAAGATCATGTTAAGTGAAATAAGCCAATCCCAAACAACCAAAGGCAGAATGATTTCCCTGATAAGTGGATGATGACACATAATGGGGGTACGGGGAGATAAGGGAAAAATGGAGAAGGGATGGATTGTATAGAGGAAAATGAGGGGTGGGGAGTGGGTGGGAAAGGAAAGATAAAAGAATGAGACAAACATCTATACTCTATTTATATGTATAAATATGCAAATTGTATGATTCTACTTTGTGTACAACCAGAAAAATGATAGTTGTACTCCATTTGTGTACAATGAACTAAAATTTAAAAATTGATTAAAAAAATAACCCTTTAATGATACAGCCTCTATAATAAACATGTGGAGCCAGCTCTAGGTCACTGTTCCTCCATCAGAGTACCCATCTGATCCCACCTTTCTCTCTAAATGTTTGTGTGTCTTTTCTTAATCCCTCATTGCCTCTCACCAGTTTCTGAATTAAAGGTTGTGCAGGTCACAGCAACTGTCTTTGGTCATTGATATTTCAGAACTGTTATTGTCTAATTATTCAGTTACAACTCCAATTATACCTATGTTTATACGGCATGTCCACTGCTATCATCCTATTCCTACCTCATCAATGTACACTGAGTGTGTGGGACAGATGGCTTGCTGCAGTTTCGCAGATCCACACACATAGGCATGTGTTGTCCAATTTATGTACTTACCACCTATACCTAAGAGCCTTATCATCAAGTAGACCTAATGATGAAATTTGAAATTTGAATTGTGAGCTAAAATTTGATGGTATCAGAGTTTTGTGGATCTTTGAAATGGAGAAATGTATTTTGCATAAGGTATGGACATGAAACAACGGGCCCTGATGAATGTAATATGAAAGAATATATTTTAAGGGTTTCCAAAGATCACTATCACTTGGTGATCATGATTTGTGGACTCCTACCTTAAATGTCAGCAGGACCACTGACTTGATTCTAAGGAATAGATTATGACAAAATTGATGGGATGACACTGTGGTAATTACATTATATTATATACCAAAGATAAGACAACAATCTCTTGATAATTCACATTATGTAAGACACCATTTTTCTATCAGTTATGCTCTTGCTATCCTGCTTGTCTTGAGGAAGAAAGTTGTCATGTTTCAAATGGCATATGGGGAGAGAAATGTGCCATGAAATTTCAGGCTATGTTTAAGAACTGAGGTTGGTCTCTAAGCAACAGCCACAAAAATTAATAAAAGCTCTCAGTCCTATAGACAAAAGAAAATGAGTTTTGTCAATAAACTCAGTGAAGTTGGAAGTAGATTATTTTCTTGGTCACTTCTAGTTTTTAGTCCAACATGTAAAAAGCTTGAATGTTGTCAACCTCATACTCCTAGAAGAGTTGAATAAACTGAAAATCAACACTTTTTTCATAGAAATAAGAGAAATGAGGTCACAGAGAAAACTGTTAATTGCAAAAATGAAAAAAAAAACAAAAACTGGAAGATATAGACAATCACAGCTCACTAAAGCAGAAGCCCAGAAGCAGAAGCCACCACTGGAGGCAGTATCAGCATAAGAAAACTGTTTGACGAATTGCTGAATCTTCAGTGTAGAATAGTTTGAGAGTTTAAAAAATTCAGTGGTGCCCAGTATAGTAGTCCCTGTCCCATGCTTTTGTGAATTTTATCCCCGTATCCATAATAGGTTCTCATATGCAGATTGAAGATTGGACAAAAATGTCCTTGTACTCTAGTAGAAGGAGTAGAAAGGCTATTTTGATATAGGTCCAGAGTAATCAGTTCTTCATAACAAAGTCTGCCTGAAGAGAACCTATTTATCAGACCCTAACTGGAAAAGATTTTATTAGAGTCTGAACACATTTGGAGGAAGGAAAATAATCCTATAGCTTCCTAAATGGGGGAAGTATAATGCCAAATTGCAGGCCCTCTTGAGTTTCTGTTTCACCTAAGGGGTGAAAACTTTGAGAAGCACTTTTGAAGTACCCAAGTGTCAAGGGTTCCCTTCATTTGAGCGGGGAGTGAAACCAGGTCAAAGGACAAGTAGCTGATTATTTAAAAATAAAAGAAATGTGAAGTTAGCACTCCCCATCACCTGGTTGCTAACAGTCTCCAGGGGAAGGGAAGAACCCCATTTTCCAATACAAGCAATCACCTCTTGTGGCTCCCTTCCTGCCCTTTTGGTCATGTAGGCAGGATGGGAGAAGGGGTCATGAGAAGAAAGGAAATCTGAAATCTATAAAAGGGGGAAGACATCCCCACTCCATCAGGCACCAGCTTTGGACCCCCTCCTCTCCAGAGGAGTCTCTCTCTCTCTGTCTTTCTCTTGTATCCTTTAAATAAAACTTTTTGTTCCTGCTTTGGCATTTCTTGGGTATTCATTCTTCAACACCAGGGGAACAAGACAAGATCCTGATTTTCATGAATCAGTATCATCTCTGGAGGGAGGCTCACTAATAGGCTGAGACCTAGTAATAGGATTATACAATGCTTAACTTTACTCCATACCTCACCACTACATCAACAGTTTCCCTGTATAACAGAATTACAACTAAAAGAACTGCACAATTAAAACCTTGCTTAAGAACAGGGGAAACAAAACCAAGGACAGAAGATGCAGCCTCTAAGCCAAAAGCTATGGCAAATAGTAAACACACCTTACTCCTAGCCAGAAAAATATAAAAGATCAACTTACATTAGGTCTGTTTATCTAAGCATTATATCTGACCTTCAACAAAAAATTACAATCGCAATAAAAGAAAAAAAAAACATAGTTTGAACAGAAAGAGCAAGCATTAGAAAGAGATATATATGGAATTATCAGACAAGGAATTTATAATAAGTATTATTAATATTGCCAAAGGTCATAAAGAAAAAAAATGGTCAACATGCCAAATTGGCAAGTAATATAAGCAGAGATAAAAATAATAAAATTGATATAAAGATGTAAAATGTTAAAAAAACAACATATAATTCTATGTCCATCAAAGATATCCTTCAAAGTGAAGAAGAAAAATGCTTTCTCAGAAAAACAAAACTTGAGAGAATTTGTCAGAAGTAGATGTTGTCATGCAAGCAATACTAAAGGAAGGTCTTCAGAGATGAGGAAAATGATGTATATCAAAAACTCAAATCTACATAAAGATATTAACTGTGTTACAGAACAAATGGTAAAATAAAAACTTTTATTTTGTATTCCTACTTGATCTAACAGATGACGGTTCAACATAATGAAAGCAAAAATGTACTCAGTGATTATACCTTATGAATAAGTAAAATGTATGACAACAATATCATAAGAGACAAAGGGAGGAATTGAGAATACTATGCTATTAGTATTATTTGAAATTGAACTTGGATTAATTTCAAGCATATATTTCAAACTCTAGGGAAACTACTAAAAGAAGTTAAAACTGATTTCATAAGAGAGAAGAGAAATTGAAATCATAAAGAATTCTTGATTAACATCAAAGAAGGCATAAAAGAATAAAAATGTGAAATACAAAAACAATGACAACAAGTAGAAAGCAATAAAAATATGTTATATATTAACTACTCCAATAATTGCCTTGAAAATCAGTGGTCTAAATAGACCAGCTAAAAGATGAAAACCATCAGAAGAGTTTAAAAAACAAAGAAAAAAACATGACCGAACTGCATACTGTCTGTAAGAATTCCATTTTAAGTAAAAAATACACAAATAGATTAAAAGTAAAGGGATTGAAAAGATACTCAATTGTAACAAAAATGGAAAGAAAGCTGACATAGCTATATTTTTAAGACAAACCAGAATTCAGATCAGGGAAAATTATTAGAGATAAAGAGGGGCATAAAATAAGGATAAAAGAATTAATTCTCCAAGAAGATATAACAATATTTATTTGGTATGTACTGAAAAGCAGAGTGTTAACATGAGTCACATAAATACCAATGAGACAAATCTACTCTTACAGTTGAAGATTTCAACACCCTTCTATGATTAGTTGATAGATTCAAAATGGTGATAATCAATAAGAATACAGTTGAACTAAGCAATGCGATCAATAACTAGATCTAAATGAACTTTATAGAATACTTAACACAACAAAATGGGAAAAAACATTTTCTCAATTTCACATGGAACACACAACAAGAGAGACCAAATTCTGTCCCATTTTATACAAACCATCAAATTTAAGGGAACAGAAATCATACATAGTATTCTCATAGGCGGTAATGAAATTGAATGATAACATAAGTTACAGGGGTTTGGGAAAATACCAAAACTCTTGGAAATTTTTTAAAAAATAGCTCTAAAAAATGCATAGGTCAAATAAGGAGTCCCAAGAGGAATTTAAAAAAGAAACATTTTGAACTAAATGAAATGAAAAAAAAAAAACTTCAAAATGAGGGACAGCAAAAGCGCTGCTTGAAAGCAAATTCATAGAACTGAATGTGTATATTAGAAAAGAAGGAATATCTAGTCTAATAATCTAAATTTCTTTCTTCTATTTCTATTAGTGCATTATAGTTTTACATAATTGTGAGATTTATTTTGACATAATCATAAATGCATATAACATAATTTGCTCCATTTCAATCCCCAGCACTACATCTATCCCTTCCTTCCTCCCTTCCTCTGATCCTCTTCCTCTACTCTATTGGTGTTCCTTCTATTAATTTTTAAATGATGCAATATGGTAGTATATAAAAATAGAATTCATTGTGATATACTCATACATGAACATAGCATAATTTGTTCAATTGCATTCTGTCTCCCCTTTCCTGCCCCTCTTCCATCCTCCCTCCTCTTCAATCCCCTTCATCTACTCCATTGTTCTCCCTTCTATTTTCTTGAGATCCATGTTATTTTCAATTACCCCATAATTCATGACAGGAAGTTATAGGAACAGCCTAGGTGTCTGTACATAAAGAAATGGATAAAGAAAATATGGTATACATACATAATGAAGTTGTATTCAGCCATAAAGAAGAATGAAATTATGTCATTTGCTGGTAAATGGATGGAATTGGAGAACATCATGCTAAGTTAAATAAGCCAGACTCTAAAAGTCAAGCATTTAACAATCTAAACATCTACCCTAGGAAACTAAAAATAAAAGAAATTAAATGAAAAGTAAACAGGACAGCAACTCAGGAGGCTGAGGCAGAAGGATCCCAAGTTCAAATCAGCCTCAGCAACATTGCAAGGCCCTAAGCAACTTAGTGAGACCCTGTTTCAAAATTAAAAATTCAAAGGGAGGCGCAGGGATGTGTCTGAGTGGTTAAGTACCCCTGGGTTCACTCCCTGGCACCAAAAAAAAAAAAAATCAAACAGGGAACATTAATAATGAGCCCACGGACATTAAGAAGATAATTAAGGAATCTCAAGAACAGCTGTATGGCCCCAATTGGTAACACAGATGAAATGTAAACCAGTTTACTGAAAGACACCTACATGGCTTCATACATCATTGCATTCAGAGTTGCTTATCGTGGAAAGCATCTGAATACATCTACAACTATGAAAGATATTAGAACAATAGTTAATAACCTTCCAAAACAGAAAACAACAGTTCCAAATGGGTTCACTGCTAAATTCTTATATTTATGAAAAAAATGATACCAATTCATATGAAGAAACACACAAAAGATGCCTAACATCATCTATATTATGGAATTACAAGTTACACCCATGATCGAGAACACTATAACCTTTTAGGATAGTTAAAGTTCAAAACAGACAAGATCAAATGAGAGATAGTATACGGTACAAGAAGATCCTTTATTCACTGCTGGTAGGGATATAAAATGATGCAGCCTCATCAGGAGCCAGTTTGGCAGTATCATACAAAATCAAACATATTTTTATCATATAATCCAGCAACAGCAATCCTTGGTGTTTGCCCAAATGAGCTGAAAACTATATCCACACAAAAACCTGCCACAAATGTTCATAGCAGCTTTATTCAAAACTTCGAAGAAACCAAGATGCTCTTCAACAGACAAATGTACAAAGTGTTGTATATCTATTCCATTGAATGTTAACTGATGAAAAAGAAATGTTATTAAACCAGGAAATTATGGAGGAACCCTAAATATATATTGTTAAGTGAAAGTCATCTGTTTGAAAAAGGCTTTGTACTGTGTGATTCCTACCACATGACATTCTGGAAAAAGCAAAATTATGGAAACAATAAAAAAGATAAGGGACTTAGGGGATGGATAGATGGATAAGTGCAGTATGATGTACATTTACTGTAATGAAATTATTTTGTATGATAATATAATGCTAGACACATGTCATGCATTTTTAAAACCCCATAGAATATACAAGAGAACAGTAAACCCTAATGTGAACTATGGATTTCACTTAACAATAATGCATCATCATTAGTTCATTCATTGTACCAAATATACAATATTAATGCAAACTATTAGTATTAAAATATATGGGGGAAGACATGTGAGAGTTTAGGGGGACTCTCTATTCTTTCCATCTAAATTTTCTCTAAACCTGAAACTTCTCTAAAAATAAAGTCACTTAAATAAAAAAAAAAAAGACCTCTGAATTATATATTGAGAGTCACTCCCATTTTTCTGGATAATCCATAACTATTTGCATTTGCCCAATTATTTTTACTGATTTTCTTACATGAACGACATTCATTCCTTAAAAAAAGGCCATTCTTGTCAGCAGCAGTTAAATATGTTCATATCTCTTCTGTCATTAATAAATGAAATATAACAAAGCCAAGTACCCCATGGATTCTGAAACCTCTTTTTTTAATAATTTTGTTTCTGGCCTAAAAAGTAATTGTTACACACACACACATACACACACACACACACACATGAGCACTACCCATAAAATTCTGTTGGAAATAGAACAAGTGGCATTCACAGGAATATGTATTTCACTAAACGTATTTAAAATAAATAATACTTAAAGAATCCAAACAACTCATGAAATAGAGAATAAATAGCATATTAAACACAAAGAAGCAAAAGGTAGAAAATAATGAAGATAAATGCAAAATTGATGAATTAGAAAATAGTAGAGCCAAATAGCAAAAGCCAGTTCTTGGAAGAATTTATATAAATGACTTTTGTAAGGATTAACAATTACAAAAAAAGCAAAAATAAATGATATTAGATACACAAAATTTTATAAAACTTGGATGCATGAGGGATTTAACAAAATATGAAAACACTATAAATAAGTATTAGCAATACACCAAGATAATAAATGGTGGGAGGAAGGTTCTACCCCCCAAATTTAATAAACTTGAAGGAATTTTAGGATCAGAGAATTATCATCCTGCAATCCCTAAAAGATTGATGGAAAAGATGATGACTTCCAATATCACAACAAAGGGGAAAGTAGTCATTATGTATCTACTAAAGGAAGTGCAAAATGTCAACTAAGAAGTGCAACTGTCAATAAACCAAAAACCTCTAAAATAAACAAGATTGTTCTTATCAAAAGTTGAGGAGTTTTGATTACTAATGTCTGGTAATTGATTTTATTATTATATTCCCTTTACTATTGTATATAGTTGTGAATTTTTATAATAAATACAAAAATTTAAAATAAATAATACTTATTTATAAAGTATTTTTTACTTTATCATTACTTTTTATAAATTTTTTTATAAATATCATGCCTCTAAATATGAAAATCAAAGAAGAATGGAGAATTTATTAGTAACATATGAATAACTAAATAAGTCCATGAAGAAATAGAAATCTTTAACTATACAATAGAAACCAAAACTAGAGTCCAAACCTAAGCCACCAACCACCAAAATGTTCAAGGACCTGCTATGTTTGGAGGTCTATTGTATCAAATGTGAAGAAAAACTAATCACCATTTCATGCAAAATCTTCCAAAACCTACAAAAGGAGTGGAAATTAATTGGGCATTATAATGGGCTAGCTTTCCCTGTAAGAGACTAGTTGAGCATGCTCAATAATATAAGAGACAAGCTCACTCACATAGAGACAAACCATCTTAAGGAAATTCATAACATATCCAATGAGAAGTGAATCAACAAAAAGTAGGTTAGGTCCAAGGAATACAATGATTATATCACATTTAATTAATTGGAAATCACTGCTACCAAAAAAGCTGGAAAGCATGTGATCATGTGCACAAGTAAATAAAATCATTTTCAAAACTCTCAAAAGTAGTTCATGATAACTGTTACCAAACTTGTTTTAGGAGAAATTTTTCATTTTGTAAAATCTGCAATGAACATACTAAAGGTAAAACATTACAAGCATCCCCACTAGAGTCCAAAAGAATTCACAGATATATGGCATCAGTGTAGTATTGAAAGCTGGATGAAAACACATAGCCAGTATACAAATATGACACAAATATCAAAGTAAATAAAAAGTACAAAAAAATGAAGAGGTAATAGTAGTAACCACATGATCTCCTAATTATTATTATTATTTTTTTTTTTTTTTGCGGTGCTGGGGATTGAACCCAGGGCCTTGTGCTTGCAAGGCAAGCGCTTTACCAACTGAGGTATATCCCCAGCCCTCTCCTAATTTTTTAATAAAAGTAATCGAGGCAGAAAATATTTAGATGTATAAGGAAATTCAGAAAGCAGGTATACAAAACATCACAACAGGAAAATCAGGAGTCTAATCAAACAAAATCAGTAACCAATTAGAAGACATAATGGAAAATACACTGTTAAAAAACAGCAACCACAACTAAAATATACCTAATACAAAAATCAAACAAAAATGTAAAACTTCCTTATGAATACAGCTATTAATTACTGATAAGACTAAGGAAAAGTAAGTCTCATAAGAGATGTGTACTATGTTCATTAATCAGGGAAGAAAATATTTTAAAGATGACACTTATCCTTAAATTCTTTACAGCTTTATTGCCTTACACATAACTGTGACTATAACAAAAAAACTCAAGGTGCTCTTTCCCATGACTGAAATCACCAGGGAACATTAAAGGAAGAATAAAGAAACAATTCTAATAATAACAGCAAGGGACACTAAGTCTTTACAGAACTAGAAACTCTATATTGGACATGACCTGAAGTGGAGTCAAGTCTACAGTCTGCAACCATCAGATGATATAATGGTCCAGAGAAAAATTTTAAAAGTTTGTTCAATATGTTTTTGGACAATGCATATTTACTGCTTCACTGAAGGAATCTGAGGTGACAACTGCACTGGCAACTGTGGGGTGGAGGGCTATTAGGACAACACACACATTAGAGTTAGTTGAAAAAGTTATGAGGTCAAAAACTCTACTAAAACAACCTGAAACCTCTTTAATAAATGAACACTGGAAGTTAATTACCATATTAGTATACTATAAGGAATAGATGAAATTGGAATAGTGAGTATCAGAGCAAGGAGCATGCACTAGGAATAGAACTTCAACCTGAATTTTTTGAATATAGATACTGATGTCAACAACAGAGGACTCAGACATCGCTGTTGTGATAAGCCGCCCTATCATTTTCTCTTTGGGATATTGCAGGACATGCTTAGAGCAATGAGGTGACTTCACATCAAAAAAGGGTGGAATCCCAGACCCTGCTAGAACTCAGCATGAAAAACTGAGAGAAGACACAGATAACACAAGATCTCCGAGTTTTCTTCAAACACACTACTCAATGCACCATGACTTACCAGTAACAGACAAATGAAGGAGGCCCTGGGCATTACTGGCCATTACGTCATATCAAGAGTGTCAGAAAGTTGAGTTCCTTGGTATGAGGGGCTGGACTCAAGGCCTTGGAAGGACAGTGGCTGAGCACCTACCAGTAACCAAGAAAAAACAGGGAGTGAGAACTGAGGGTACCATCGCCCCCTCCCCCTCAGGAGAGAGACCACACGGATCAACTCATACTACCGGTCTTTGGAGGTCCAAGGCCTGGACGCAGGGTTCAGACTCCACCTTACTGCCTCCCGAGGACTCTCAGGGAAATGAGCTCCTCGGTCTGAGCCCTGTTGCCTCACCTAAGGAAAGGGAGGATCCCCGCACTAGTGCAAAGTCAATGAGCTGAGCGCCCGAACTCTCCAGGAACTCCTCTCCTCCAGAACAAAGGCGGACTGCCACAGCACGCCCCTGCAGTTATACCCGGACAGCCAGGTGGGCAGGACAACAGGACCGGAAGTACAAACCCTGGCTTCCTCTTCACCTGCCTGTGGTGACTGAGGTGGTGGAGTGAGTGGTGTAGCCTCGGGCCTCCTGAGAGAGGCGTGCCAGGTGCTGACAGGTGTCTTCCTAGGTAACCTAAGTTCAAACCCCCACAAAAAACGTGAGTCCCGGACAAACACACCCTGCCCTTCCCCTGAAAAGGAGACCCCACAGGGTCCGCCCTGCTCCCGGGAGCTCCTGGACTTGGCGGTTAGGCCCAAAGGCCATTCATTTCCCCGCAGGTCTCAGGGAACAAAGGCTTGGTCTGAGGCAGGTGGACTCGGGTCAGCAGAGTGGGGCATCTCAAGCTGTGGGGTTAAGGAGAGAACCTTTGTGAAGATTGAGGGGACTCCTTGCCCGGAACCCAGAGCCCGGTGGGGCGGGCTCATAGAACTTGGTCCCTGATGACGGCAGACGTAGTGACTGGGCTGCTCCCTCTCTTTGTTCTCGGGAGATTCAGGGAGGTGGAAGCTTTGCTGGAAGAGGCTGGCAGCGTGTCGGAAGAGGGCGATTCCCAGTCATAGGCAGGATTGGGAGGAGGACTCTGGTCACTGTGGAAACCACACTCATAAACAACACAGGGGACCTCAGGTGTCTCTCCTGGTGTCCTGGGAGCCTCTGAATGAAGTTGTGGGTTAGCCCAACACTGCTGTAGAGCACTGCCCTCTAGGAAACCGGCAGTGGAGGCCCCACTTAAAGCCAGGGTGCTCGCTCCTCATGACCTTGCTCACATATCACCATTCTCCCCAGTCCAGGTTCCAGCCTTGCCAGCCCTCTTGCCAACACTCGTGCCTGCCGTTTCTGACAACAGTCATGCCTAGGGGTCAGAAGAGTAAGCTGCGTTCCCGAGCCAAACGCCAGCAGGCCCGTGATGAGACGCAGGGCCTCAGGGGTGCTCAGGCCACTGCAGAGGAGGAAGCGGGGTCTCCCTCTTCCTCTCCTCTTGAGGAGGGTACTCCCCGCAACTCCCCTGCTGCTGGCATTAGCCAGGCGTCTCAGACAGCCCCACCCTCTAGCTCTCCTAGCATAGGTGATTCCTGCCAAATCTCTGAAGTAGGTGCCAAAAATGCTGGTACAGGTGCCCAGGAGAGAAAGCCAGGCAACTCCCAAGCAGCAGCCCCCCCTGAGAGCTCACGCAGAGATCCTCTCACCAGGAAGGCCAGTCTGTTGGTGCAGTACCTGCTGGAGAAGTATAAAACGAAAGAGCCCATTACACAGGCAGATATGCTGAAGGTGGTCAACAAGAAGTACAAGGAATACTTCCCTGAGATCCTCAGGAGAACCTCTGAGCGCATAGAGCTGGTCTTTGGCCTTGAGATGAAGGAAGTCAATCCCAGCAGTCACTCCTACGTCCTTATCAGCAAGCTGGGGCCATCCAATGAGGGAAGTCTGAGTGGCAGTAGGGGCTTGCCCAAGACAGGTCTCCTGATGACCCTCCTGGGTGTGATCTTCATGAAGGGCAACCGTGCCACTGAGGCAGAGATCTGGGAATTCCTGAATGTGTTGGGGATCTATGCTGGGAGGAGGCACTTAATCTTTGGGGAGCCCCGGAAGCTCATCACCAAAGATTTAGTGCAGGAAGAGTACCTGGAATACCGCCAGGTGCCTGGTAGTGACCCTCCCAGCTTTGAATTCCTCTGGGGTCCCAGAGCCCATGCAGAAACCAGCAAGATGAAGGTCCTGGAGGTTTTGGCCAAGATCAATGATACCAACCCTAGTTCCTTCCCCAATCTGTATGAAGAGGCTTTGAGAGATGAGGAGGCAAAAGCAAGAGAGAAAGCTGTGGGGAGAGTGGGCACTCCTGCCAGGGCCAGGGCTGTTTCCAAGGCCCTGCCCCACAGACCCTCCCGCATCTAGTTGGGTCTGAGGTACAGGGTTCACTCTGTGTTTGAGGAGTGGTCAGCTCTCTGTAGGGTGGAGAGCAGTGCGCTGGAGGAAGCAAAATGTTGGTCTTCTTCTTTTCCTGTTATGCATGAATAAGGTAGACATATATCTTGTTTGGTTTGTTATTTTCCAACATTGTTCCTTTTAATTGAAGATTTATTGTGCCTCTGATTATAGCCTTGTCAATGATCTGACTCTCACATTCACTGTTGTTTAACGGGTTTGAATGTTACAGTTGTAGTAGTTCTGAAACAAATCCACAACCATGTTTTCTTCCTGATTCAGAACTAGTCAACATGTTAGCAGCACAGTGGTTTTTTTTATGCAAATGTAAGAACCCCATATTAAAGATTATGTTTAACAGTATGGAGGAACAAAGTAAAAAGAGAAATGTAAAAAATATTTAGTTCTTGGTTTGGTTTATTCCGTGTAATATTTCTTTTATTACAATTTAAAACACCTGAATTTATTTAGTTTTTTTTCTCAAAAATGTTTGTTTTGTCCTAGTGCACCGGAAAACTGTTGGCATCACAAAATTGTGTAACAAAACTAGAATGGTTAATTTATAGTTGCCTCTAATCTTTTTGTCTTTTTCTTGCAATATTAAATCACATCTTGGATTTCCTTATTTTATTCCAACTTATGTGAAATTAAATGATAAAAAAATTAAAGTCATAACTCATTCTTTTTATTATTTTTAATTATTTTCATTATTTGAAGATCTGCTCTTTGGAAGTCACCCTTAGTACTGAACATGGTAAGATAAATAAGATACAACCACTTTCCAGAAGTTGCTAGAGTGTAGTAGCAGCTGTTCTGTAAGCAATATGGTAGATACTGTCTGTGATAAAGAACAAGTAAGAATAAGTGATGAGGAAGATGATATTTCAGATGAAAGCCAACTATACATTTTTTACCAATACAATTTTGAACATTAGGGAATTGCAAGTGTCTTGATGGAGCTAATTTGAGGCTTCCTTGTGGGTTGGGAGAAGCTGTGGTATTAGAGAGCAAGGGTCAGACCATCAGATGTTGCATCTCAGAATTGAGAAACTAAGTCTAGAATGGGAAAAAAAAGCTCAATAGTTCCTTTGGAATTGTAAATGTACCAGAAACAACGCACTCTACCAACTGAGTTATATATCGCCAGCCCCTTGAACTCCACTCTTATTATGAGTTGGTGAACCAGATTCTGCTCCAATAAAGGGAATTTTTGTTAGGTTACTTAGACATAATTTGTCAAATTCGGAGGGCTCAATTTTGGGGATGGGAGGAATGAAAAAAAGGTCATTTGGATGGAAAGCACCTCTGAGGAAGGTTGTTGATTCTTTACATGAAATAGGAACTTTAAATTGCCTACAGCAGGAGAAAAATACCACACCCAAATTTAACAGATGCTGTAATGGAAACACTGGTTTTAGTTGCTCAATGGCATTTCAGGTGATGTGCATGTGTATGTCTTTTGAACTTGCGTATTCACACACATATTCTGAAAATAGAGTTCTGTGAGTGAGAATCATTACCATCTTGAATCAAAAGAATATTAGTAATAATTGCCACCTAAAACTGCCTGGTGATGCTTTATATATGTATATGTATTTTCATATTCCTAAATCCTACATGTTAGGGTTTTTCGGAATAACTTTGCAGAGAGGGCTCTTGGAATATTCTCAGATTCACATAACTGATTGTGACAGAGTTGGACTTAGACTCAGACTCTGTATTCCTCTAGGGTCCACACTGTTGAACTCCACCAAGCCTGAGGCAGACCTTGTACTGGTTATTCATTTTCTGCTCATCACTTAAAAAATGTATTTCAGGTGATAAAAACAAGACTTCAAACTCAAAATACTGTTTTGTAACATATAGCCCAAGGAATAAGAATGAAAATACCAATATAAATACAAGGTATGAATGAAGAAAGAGATATTGGTTAGCAATATAATTATACACAAAGTCAATGTCAATAAACCTCCAAAGATTTTGGTTAACAATATAATTAAACACAAAGTCAATATCAATAAACCACAAAGCTATCTGGCTCAGTCACTTTCCTGAGAATGTGTATATTTGAACAGAAGTTACATAAAGAAACTAAGTCTGACTGATGAGAAGAAAGTATAGATTAGCATGTTTTGTGTCTGACAGTACAACACCTGCTCTGGGCTCTCTGCTTTGTGTGTCCACATCTCACATCACTCCTGGGAAACAACCTATTCTCTGCAGTGTTTGCAGAGGGGAAATAATTAGTTTATAGTGATGTGACATTTTCTTGGTAGTCCCCCTCCCATCAAGTGTATAGGAGGGCTGGGGATATAGCTCAGTTGGTAGAGTGCTTGCCTCGTAAGCACAAGGCCCTGGGTTCAATCCCCAGTACCTCAAAAAAAAAAAAAGGTATATAGGAAATGATACGAAAACTCCAATGAATGAAAACTGATGATACAAATACCCCATAACAAAAGGAGTCACAGAAAAACCAGTCTATCTATTCTCTGTACCCCATCACTTCATGTTTAGGATTTTCAGTGACATGAGAGCCTTGTTTGACTTGGGTGACCTGAATCAAAAGAGTTTGTGCCTGACTTCTCTCACTTAAGTATTGTGTGATCTCACTCATAGGTATAATCTAAAAGAGTTGATCTCACAGAAGCTGAAAGTAGAATGCTGTTCATCAGAAGCTGGGAAGAGTGGGGTGGGGTGGGAAAAGGTTGATCCATGTGTACTAAGTTACAGTTAGATATGAACAAGATATTCTGATGTGCTATTGCCCAGGAGAGTAACTATAGATAAAAATTATGTACTATGCATTTCAAAAAGAAGAAAGAATTTCTAATGTTTTCACTATAAATAACTGGTGAGGGGGCTGGGGTTGTGGCTCAGTGGTAGAGCACTTGCCTAGCATGTGTGAAGCATTGGGTTCAATGCTCAGCACCACATATAAATAAATAAATAAATAAATAAATAAATAAATAAAATAAAGGTATTGTGTTCATCTACAACTAATTTTTTAATTAAGAAAAGAAATAGTGAGAACACATATATGTCTAACTTAATTTAACCATTATACAAAGTATGCATGATACAAAGTATGTATCAAAATATCACATTGAAGACTATTAATACATATATGTATTATTTTCTGTATCAGCTAAAACAAATTAATAAAAAAGAAAGGGGAAACTCGGGTCCTTCAAAGAGTCAGGGTTACAACCCTGCCCCAAACAGAGCCCCAAGAATTCTAAATTTTTATGTCATCCCTGGGAGGCACAGACAGGGCCCCATGTGGCATTCTCTAACTTCTCTCAATGAGGCCTTAGGGAATAAGAATCTTGATCTGAGACTTTGAGACCTGTGACAGTGGAGAAAAGTATCCTGTGCTTTTTAGGAATCAAGTACAGAAACATGAGTGATCCTGATCCCAGAAGTCTGACATGGCACAGAGCCTGCCCCTGCAATCTACTTTGAGAGGCTTTGGGTAGGACTATCAGTTCAACTTCTTAGAGAAAGTATTCAGGTCCTTGGTCAGAGGGAGGGCCCTTATATAAGCAAAGGAAGGAGTCCCAGTCCCTGCCAAGAGTAAAAATGATGGTCCCCAGTGAGGATATAAGCAACCCTCCACCCTCAGGACCAAGTGGACCCTGAAATGCCCCACCCTGGTTGGTATCCCTGGGGTACCTGGGCATTGTTAACATAAGGTGATATACTTACTCTATGGTGTCACAAGGGGTCAGGGACTTGGTCTAAGGTCAGCACTGGGAGGATTTCAAAGTTGTCCAAAGGACACAGAGAAAGTTCTGAGGATTAAGGGAACCACTCATACCATAGAAGTTGAAGGGCCACAAAATCCATTCCTTACTCTCAGCCTCAAAAGACCAAGGACAAGTAAGATCATCTGAGAAGATCCTCACATCTGTCTCTGGTGGGGGGTTTCTAAGGGTGTTTTTGTCCTTACAATGAGGGGACATGCCTCAGGATAAAAAAGGAGGAGGAGTTTTAGATCATGCCGGGCATCAAAACAAGTATTGAAGGGATAACACAACATTAAATAAAAAAGGAGAGAAGAATCTGACCCTGCCTTGCTTTCAGTCCTTTAAGATCCAGGAAAGGATTGTCAAGCTGAAGTTCCCATTAAGATTTATATCAGGTCTTCTAGAGGTGAGACTCTTACTCTGAAGGTGTAGCCACCATTCCAACAAAAGGGGGTGGGGATCCTAAATCTTTTTTTTATATCATTTTTTTCATTGTTCTAATTGGTTATATGTGACAGTAGAATGCATTTTGACACATTCTACCCAAATGGAGCATCACTTCCTATTCCTCGGATTGTACGTGGTGCTAAGTCACACCAGTAGTGTAATAATACATGTATATAGGATAATAATGTCTGTCTCATTCTACCAACCTTCCCATCACCTCTGCCCCACCCTCGCCTCACTACCCTCTGCACAATCCAAAGTTCCTTATTCTTCCCTACCCTCCCCCAACTATGGAACAGCATTTGCTTATCAGAGAAAAATTCAGCCTTTTTTGGGGGCGCTTGGCTTATTTCACTTAGCTTTATATTCCCTAGTTCCATTCATTTACCTGAAAATGCCATAATTTCACTCTTCTTTACAACTGAGTAATATTCCATTGGGTATATGTGCCACATTGCCTTCATCCATTCGTTGGTTGAAGGGCATCTAGGTTTGTTCCATAGTTTACCTAATATTAATTGAGCTGCTGTAAATGTTGATGTGGCTGCATCACTGTAGCACACTGATTGTAACTCCTTTGGGTATAAACCAAGGAGTGGGATAGCTGGGTCAAATGGTGGTTCCATTTCAAGTTTTCTAAGGCATCTCCATACTGCTTTTCACAGGGGTTACACCAATCTGGACTCCCATCACAAATGTATGAGTGCACCTTTTTTCCCCACATCCTCACCAGCACTTATTATTGCTTGTGTTCTTCATAATTGCCATTTGGACTGGGGTGATATGACATCTTAAAGTAGTTTTTATGTACATTTTTCTAATTGCAAGAGATGATGAAAATTTTTTCACATGCTTGTTGATCGACTGTATTTCTTCTGCAAAGTGTTTGTACAGTTCCTTAGCCCATTTACTGGTTGGATTATGTAAGATTATTGCATCCTTTGTATATCCTGGAGATGAGTGCTCTGAGATGTGTCTGATATTTTTCTCCCATTCTGTAAGCTCTCTCTTCATATTCTTGATTGTTTCATTTGCTGAGAAGAAGGGTTTTTAGTTTGAAATCATCCCATCTATTGATTCTTAATTTTACTTCTTGCGCTTTAGGAGTATTGTTTGGGAAGTAAGTTCCTAAGCCAACATGATGAAGATTTGGGCCTACTCTTTATTCTTTCTTTTCTTTTCTTTTTTTTTTTTTGCAGTTGACAAAATTTAATGATGCCTTTGAGAGAACATTGGACAGTGTGCTATGGATTTTATTTATTTTTATTTTTATTTATTTATTTATTTATTTATTTATTTTTGGTTCAATGTACACAAATGGAGTACAACTATCATTTCTCTGGTTGTGTACAAAGTAGAATCACACCATTTGCATATTCATACATATACATAGTATAATGATGTTTGTCACATTCTATTATCTTTCCTTCCCCATCCCCTTCCCCTTAATTTCCTCTATACAATCCATCCTTCCTCCATTCTTCCTGTACCTCTCCCTGGGGATATAGCTCAGTTGGTAGAGTGCATGCCTCCTAAGCACAAGGTCCTGGGTTCAATCCCCAGTACTGCGGGGGAAAAAAAAATCCTTTTCGTTCCCTACTCTTTATTCTATTAGGGTTAGGGTCTCTGTTCTAGTGCTTAAGTCTTTGAACCACTTTGAGTTGATTTTTGTGCAAGGTGAGATATAGAGGTTTAATTTCATTTTGTTACATATGAATTTCTAGTTTTCCAAATACCACTTGTTGAATAGGCTATCTTTTCTCCAATGTATGTTTTTGGTGCATTTGTATAGTATGAGACAACTGTATTTATGTGGGTATATCTCTGTGTCTTCTATTTTGTACCATTGATCTACCTGCCTATTTTGGTGCCAATACCATGCAGCTTTTGTTACTATTACTCTGTAGTATAGTTTTAGGTCAGGTATTGTGATCCCTCCTGCTTCACTCTTCTTGCTAAGGATTACCTTGGCTATTCTTGGTCTCTTATTTTTCCAAATGAATTTCATTATTGTTTTTTATAGTTACATGAAGAATGTCATTGAGATTTTATTAGGAATTGCATTGAATCTGTATAACCCTCTTGGTAGTATGGCCATTTTGACAATATCAATTCTGCCTATCCAAGAACATCTCTCCATCTTCTAAGGTCTTCCTTAATTTCTTTCTTTAGTGTTCTGTAGTTTTCATTGCAGAGGTCTTTCACCTCTTTTGTTAGATTTATTCCCAAGTATTTTTTTTAAGCTATTGAGAATAAGATAGTTTTCCTAATTTCTCTTGCAGTGGATTCATTACTTATGAATAGAAATGCATTTGATTTTATATCCTGCTACTTTGCTGAATTCATTTATGAGTTCTAGAAGTTTCCTGGTGGAATTTTTGGATCTTCTAAATATAGAATCATGTCATAAGCAAATAGTGATAGTTTGAGTTCTTCTTTTCCTATTCATAACCTTTTAATTTCTTTGGTCTGTCTAAATGCTCTGGCTAGGGTTTCAAAGACAATGTTGAGTAGAAGTGGCAAACGAGGGCATCCCTGTCTTTTTCCAGTTTTTAGAGGATGGCATAACATATGATCTATTTTAGAGAAGGGTCCATGTGCTGATGAGAAGAAAGTGTATTTGCTCAATGATGGACGAATACTCTATATATGTCCATTAAGTCTAAATCATCAGTTGTATTATTTAATTCTATAGTTTTTTTGTTTAGTTTTTGTTTGGAAGATCTATCCAGTGATGACAGTGGTGTGTTGAAGTCACCCAGTATTGTTGTGTTGTGGTCTATTTGATTCTTGAAATTGAGAAGGGTTTGTTTGATATATGTAGATGGTCCATTCTTTGGAAAATCTATATTTACAATTGTTATGTTTGTTGATGTATGATTCCCTTAAGCAGTATGAAAAGTCCTTCTTTATTCCTTCTGACTAACTTTGGTTTGAAGTCCACTTTACCTCATATGAGACAGGGTATCCAACCCCTGCTTGTTTACACAGTCCATAAGAGTGATATGTTTTTTCCCAACCTTTCACCTTCAGTCTGTGGATGTCTTTTCCTAGGAGATGAGTCTCTTGGAGGCAGCATATTGTTGGGTCTTTTTATTTTTATTCCAATCTGCCAGTCTATGTCTTTTGATTGATTATTTTAAGCCATTAATATTCAGGGTTATTCTTGAGATATGATTTATATTTCCAGCCATTTTGGTTTATTTTTGGTTTTCAACTTGACTCAGTTTCTCCTTTGATTGAACTTTCCTTTAGTGTAGTTCCTCCCTTTGCTGGTTTTCATTTTTTTTTTCATTTCCTCTTCTGGAATATTTTGCTGAGAATGTTCTGGAGTGCAGGCTTTCTTTTTTTAATTGTAATTTATTTATTTTTTATTAATATTTTTACAGACTTCATTTTGATAAGCCAATCCAAAAAACAAAGTGCAGACTTTCTAGTTGTGAATTCTTTTAACATTTTTTTTTACTTTTATTCTTTTTTTAAATTTATTTAATTTTGATTCATTGTACACAAATGGAGTACAGCTATTGTTTCTCTGGTTGTACACCAAGTAGTCACACCATCTGTACATTCATACATGTATGCAGTGCAATCATGTCTGTCTCATTCTGTTATTATTCTTACATCCCCACCCCGACCCCACCCCTCCCTTCCCTCTATGCTATCTCTCTTTCCTCTATTCTTGCCTCCCTTCCACCCTGCATTATGCATCATCATTCACTGATCAGAGAGATAATTTGGCCTTTGGATTTTTGGGATTGGCTAATCTCACTTAGCATGATAGTCTCCAACATCATCCATTTACCTTCAAATGCCATAATTTTATTCTTCTTTATGGCTGAATAATATTCCATTGTGTATATATACCACAGTTTCTTTATCCATTCATCTATTGAAGGACATCTAGGTTGGTTCCACAGTCTAGGAGGAATTCCTTTAACTTTTGTTTATCATGGAAGTTTTTTATTTCATCTTCAAATCTGAAGCTTAGTTTTGCTGGATATAAAATTCTCAGTTGGCATCCATTTTCATTCAGAGCTTGATATATATTATTCCAGGACCTCCTGGCATTGAAGGTCTGGGCTGAGAAATCAGTTGAAATCCAAATTGATTTTCCCCTGTATGTAATTTGACTTTTTAAATTTTTTAAAAAATTTTTGCAGACTTCATTTTGATTCATTGCACACAAAGGGGATACAACTTTTCATTTCTATGGTTGTGCATGATGTACATTCATATCATTCTTGTTAATCATACATGCACATAGGGTAATGATGGCTGTCTCATTTCACCATTTTTCATACCCCTGCCCCCTCCCTCTCATTTCCCTCTTTGTAATCTAAAGTTCCTCCATTCTTCTCTCACCCCCCACCCCATATCAATTATTATAGCAGCTCAATTCACAATAGCTAGACTGTGAAACCAACCTAGATCCCCTTCATCAGATTAATGAATAAAGAAGTTGTGGTATATATACATGATGGACTACTACTCAGCCATAAAGAAGAATATTACAGCTTTTGCAGATAAATGGATGGAATTGGAAAACATCATGCTAACTGAAATAAGCCAATCCCCCCAAAAAAAGACCAAATGTAATTTGATTTTTTTCTGTCATAGCCTTTAAAATTCTATCCTTATTCTCTATGGTAGTCATTCTCGTTATAATATGCCTTGCTGTGAGTCTGCTGTACATTTGTACATTTGGGGTCCTGTAAGTCTCTTGTAGTTGATTTTCCACTTTATTCTTTAGATCTGGGAAGTTTTCTGATATTATATCATTGACACAATTGTGCATTCCTTTTGTTTGTTTCTCCATGTCTTCATGTATTCTGATAAATCTTAAATTTGTTCTTTTCATGTTATCCTGTATTTCTTGGACGTTCTGTTCATGGTTTCTTACCATCTTCTCTGTGTGGTCGATTTTATTTTCAAGAGTATATATTTTGTCTTCATTGTCTGAGGTTCTGTCTTCTAAGTGGTTTAGTCTGTTGGTGATACTTTCCATTGAATTTTTGTTTGTTGTTTCCTTAATTTTGAGGATTTCTGCTTGATTCCTTTTTATAATCTCTGTCTCTTTATTGAAGTGATCTTTCACTTCCAGGATTTTCTCTCCAATACCATCCTTTATTTCAAAGATAATCTATGTATTTTCTGAACTCCTTCTCTGACATTTCTTCTACCGTGCTATCTATGGATTCTATTGTTGGTATACCTTGGTTTGTTTGAGACACTTTTCCCTTGTTTTTTCATGTTGTTTTTGTCTTCTCATCTAGTGGTATGAATCTGACATAGTACAGTTTCTACCCTGTAGTCTTTTAGTGCCCCTGAAGGCTTCCAGTACCTCACCTTTAAGGGGGAGACAAATATTAACAGTGCCCAATGCAAACAATATACAACCTTAAACCAAATGGTTCCTATTAAGGCATCTACAGTTTTGTGACGATAAACAGAAATGAAGTGTTCAATTATTATCTACAATATAAACAGTAAGTTTGCTAATAGAGTTTACCGTTTCAAATGATGGACAATGAGAGAACAGTAGTAGTATAAGATGTGATGTTTTTGAGGGAGGAGAGAAGATAGAGGTAAGAATTTATAGTAAGAGCAAGGGAAGAATTAATAGAGGTTGTCTGTTAGTATGAGAGAAGTGAGAAAGAAAATTCAGGTAGACAAGTAGGTGAGAGAAAAATATATATACAGATTTTTTAAAAAGTAAAAATATAAGGATACACAACAAAACTGTAATATACTATTCAGACATCCCATTCCTCAATAAATTGATGGATGAAAAATATTTGGATTCAAAGATGGTAGAAGTGTGAGAGAGAGGGCAAAAAATAAAAAAGAAGAAGGAAAGTCTCAATGGAAAATTGAATGATTGCTTCCACTGGCTTTCAAAAAATTTCTCAGCTTTATTTCTCCACCAATAGATGGGATTGTCTGAAGTTTGATGTTAACTCCAGTTCAGTGGGTGCCAGACCATTGGGTGGATGAGCCAAAAGTAAGATAAGATGCCCCCTCTCTCTTTTACAGTCTTTCCACCCATCATAGATGGCCCCTTCCTTTCCCAAACACTTCAGGACTCACTGAGCTGGAGAGAACCCAGTTTTCTCTAGTTTCAACAAACTGTGCTCCCCCAGGGAACTGCCCTCAGTCTCTGACTTTCCACAGGCTTACCAGACCCAGACTGGCCACACAAACCCAGCTGTAATCTGATGGACCTAGGCTTCGGCTTCCCCATGCTCTGCCTTGTTGCAGTCACAAGATCTCAATGCCCTTTCAACTTGCAGAGAGACCACCAGGGATGCACTCACACAAAGGAGCAATCCTACAAAGAGGCAACCAGATGGTGGCCACTAGCACATCTAGCATAAAAACCTCATGTGCAACCAGACCTGCAAGTACCCCAATATATCTCCAGGCCCTTCTCAGAATCTCCAGACTGAAGCAGCTGTGCCCCAAGATGGCAGTGGTGGCAGCAGCAGCAAACCTGCAGAACCTAGTCGGTGTCCCAAGATGACAGTGGCCACGTGTAACCAAACCTGTAGGTACTCTGACAATGGACTTCCAGGCAACAGTGGGCAGCAGGCGATCCACTGGCAGTCTGAGGAAGTCTATAGGCTAATGGCAGATTATAGGTGGGTGGACATCAGTTAGTGGGCAATGCGTAAGTGAAAGGGAGGTGATGGGCAGGCAAGGGGCAGGCAAATGGGTAAATGGTGGATGATAGGCAGGTGTCAGAAAGTCATCTGCATTCAAAAGGCAGGAGATATGCTAGCGGATGCCAGGAAATTGCAGGAGACAAATGGGGGGTAAACAGCAGGGGATCAGTGGGCAGCCATGGCTACCTCGCAAAGAATCAGTATCTCCTCTATTTGAATCCTGAGTCACACAGTGACAAGGAATGCAGCCTTCCTCTAGTTCACCATCTTGGATCTAAAAAGGTCCCAAGTCTTATGTGCTAATTTGAGGAGCCTGGGTGAAGACTAAGGACTGTAAAGAGGCCAGTTTATAAAATTCCCCAGTGAGCAGTCAACATTGAGGTCACCTGAAAAGGAGTGATGAGTTGAATGGTCCTTTAACTTCCCTTCTTGGGGGTCCCAAGTAGATTTGTGATGCTAATTTCAGAGTAGCAGAGGGGATGGTTCCCATGGCCCAAGACCAGTTGACATGATGGTTTTGAATGTGGAACAAGAGGATCCCTCAACTTCAGAGACTTCCAGCCCTGATATCCACCCCCCTGGAATAACTGAGGCAGGACTAACAGGTTACAGGCTAAGACTCACTCTAACTTCCTCTTCTTCCACAG
Organism: Glaucomys volans; assembly: GCA_020662805.1. Taxonomy (NCBI): domain Eukaryota; kingdom Metazoa; phylum Chordata; class Mammalia; order Rodentia; family Sciuridae; genus Glaucomys; species Glaucomys volans. The sequence continues at coordinate 1,018,989 of JAJEJO010050072.1, forward strand.
GTTTCCAATAGTAGAGAGTGGTCAGGAGAGCAGGAGCTCAGTGGGTTCCTACAGTAGTTTCCTCAGAAAATTGCAAATGTAAATAAAATGTGGTATATATGCACAATGGAATATTACTCAGCTATAAAGAAGAATGAAATTATGGCATTTGCCAGTAAATGGTTGGAACTGGAGAATATCATGCTGAGTGCAATAAGTCAACCCCCCCCCCAAAAAAACAAAGGCCAAATGTTCTCTCTGATTTGTGGATGTTAACCCAAAACAAGGGGAATAATATAAATAATAGAAATCCATTGAATTAGACAAAGGAAAACATAGGGAAGGGAAGGGAATGGGAATACAAAAGACAAAATTAATTGGTCATAACTTTCCTAGCCTTGTATTTAAATACACTACCATGTACACATCATGTACAACCACAAGACTGGGATCCTAAATAGAATAAGTTATACTCCATGTATGTATAATGTGCCAAAATACATTCTACTATCAATATAACTAAAAAAATTTAAAACTATAAATAAAATTGCAAATATAGTCTTCCTTATAGCCATAGTGGAATTTCCATTCTGAAGGTGTGCACGTCTTCTCAACCTCCCTCCCCAGTGTGTCCCCATAAGCTGTTCTCTTACAGGCAACATACGTTAAGATCAGAAGAGTAAGTTCCACATCCATGAGAAATGCTAGCAGGCCTGAGATGACTCCCGTGGTCACAGAGGAGCATAGGCCAGTGTAGCAGTGGATAATATTCCCCAGAGCCCATCTGCTTCTGAGTCCAGTTGCATTCCCCAGAGGTTTTGTATAAGTTAGCCACTACCACCATTTCTGCAGATGTTTTTGATGCAAGATATGATGAGGGTGATAACAGCCAAGATGAGGAGTATTCAAGTTCCTCAGAGGTCTCAACTTCCAGTGAGAGCTCATGCAGTGATTGTCTAGCTGTATGTTAAGTATAAAAAGTATAAAATGAAACAGCCCATTACCAATGAAGACTTGCTGAAGATTGTTCATCAGAAGTTCTCCTCAGGAGAGCATCTGATCATATTGAGGTTGTCTTTGCAGTTCATGTAAAAGAAGCTGACTTGACCAGTAATTTATATGACCTTGTCAGCAAACTGAAACTCCCCCAAAATAGGAGAATTCATGCTGGAAGGGGATAACCCACAATTGATCTCCTAATGACTCTCCTGGAAAACATCTGGAAAATCCTGAAGATGTGAGTATATACCAGGAGAAAGGACTTCATCTGTGGAGAGCCCAGGAAACTTCATCACCAAAGATTTGTTAAATCTAAATTCCTAGTGTACCAGTAAGTGGCCAACAGTAATTCTCCACACTATGAATTTCTGTGAGATCCAGGAATTTACATTGAAACCAGCAAGATGCAAGTTCTAGGATTTTTGGCCAAGGTTAACAATATTGTTCCTCCTGCTTTCTCAGCATGATATGATAAAGCTTTGAAGAAGAGAGATTACAAGAGAGAACTTCAGCCAGTCTTGGCACACTGCCAAAGCCAGGTATGTCGTATGGTGTTATGGTTAGATATGAAGTGCTCCCCTCCACCAAAAAAATAGTTCATGTGTGACACAATGCAAGAAGGTTTAGAGGTGAAATGATTGGGTTATGAGAATCTTAACCCATTCAGTGAATGAATACCCTGATAGGGATTAAATGAGTGGTAACTGAAAGCAGATGGGTGTAGCTGGACGAGGTAGGTCATTGGGGATATGTATTTAAGGGTATATATTTTGTTTCTGGTGAGTAGAGTCTCTTTCTCTCTCTCTCCATCTCTGCATCCTGGTTCCACATCCTGAGCTGCTTCCCTCCACCACACTCATCTGCCATGAGGTTCTATCTCACCTCAAGTGCCAAGAAAGCAGGGCTTCTATGGACTGAGACCTTTGAAATCATGAGCCCCCAAATAAATTTTTTCTCCCGTAATTGTTCTTGTCAGGTCTTTGGTCACAGCAGTGAGAAAGTTGACTAAAATACATGACTATATCCAACAGCCTCTCTCACACCTATTTTAGTCTGAGGCCCCTTTTACTTATAAGAAAACATTATATAATGATAGGAGTTTTCTCAGAAATATGAAAAAATCCATTAATAAAATACTAGGGAAAATTTAATAATAAAAAAATAAAAAATGGTCAGTCTTGGATTCTCTCATTTCTTTAAGTCTTTATTATGTAATTGAATGGTTATACCTTGATATGTTATTAAAAATGTAGGGGAGCCAGGTGCGGTGGTGCACACCTGTTATCCCAGCACTTGGGAGGCTGAGGCAGGAGGATTGTGAGTTCAAAGCCAGCCTCAGCAACTGAGTGAGGCTCTAAGCAATTCAGTGAGACTCTTTCTCTAAATAAAATACAAAATAGGGCTGGGAATGTGGCTCAGTGGTGGAGTGCCCCTGGGTTCAATCCCCAGTACCAAAAAAATAAATGAAATGTAGGGGATAAGTTAGACTTCTTGCTCACTGTCCTTATTCCCAAAACATCAATTGAATATCTGCTCCTTGGAAGGCTCTGTGCTAATACAACAATTGTTCAGATAAAGATCTAGATTCTGCCCATAGAATTTTAGAAACTGGGAGATATAATCATATGAGGAAAGTGTTAAGATACCCTCTATTGGAATATTACTCAGCCATAAAGAAGAATAAAATTATGGCATTTGTAGATAAATGGATGATGTTGGAGACTGTTATGCTAAGTGAGATCAGCCAATCCCAAAAATCCAAAAGCCGAATGGTCTCTCTGATAAATGAATGATGATGCATAATGCGGGGGGGAAGGGTGGCAAGAATGGAGGAAGGATAGATAGCATAGAGGGAAGGGAGGGGTGGGGGCGGGGTGGGAGTTAAAAATAATAACAGAATGTGTGACAGATACCATTGCCCTGTGTACATGCATGAACGCACAGATGGTGTGACTCTACTTTGTGTACAACCAGTGAAACAATAGCTGTACTCCATTTGTGTTCAATGAATCAATAAGTAAATTAAAAATATAAAATAAAAAAAAATAAATAAATAAAATAAAAAGGACAAAGGATACACTGAAAAATCACCACACATCTTTTTTAGGGTGTGAGAATTCTTGGAGAACCTTATAAAACTTTCTTAAAAGAAAAAAAAAAAGATACCCTCTATGACTTACAGGAAAGTAGAAAGAATGGATGAATAGGAGAAGAAATTGCCTGTGGCAAGGCAATTTGAATGTTGGGAAACTTCAAGTCAATGTGATTTGACTTTTTAAAATTAAGCTGCATGGTGAGATATATGAGGCTGTGGGGCTGGTACACAGATGCCATGCCCTCAGAAGCTGTATCATAAAGTTGGGAGAGAAGACCCTTGAATGGAAAACTATGGTGTAAGGCCTAAAGTTAAGATCCAATATTGTGTATTGTCTTGAAATTTCGTGACACCAGCAGAGCCTCAAATGGCCTAATTGAAAGTTCACCAATATATATTACCTGTAGATGAGATCTCCCTGCCAAACAAATATCTTTATTAATAGGATTAGACACAGATGCTTTGGGACTTATTCAAATAAAAAAAATCACCTCTTGTTAATCTACAAATCCTGCCTTCCATAGACTCTACTTATTACTCCATTCTGCAACTCCCATGTGGTCTTGTGCAGCATATAGTACCTTCCTCTCTCTGGCTCTGAGTACATGAGTCATCTGTACAGTATCCAGGACTTTGTGTTTGCATACAACATTAACATACTGTGGGAATTCTTCCATCAACAGTGGAGTAATTATGAGGCCATTAAAGCACACTGTCAAGAATAACTTTGGGATCACAGATAATGTTGATTCCAAATAAATATCTACTTAAGGCAGTGTATTAGATTTTTGGAGCTATCAAAAATGACCATAAGCTAAGAGCTTATAAAACAGATTTTTTTTTCTCACATTCCAGAAGGCTACAAGTTCAAGATCAAGGTGCCAGCAGGACTGGCTTCCTCTGAGGCCTCTCTCCTTGGTTTGTACAAGTTAACCTTCTTTCTGCCTCTTCACAGGGTGGTACTTTGTGTGGTCTCCGTGTGTGTCCTAATGACTTTTTATAAGGACACCCCAGTCAGACTGTATTAGGGGCTACCATAACTGCTTCATTTTAACTCAATCACCCTCATAAAGACCTTATCTCCAAATAGTCACATGTGAGGGACTGGCGTTTAGGAGTTCAACATATGAATTTTGGGGGAGAGGGTATAAAATTCAGTCCATATAGATAATAATAGAAGGTATATTTGCCCTCATTTAAATGCAGTAGGATACAATTCATAAACTAGGTGTTTTATGCATATTGTCTCCTAGAGCCTCTGAAAAATAAAGGTTGTGGCTGGGGCTGTAGCTCAGTGGTAGAGCACTTGCCTAGCACGTGTGAAGCACTGGATTCAATCCTCAGTACCACATAAAAATAAATTAAAAATAAAGTGAAAAGGTCCATAACAACTAAAAAAATATATTTAAAAAAATTTAAAAAATAAAGGTGATACTTCTTTGAGATGAGATGTACAGAAGTCACTGTGTTGTCAGTTTGCCATCAACTGGAAGAAATAGATGCCACTGCTTTGAAAAGGCACTCTAATTAGTTTACCTTTAGGATTATTTTGTAAATTTTGAGACAGGGCTAGATTTTTCTGAGGAAGAAATGTATGAAAATGGAGGTAGTTTGGATGGAAGGGTATTTGGGAACTACTAAATGAGTTGGTCCTTGACAAAATTCTAGGAACATTGAGTTATACCCAGGTGTAAAGAACCTCCCCACATTCAAAGTAAATAACAGATGACCTCATAAGGAAAATGTAATTTTACTTCCCAACATAAATTTTTGGCTAATTCACTGTTGTTTGATAGCATTTCATTTTCTCTGATGTATCCTGGGTTTTAGAAAATTCCCAAGAGGAGGGTGGTGCTAATCTGGATAAAAATCATTAAAATTGCCAATCATTTAACACTGAATATTTGCCAGTCATTATGATGAGAACTCTCTACCCAGTATTTGTATTGCAATGATCTACAAAATTGGTTTTACTTAGTTCAGGTTTATATAAGAAAATACCAGAAAATGGTTGTTTAAATAACAAACTTTCATTTCTTGATGTTCTGGAGACTGGAGAACTCAAGATCAAGATGCAAGAAAATCTGGTTCTCTTGCAGACATCTGCCTTCTTACTGTATTCCCATATGATGGAAAGAAAGGGAGTACAAGCTTTCTGGATTTTGTTATAAGGCTATTAATCCCATCGTGGGGACCACACCCTCATTATTTCATTTAAAATTAATTATTCTCAAAGGACAGACTTCCTGTCACATTGGAGATGAGGGTTTCAACATACGCATTTTGGAGGGACAAAAATTTCAGTCCATAACAAGGCTTAGAAAACTGAATTGGCTGATATAGAACCAGAAACATTTGCATAGTCTCAAGGTAGTAAGTGATAGAGCTAGGATAGATCACTGATCTGAATTTATGCTGGTCCACTACTCTCAACACTGACCTTGTGTACTTTTATTAATTTTTCTTCTCACTATCACAAAATATATCTTAGATGATTGAAAATTTTTGTCTGAAGTTCTGGATTACAATCCATAACCAGAGCAACAAGAATACCAAAATAAATGAGATGTTAGAATAAAAAGAAAGAATTGGTAAGAATATGATCAACAACATGTGCAGCGTCCAGTTAACTTCAGGATTGGGCTCTCACCAAATTATCTAGCTCTGCTTCTTTCATGTAGTAATTAAATCTCTCAGAACAGAAGTACCATAAAAGATTGAGTGTGTGTGATGAAGAGAAGAAACAGATCAATATTTACTGTGACAGTCACCTCCTATTCCAACCTATCCACCTTGTTCTTCAGCTTCCCCTTCTCACGTCACTCCAGAGACACAAACCTATGATCTCCAATATCTGAAGCAGGGAGATTATTCAAGAATTTTCAGGCATGTAGCATTTGCCAGAAAGCTTTTCATTAAAGAGACAGGGCCAAGATGAGTACGTAGATAAAAACTGACCGAGAACACACAAATTGAGGTAGGAATCTTTTATTCTCATTCAAGCTCCTCACTTTGACTATCGCCAGAGACTGGGACTTCTCTCTCGCTTTCGTTGAGCTGTCAGCCTTAGCAATAGGAGTTTATTGTCTTCCCTTTGCTTGCTCTTAGATCTAGGGAGCCAAGCCCGCACACTCAGGCTGACTTCTGCAAGGCGGAACTTATGAATGTGAGAGCATTGCAGTAAGGGGGAAGGGCAGAGGGAGGGGCCTAAAGTTCTAACGTGAGTAAAATCTAGAATCGTCTTTGAGGCTGAGGTAGTCCGTACCCCAGAGCAGAGGGGGCGCTAGAGACGCTGCCCTCGCACTCAGCCTCTCTCAGCGCTCACATTGGTGATAGCCCTAACTTCCTCTGAGGGTGCCTGAGGAAGGCGAAGGGCTTCGTCTGAGGCAGCTAGCTCAGCGGAAAGGGAGAAAGAAGTCCCAATCTCTGGTAGGCTTCCAGGTGGGGAGTTTGAGAAGGAGAGAATCACCTACTTCAGAAAATGGTCCCCGCCCCTCCCCCGCAACGCCTCACCCTCATTCCCAGTCTCGAGAAGCCCTGAGGAGAGTGGGCCATCTGAGATGTATGTTTCTTTCCACCTCTAAGGTCTCAGGAAGGCGAGGGTAAATAAAAGTGGGAAGTCCTAGTTCACTAGAGGTAGAGGAAGGGACCCTAAAATCAGTTACAGCGAGGAACCGTAGGTGGAGATACCCTCTGAGACTGCGTTTTCCATATGACGCAAACATGGAGTCAGGTAGATGTGAGCCACTCTTTCTTATTTGATATCGGTGGCTGAGAGTCTTGGCCCGAGGTGTGCGGGGAGCCTGAGGCGGCTCGGTCAGTAAAAAGGGTACCATGCTCAACAGGGAATCAAGAGCTGAACCTTCAGTGAGTTCTAAGGAAATCACCGATCTCTGAAGAGTGAGGTGGCGCAGGGCTTGACCCTACCATAAATCTGGGAAGCCCCAGTGAGGGCCATCACGCAAATTTCTGCAAGGAGGTGGGAGTCTTGAGGGTGTGAACACCTAAGTCTGAGTCGTGGGTCCTCAAGTCAACATAGGGAAGCATCCCAGGTACAGCCAGGATTCAAGGCAAGGCTGTTGCTGGCAGTCTAAAATGTCTGTGCACTAGTGACGTGACTCCGTGACTCGCATTTTCTCCCACAATATGGGGGACACAATAATGTTGAGAGATTTATTTATAAAGGAATTAGATAAGGTCCACAGTAGGAGGATTTCTAGAAATTTCTAGGAGTTAAGGTGAGAGCCATGATGTCTGAGGCAAACATCAAGAAGAAGGTGCCATAGAATCCATCCCTTATTTTCAACCTCAGGAGGCTATGCACAGATGAGGTGGCACTCATATCCTAGGGAGTCTCAGGAGATACTAGCAGGAAGAAAGAAGTTCTAAATAAAGGAAGAATTCAGAGGTCAAAGGAAGTGTTGGAGGGACCACTCACCATTGTATAGATAACAAAGAATCAGACCCCCACCCATGTATTTAGCACTTGAGGGCCCAGGGCAGGGCTGTCAGACTGAGGCTGTCACTTTTTACATCAAATTTAAGAGATGTGAGGTATTTGGTATGAGGGTTAGGCTACCAGTCAGCAGAAAAGAGGTGTACCAGGCACTACCTGGACATCAAGCAAGTTCTTCAAATGAGAATTGCGTACCCAAGCATCCCATGATAGAGAGGGTTCCTTGTAACTCTCAATTGGGGAACCCCTGACAGGAATGTAGGCTGAGAATGACCTTCACTTCCACCTCTGGGTTCTCAGGGGCTTATTGGCATTTTGGTTTGATGTATCAACTTAAGAGCAGCAAAAGAGAGAGGCCCAGGACTTGCCAACAGTTGACATGATGATTCTGATTATGACTGGACATGACTCCCCACACCTCAAAACAGAGCCTCCACTACCACTCCTGTACACCCAAGGGAGGGATGGTCTGTAGCCTAAAACTCACTCTGACTTCCCAGGAGACAGGTTGATTAGATAGGAGCATTGTGAATTCCTAGAGCAGAGCTCTCACAGAAACCTGCAGAAGTGACCTTAGTTAACTCCCTGCTAAAGTTGCTCTTACGATTTCATTTTCCCTCCCCCAGGTGCTTGCATCACCAGCCATCCTACCCATACTCCTTCCTATTGTCTCTAACCTGATTCATCATGCCTCGAGGTCTGAAGAATAAGTTCCTTGCCCGTGAGAAACGCCAGCGGGCCAGAAGTGATATTCAAGATTTTGAGGATTTTGAGGAAGCAGCAGCAGCAGCAGCAGCAGCAGAAGAAGAAGAAGAAGAATTCTCTTTTTTGCCCAAGAATCCACCTGGCACTGAGTCACGTAGCACTCCCCAGGATCCTGAGAAAGCACAATCTACCACCACTGCTGCTGCTGTTTCTTGCACTACATCTGATGAAGTTTCTAATAGCCAAAAAGAGGAAGGGAAAAGCACTTCCGAGGCCACACTCTCCACTGATGATTCATGTGAAGACCCTCTGACCGGAAAGGTTGGGTTGTTGGAGCAGTTCCTCCTCTACAAGTATGAAATGAAGAAGCGCATTACTAAGGAAGATATGCTGAAAGTTGTCAACCAGAAGTACAAAAATGAGTTTGCTGAAATCTTCAGGAGAGCCTGTGAGCATCTTGCAGATGTCTTTGCGGTTGATGTGAGGGAAGTGGACTCAACCAATCACTCATACAACCTTGTCAGCAAGCTGAAACTCCCCAACAATGGGAGGGTTCGTGCTGGCAGGGGATTACCCAAGGCTGGTCTCCTCATGAATGTCCTGGGTATGATCTTCATGAAGGGTGACTGCGCCCCTGAGGAAGACATCTGGAGATTCCTTAAGATGATGCATGTATATCCTGGGAAGAAACACTTCATCTATGGAGAGCCCAAAAAGCTCATCACCAAAGATTTGGTGAGGCTAAAATACCTGGTGTATCGTCAAGTGGTCAACAGTGATCCTCCACGCCATGAATTCCTGTGGGGTCCCAGAGCTCATGCTGAAACCAGCAAGATGCAAGTCCTGGAGTTTTTGGCCAAGATTAATGAGACCGCCCCTAGTTTCTTCCCAACCCTTTACGAAGAGGCTTTGAAAGATGAGAAAGAAAGATCCCAAACCATGGATGCAGCCAAGCCTGATACTACTGCCAAAGCTAGTGAAGTTCCCAAGGCCTCGTGTCCAGCAGCTTCTTTCACTCCTGTTGAAGTTTGAGTAGTTTTCATCATCCAGATAGTAAAATATGACATCACAATAGGGATTTTTTTTGAAAATATAAAAGAACTCCACAGTAGGTGGGGTAATAGACTGCAGGAAATAAAATTAAAACCTCATCAATCCTGGCTTTGTCTAACTGCTTTTAGTTTTTTGCTTTATGGAGTTAAATGTTCTAAACTTTTCTTGGCTTATTCAAAAATAGAAAAAATTAAATCTTTATAAATCAGACTTTGTGTTTCTTGATTCATTCGCCAAACATTAATTGAACATAGGCTGTTTGGAAGTCTCTGTGGTAGAACGAGATGCTGAAGTGTAGCAGACTCAGCCCCTGCTAACGGAATTTTTGAGCCTATGAGCTGCAATCATACAAGAAAGCTGCTGAACTACCCTAGACCTCTATATAACTTAGAGGTGTAGTAAAAAGAATGAGTGTTGATGAGAATGTTCCTTATGGGAGCAATTAAGTGGAAATTTCCTGAGCAAGGGAGTTTGGGGCTTTAGGAAACTCTTAAGTCCTCAGTGAGATATAAATTTTATTTAAGCTCAGTGATACGTTAGTTGAAGCTGTGGAAGTGGTGAGTAAATTCCTTGCTCTCAGATGGTATACCTCAGAGTTGAGAGACAAAGTTCTGTAAGTCTGCTTGGGCTGACCTAACAAAATACTATAGACTGAAGATGTAAACAAAATACATTTATTTTGCACAATTCTTGAGCCTGGGAAGTCCAAATTCAAAGTGCCAGCATATTTGGATCCTGTAAGGGTACACTTCCTGGCTTGAAAACAGCCACTTCCTTGCTGTGGTCTCACATAGAGGAGAGAGAGAGAACTCTAGTCTCCTTCTGTCTTGTTATAGGGACAATAATCTCAACATGGTTGCCCACCATCATAATATCATCTAAACCTAATTACTTTACCAAAGCACTTCCTTCAAATATTATTGCATTGGAGATTAGGGCTTCAGCATAAGAATTTGGACAGGCATGAGTACATGAACATTCGGTCCTTAACAGAAAACTGCCCAACAATTTGCTTCTGTGTTGTGGGTAAACAACAGACAAATCTTCACCTGGGCAAGAAAGAAAGGTTCCCTGGACTGTTTTCAGTGCTATTGAACACAGTTTGCAAACTAGGTATATATATTTTCTCCCAAGAATTTCTGAGAAATAAGGACAATAATCCCTTGAGGTAAGATGTGCAGGAGCCACTACATTGGCACTTGTTGCCTTGAACCGGTAAAACTAGATTCCATTGCATTAAAAGATCATTTTAATTAGGTTATTTTGAGTATATTTTCCCAAATTTTAAGTGAGACTTGAATTTTGTTAAGGGTATAATGATGCAAATAGAGATGGTTTGTATGGAAGGGCACTTGGGAGGGATGGAAGTACTTGTGCCTTGACACTAATTCTAGCAGCTTGAGTTACAATCAGCTAGAGAAGACAACCCTACACTCAAATAAGTGCTCTCATGGGACAAATTTACAATTTTACTTACTAGAGAGAATTTTTGGCTCATTCAGTCTCCTTTGTATAGGAGTATTCCATATTCTCTGACATTTGGATTTTTAAAAATGTTCACAGTGTGGTGGATGGTTTTACCTGGGATATAAATAAATGCTATTCTTTAAATATTGGCCAATATTTTCATATCGTCTTTCCATATATTCTATACACAGTTCACACATTCCTAGAAGATAGGACTTACCACTTTCATTTGGCAAATGATGAACTTGCATTTTTCCAAAGTTCACAAGACTGGCAGGTAGTAAAGCTAGGACTAGAGTCCTAATCTAAATTTGTCTAGAGCTCATACTCTTCCTCCAACCTGAGGCAGACCTTTTGTCTTTTAATTCATTTTTTATCACTATTCCAAAATGGATCTCATGCAATAAAAAGGCACTTGCAGTCAAAGTACTAAAAGCAGGCCTATAAAGGGAAGGTAAATGTGAAAATAAATTAAAATTTGAGTAATTTCCTTGGGCTTCATTTTCCTTGGAGGCTCCTACTTTTAGGTCCACAGCCCCTGAAAGCTCATACTGCCCAGGAGTTGGTATTTTGTACGGTTTTAGCTTTCTATCATTACAGCCTCCTTCCCCTGAGACTTCTCTAGTGTGTACTCCTTCAAACTATGTAACATTACCTGCTGATCAGCTCTTAACTGCATCCTCCTTTGAAGTCTATACTGCTTTTTTCTCCAGAGAATAAACAGAATGGTTCCTATCCCTTCCATCCCTATCAATTCCTATCACAGTGATTTAGAACATTCCAACTCTGTGGTGGTTGGCCATGATCTCCAGTATGGGTATATATCATCTTTGTATTTTGTTTATGTGATAAATTAGATAAATTAGATCAATCTTTCTTCCTCTCTCCCATCCTCATTTTCTCTTTATTTTCCTTATTTTTCAAATTTTACTTTTAATAGATGGTTTGAATAGTTTCTAAGTATGAGTTTGCCAATCACTTTGTTTACTCATTTATTGCTGTATATCAGCTTAAGAGGAGTTTTTACATTAGGGAAGTACATTGGAATGCTTTCCCTCTTATTTTGCAATCCAGAACACAGTAAAATGGAATTGGAATAGGTGTTTGGAAATATGAAAAGACTCAGCAGTAAAACTGGGATCAAGAAATAAAGCCAACTAAGGTAAAAGATTATCAATTTCTGTATTCACTATCATTTTTTTGTTTGCTTGTTTGTTTATTTATTGTGGTACTGGGGATTGAACCCAGAGCTGCTCAACCACTGAGCTAAATCTCCAGCCCTTTTTATTTGTTATTTTGAGACAGGGTCTCATTAAGTTGCCCTGATTGACCTTGATCTTGTGAATCTCTTTCCTGATTCCTGGAAGATTTACCTTTATTAGGTTTTCCCTATTATTTTCAGTATTCTGTTTTGCAAAATTAAATGACATGTACCTAGATTTGTTTAGCTTATTTAAGAAGTTAAAATAAATTAAATCTTATTAAATTAGCTATTATGCTCATTGAATCATTCACTCCCTTAATATTAACCAGGTATCTGCTCTTTAAAATATACTGTGCTATTGTTGAGCATGCTATGATTTTTTTAAGAGCAGTTATCACACAGGGAAGATGGTGAGATAATGGTAGAACAGAAGGTCAATATAAAATAAACAATGAAAGACTTGGGGTCCAGATGAGTACAGTGAAGTGGCAGTTAAGTGTAAATTCTCCAAGGCAAATGTACTTGGGAGAATGCAAATTTATCAGTGGGACTGAAGTTTAAGTTTAGCATAGCATAGGGAGATAAGGTCGTGGAAATGAGGAATAAAGGTGAATCTTTCAAATTAACAAGCTATTACAGTTTTCTACCCTACCATTTTCACTAACTCTATTTTATTCCTCTATTTTTAAGAAGAAACCATCTTAACTTCTGTGATTGTGTAGTATTTCACAATATATATTATATTTTCCTTCACATGTTTGAAATGGGAATGGTAAAAGACTTGTATGTTGCTGGCTTAAAAAAACATGTTAAATGTCACTCTGTACATAATGACATTTCAAACAATAGTAAAAGGAATTTATGACTAATTTTTAGTTGTTCAGTATTCTATCTGGTCTCATTGAATTAACCCTTTGAAAGTCAAAAAGTATTTAAGAAGTATATTCTACAATAATGCCTCAATCATACAGAACCTTTTAAGTACATTTTTAGATTAGATCATAAATGTTTCCTGAGTTATTTTTCCATCAATGTTAATATTACCACAATTATATAGCCAAAAGAGTAGTAAACTCACTAGTATCCTTGGAAGTCCATTATACACTTACAATATGACTAGGGACACTTTACATAAATAAAGCAATCTAGTCATAATCCCACTTATGTAATTATTAGAAAAATATTTTAAAATAGTGATTTAAAAATAGTACTATATAATTTACAATTGTATACATTAGGCTTTTTCAACTATGTTGGATAATAAAATAGTAATACCCATTCTTAGGAAAAATATATATTGTGATTATTGATGTGAGTCCCATCAGGATTGGCATGTATAAAACTTTCACTACATGATGAAGAGTTGGTGAAAACTGAAATTTAAACCACAATGTTAAAATACTGAATGAATCTAAGACACCTGCTATCCATGAATAACATATTGTTCTTCAAGGAATATGTGGAAATTTAAGAGTTTGTCATATAAGTATTGTAGGCAGAGTTCCAATTTTAGTAAGATTTTTTAAAAAATCAAATATGACTAGCTCATGATATGGTCCAGTGGTGTATAAAATTTCTTTTAGAGAAACAAGGAATTTCTTTGTACTAATGCATAAAACAGAAGCTGAAATTTCTTCCTATGACTCACTCTTGGGTGAGCATTCTTACTAACATTATTCCAGTTCTCAAAACACTCATTTACTTGAGCTTTGGCAAATGGAAAATTATGCATTTTGCAAAAAATAGTTACTTTTGGAATTGCATTTTATCTAGCATAAATTCTTCAATGTAGCTGGGAGATTTCTTGAATTAACAGGAGAAAAGTTAGAATAAATTTCTTAATTCAACAAAATATTCAAAATGATATGCTATACCCTTCTTCATAAAATAAAAAAATTACAATGGATATGAAATTCATTTTATTTTAGACAATGCAAAACATGCAGCCCACATTTTATTTATGTAGAATGAAATGATCACTTACCTGTGATTGATTTAAACTTTTTATCTGATTACTTAGCCTAAAAGTAAAAAATAGTACATTATTAAAGTAATAAAGGAAAAGATTAATTATGCTCACTTCTTTTTGCAAACTTTGTTAGGAGATTGTGAAAGTAACTGAAATTCCACAAATCAGAGTTCCATTAAATTATTTTGCACAACATCACAATTGTCCAACAAGGTCTTAATGTGTTGATACATAATTCGAACAATCAAAGGTTATAAAAAACATAAATTCCCTGTTGAAGATATTTTTATTCTCATAATTTAGTACAGCATCAGACATATTATCAATATTCAATAAATATTTGAAAATAGGCATATCAACTGATTAATAGAATTACATACTTAAGCTTACTTGTTTTTGTGTTGAATCATATTTTCTTAGAAACTGGTATTTCTTATATAAGATTTATGTTAATTTTTTCAAACAATATCAATATAATCAGCACTTCACATTCTTTCCAAGCCAAATAATAGAAAGAATTCTATGCAAAACAAATGAACACATTTACAATTTCAGAAAAATAAAGATCCATAGAATGTGGGAAGTGAATAGGGACCATAAATGTGCTAAAAACAGAAGGAACTTCAAATTCACTCTTTGCCTTGCTGTATTCAATAAAATATGGAGGTATAGGTAATGCCAAAACACCATTAAAAATTAAGGAAAATAATTTATAAGTCATAGTTTGGGCACATGAGGTCAGTATCAGGTTTAAAAAAATGATGTTAATCTTTTGGATTCTGTAGAAAGCAATGAGGGGGGATGGGGCAGGGGAAGGAAAGTTGGTGGACTAATACAGACATTATTACCCTGTGTACATGTATGATTACACAAATGGTGTGAATCTACATTGTGTACAACCATAGAAATGAAAAGTTGTACCCCATTTTGTGTACAGTGAATAAAAATACAGTCTGTAAAAATAAAAATAAATAATTTTTTTAAAAAATGGATTTCACAAATAAACTAGAATTGATATAAAAAGTCATTACTTTTGCTCCAAATTGACAGATTAACTTCATTTTTTAAAAAAGTTTATTTCATTTTTACTGACTGCATTTTGATTCACTGTACACAAATGGGGTACAACTTTTCATTTCTGTGGTTGTACATGATGTCGATTCACACCATTCGTGTAATCATACATGTACATAGGGTAATGACATCTGTCTCATTCACTCTTTCCTTCCCCCACTTCCTGATACCTACTTCTGAAATGCCAAACAGATTTCTCTTGATGGATGTTGCTTTCTTTTACTCTTTTTAAAGATATTTTGTTAAAATTCAAATTTCCTTAGATACCTTATTTTGTTTTACAGCTTTGCAAGTTTTTATTTCTGTCATAGAAAATAGTGTTTAATTACTAATTATTCTTTAAATTGCTCAGGCAGTTAAATGGACATCTGGGATAGCTGAAACACTAAATGCTAAAGTGACATTAAAATTTTAAAAAATGCAATAAATAGGCATATACACTGTTTTGTTCATTGGCAATGGAAAGAATGCAACTATGAGAAGATCATCACAATACCAGTATTTTTTTTACTAACAAAATTAAAAGAACAGGCGAGAGTAACTAAAATGTATGAATCTTTATATTATTGCTAATATCTATGGCAATAATGCTCATTTCTACAATGCTGTAATTCTAAACTATATATTGAAATTCTATTTTAGGGTTATAACCATTTTTGTTTAAGAATAATTGTTTTTAAATTAATAACTAATAATCTCAAAGGAGGGATAATGCACTGTTCCTAAACTACATATATATGTAGAGAGAGAGAAGTAGATATGCTATATAAACATCTGTGTATTTGTGTATGTAAGTGTGTTTATTAAGTAATGAATTCTGTATTACAATTTTCTGGCTATTTAGCTATTTGGCTTCAGGTGAATTAAACTTTTCTGAGTCTCAGGTTCTTCATTGATGGATCACAGTCACTATCATGCTTTCTTTATGAAGATTGAGTGTGATCATATAGCAAAGATACATGATGACTATGACAGAGATCATGCTCTGCATTCATCAAATCCATATTCATTATCTTGTTCCTGACTACACAGGAGGGCTACATTTATCAGCCATCCAAACACTGTGTTACAGACAAAGGAATGAAGGCACAAGTGCAGAAATGATATCTTCCACTTCAAAGCCTAATCATATACCACCATGCAAATCTCCAGTTCATTTTCCTTTCCCATGGTAATAGTGAATGACATTTGTTCCCTTTGCTTCTGTTGCAAGATAGGAGACCCTCCATCAGCTGGTTTTCTTGAGACACTGTTTGCAGCTGTGTTGGTCATGAAATGCATGTAATAAATCCACATTTAAATGTCGATGCACTGAGTTCTTGGGATTATTTTTATATGGCAGGATAACTTATCATATCCTGACTAATAACAGTGGAAAATTATTCGATAATATTTCCCTTTGTTTACTATACCAGTATGAGAAGAAACAAACCTAACATTTTAATTGGGTTATAAGTATTTCTTTATCACAGGCTCCCTTTAAAATATTTTATTTTTAAAAAACTAAAATCGGAAAGAATACATAAATAATAAGAGTAAATAATATATACATAAAATAACATTTATTTCTGGCATCAATGTCATTGATTAAGACAGCATTCCCATTCTCTAGGAAACCAACCAGCAAGACAGAAGAAAAATAGAAAATAGAAACTGTTTTCTATAAAAACTAGGAAGCAAAATACCTACTTTGAGGTATTTTTTTTTTTTTTTTTTTTTTTTTTTTTTTTTTTTTTTTTTTTTTTGGGAACCAGGGATTGAACTCAGGGACACTCGGCCACTGAGCCACATCCCCAGCCCTATTTTGTATTTTATTTAGAGACAGGGTCTCACTGAGTTGCTTAGGGCCTCGCTAAGTTGCTGAGGCTGGCTTTGAACTCGCGATCCTCCTGACTCAGCCTCCCAAGTCGCTTGGATTACAGGCGTGCGCCACCACGCCCGGCTTGAGGTATTTTTTATTAGAGCTTTGTAGTTACACATAATAGGTGTGTTGTGTTCATCCTGACAAATTCATACATGTATGGAATTCAATTTCAGCTCATGATTCCCCCTTTTCCCTCTCATCCTCCCTACCCTCTCCATTTTCCTTTTTCTACTCTAGTAGACTTCCTTTTGCTTGTTTATTTATTTATATTTGATTGGTTCTTCCTACCTCTACATAAAGAGGAAGTTCCCTGTGGTATATTTATATATGCACATAATATGATTTTTTAAGAATTCATTCTGCATTGCCTTCCCTTCCCTGCCCCTCTACTCTGCCTTTTAATCTCCTTCTTTCACACATTTATCTTTTCTTTATGTTTTGTTGCCCTAACCTTACTTCCCCCTTTCCTTTATTTTACTGTAGCTTCCACATGAGAGAAAACATTCAACCTTTGAGTTTCTGAGTTTGGTTTATTTAGCATGATATTCTCTATTTCCATCCAATTACTGATAATTACCATTTCATTCTGTTTTATGACCATGTAGAATTCCATTACATATAATATCTATCTATATCTCTATATGTCTATATCCGTATTCATATAGATATCTATATAGGTAGATATAGATCACAGTTTCTTAATCCATTCATCTATTGATTGGCACCTGGGTTGACCCACAATTTAGCTATTGTGAATTGTGCTGCTATAAATATTGAGGTGGCTATATCACTGTAGTATGCCAATTTTAGATCTTTATGGAAAATACCAAGGAGTGGGATAGCTGGGTCATTGGTGGTTCCATTCCTAGTTTTTTGAGGAATCTCCACATTGTTTTCCAGAGAACGTGTACTACTCTGAAGTCCCACCAACAACGTACAAGTGTACGCTTTCCCCACAACCTTGCAAGCATTTATAGTTGCTTATATTCTTGATAATTGCCATTCTAACTGGAGTGAGATGAAATCTTACTGTTGTTTTGATTTTCATTTCCCTGATTGTTGAATATTTTCATATATTTCTTGGCCATTTCTGTTTCTTCTTCTGTTTAGTTCTTTTGCTTATTTGGAATAGGGTTATTTCTTTTTCTCTTTCCTTCTTTTCTTGGTGTGTTTTGAGTTCTTCATATATTCTGGATATTAATCCCCTATTGAAGGAGCAGGTGGCCAAGATTTTTCTCCCATTCTGTAGGCTCTGTCTTCATGCTCTTAATCATTTCCTTTGCAGGGTAGAAGCTTCTTAGTTTGATGGCATCCCACTTATTGATTCTTGGTTTTATTTCTTGAACTTTATGTGTCTTGTTAAAGAGGTTGGTGCCAGAAACTATATGATGGAGTGTTGACTCCATGTTTTCTTATAGTAGTTGCAAAGTCTCTGGTCTACTTCCTAAGTATTTGGTTCATTTTTATTTGAGTTTTGTGCAGGGCGGGAGATAGGGGTCTTGTTTCATTTATCTACATATAGATATCCAGTTTCCCCCACACCATTAAAAGGCTGTCTTTTCTCCAAATATATTTTTGGCACCTCTGTCAAATATCAGATGGTTGTAGGTGTGTGGATTTGTCTTTGTGTCTTCTCTTCTTTTTCATTGGTCTTCATGTCTATTTTGATGCTAATACATTGCTGGTGTTTTAAATATTTTTTTTAGTTGTCGATGGACTTTTTTATTTATATGTGGTACTGAGCATTGAACCCAGTGTCTCACACATGCCAGCCAAGTGCTCTGCCACTGAGCCACAACCCCAGCCCTATCTTGCTGTTTTTGTTACTGTAGCTCTATAACATAATTTCAGATCAGGTATAGTGATGTCTCCTGCTTTACTTTTCTTGCTTAGTATTGTTTTGGATATTCTTGGTCTCCTATTCTTTCAAATGAATTTAAGAATTATTTTTTTCTAATTCTGTTAAAAATGTCATTGGTATTTTGATGGGAATTGCATTGAATCTATATATTGCTTTTGGTAGTATGGCAATTTTATCAATATTAATTCTGCCTATCCAAGAACATGGAATGTCTTTCCGACTTCTAAAATCATCTTCAATTGCTTTCTTGAAAAGTTATATAATGTTCATTGTACAAGAACTGTATCTCCCCAGTTACATTAATTCTCAAGTATGTTAATTTTTTGAGGTTATTGTGAATGGGATGGGTTTCCAGATTTCTTCCTTGGTTGAATTACTGTTGGGTTGTAGGAAAACTATTGATTTAAGGGTGTTGATCCTATATCCTGATATATTCCTGAACTCATTTATATGTTCTAGAAATCTTCCAGTGTATGTTTTGGGTATTCTAGTTATAGGATCATGTCATTGGCAAATAGAAATAGTTTGATTTCCTATTTGTATTCCTTTGATTTCCTTTTCTTGGCTGATCACTTGGGCTAATATTTTGGGGACTATATTGCATAAGAGTAGCAAGAGTGAACAGCTTTATCTTGTTCCTGATTTTAAAAGAAATTCTTTTAATTTTTCTCATTCAGTATGATGTTGACTTTGGGTTTGTCATAAATGACCTTTATGATGTTTAGGTAAGTTCCTTTGATCCCTAGCTTCTCCAACATTTTTAACATGAATGGGTGCTGAATTTTGTCAAAGGGCATGTCTGCATCTATTGAGATGATCATTCGATTCTTGTCATAAGAACTCTGATGCAAGTCTGGATCTCAGGAGCCTCCCAAGAGTTCCAATCTTGGGGCAGCAGAGCCTAATTCTCCACACATTGCTGCCCACAAGCACAGCCTTCATGGCTTATTTGCAAAGTGCATTCAACCCTGTCTACTCACACTCTCCACCTGCTTCAGCTGGTTAATTGAGCTGCCAGATTCATAAGAGAATCAAGTTGGGTTCCCCTATGTCCTTTTGACTCTAATCCCGCTGGGTAAATTTCTTTACACACCTGTTTCACTCATTTTCCTCCAGGCATCCTCTACATCACCTGGTAGTCAATTGCAGGGCAAGCCAGTGTTTGCACTGATCTCCAGTAGCCATTGTGGCAGTGCGATTGCCCCAAAATGACTCCTGCCTCAGCTCTCTGCAGATGGTTGAGATAGAGTGTGCTTTGCAAGCCCCAGTGTATAGTGAAGCCTCTCAATCAGTTTTTTGATCTCGGGTTTTTCTGTACCAAATCTGTGTTTGTCTGTGTTCTCCCTCCATCTGTGGTAAATCAGTGCCACAATTGCTGCTGCTTTTGGCATCTGTGTGCCAGCTGGATGGGCTCCAATGTTTTCTATTTCTTTGTTTATTGTACCCAAATTTATGAGTCCCTAAGTCACTTTGGATGCCCAATACTGAATTTTAGTGAAATCCCTCTTTCACTCACCCACCTCAGAAGCTGCACACCTGCTGCTTTGGTCCTGAGCTACAGCACAATGTGAAATGCAGCTTTCCTGTATGCTGCCAACTTATCTCCTCCCTTGAGATGATTTTGTGACATACTGAAACTGGAAATCATGGGAGAGGGTAATAAGGGAAGCCAAGGATAGATCTCAGTATTAAGAACCCAGTTGTAACAAAACTATTCATCATTAAGTGTATTTCCTGAAGCCTGAAACGTACTCCGAGCAGCCAACACAATATTATTCACTCCAGAAACCACATATGGAAATATGTGTTTGGGTGGGTAAGAGGAAGGCAGTGAGTGTGGGTGTTGTCTATATGTGAATTAGGTGACACAAAAATTATGCACATGTGCATACACACTTTCATGCATGCAGGTCCAGTAGATGAAAGTTTGCTTTAGAGTAACAGATGCAATGTAATCCATGAGGAATGTGTAGAGACATCTAAGTAAGAACTGGAAATAATAGTGCCTTTCTGTTGTGAAATCCAATTATCATGAAACCTCTCTATCTTCACCTTTCCAAATATAGGAGCTTCTTGCAAATAGGCAGTTTAAGAAAAGACAGAATTTTAAAAAGTTATAATTGAAAGCAAACTAACACAACAGCTATAAAAATACAATAATATATGGAATCATGAAAATCATCAATTAACACATGAAAAACACCCACTAGAAACATATTGCTACAGAGCAAAAACAGAGTGACCCAAAATTTTGTAATGATTGTTCAAAAAAATTCAGTTTTCTGACTTAAGTTGCAAGGCAGAAATATAAGAGCTCAGGGAAGAGGTGACAAGATAGGAGTATGAGAAGAAAATTAAGATGGCACAACTAGCTGGGTGTGGCGGTGCATGCCTGTAATCCCTGTAGCTTGGGAGGCTAAGGCAGGAGGATCTCGAGTTCAAAGCCAGCTTCAGCAACTTAGTGAGGCCCTAATAACTCAGTGAGACCCTGTCTCTAAAATAAAATACAAAAATGTTCTGGGGATATAGCTCAGTGGTTAAGTGCCCCTGAGTTCAATCTCTGGTACCAAAACAAACAAACAAATCAACAACAAAAAAAACCCGATAGTACAACTAAGAAATTAATTAGTAGAAAGGATGAAATAGATGAAACAATCACAGAAAAGAAGATGCTCTTTAGGATGAATCCAATAGAAAGCTCCAGAAATACAACAAGGGATACTGAAGAAATTGATAAAAGAAAACATTATAAAGTAGAAACCTATGTCAACCTAAGCCAGGTTAAAAAGGAACCTTACATCACTGAGTAACTATGTGTGGTTTTAAACAACCAAATATAAAATGCAGTATTGAAATACGTAACTGATACTTTGAAGGTTATTTTGTACTTAAGAACATTGTTACTACCAATTTTGAGAGCACCTACTTTCTCAGTTACCATCAACAAGAGTGACTATTATTCTTTCTGGAATTAGTTATTCTAATAGGATGATACTTCATTGTTAATATAGTTCCCATTTCCCTGATTACAGGAGAATTTGAACATCTTATCACTTGTCTGTTGGTTTTTCAAAATGCTATCTCAGTTAAGTGTCTGTTTACATTTTTTATCAAATTACATGTACTTTTCTTGTCAATTTGTCAGATCATTTATTATTTTATAAAAATTGAGTAGTTGTGAATTGTTTCATTTTCTTTTGAATTCTATTTCTGAACTGACTTGGTTTAGGACATATTTTGCTTACTTGATTTTATAAAAAGGAATTATCCTTTCTTTTATAAATTTTTGGTTTTCAGTCATGATTAAAGTCTTCTCTGCTATTCATTTTCATATGAAGTTTTCAAGAATTTTGGAGATTTTCATTGTTTAGCTTTTACAAATACAAAAACGATTCCTAATGGAATCAATATTAATTTGTGATGTAAGAAGAACCACTTTTATTTACTTCCAGGTGTGTTAGAGATTCTGTCTCCATTATTCATTAATATCCATCTTTTTTCCACTTTTTGTTTTGTTATATATAGTGCTATTGAATGATATTGGTATACATTTCTATATTCACTATCTCTTTACCTTGCTTTTCCTTTGTCTTCATGGTGAGAAACATGATCTTAGGAATGCTTACAATCTCCATTCCTGTTAGGGATGGCTAATTTGTTGAAGAAGAAGAGCAGTTTTTTAATCCCAAGTAAGGTCTGCCCCCAAACATAGTGGAAGATTATATAAACTGGTAATAATAATCTTTTTGGGCATAGTATGTAGTGGTGGGTATATAATCTAGGTCTGGTCAAATAGTACAAGAGGAGGTCTTCTCTATGGTGGAGGTATTCTCTATGGCACTTGTGGAGAATTCTCTTTCTGTCCCAATTAAAAGTGTTAGACTCAACTAGATAGGTAATTTGTGATACTTGCCTCTCCATAAAACAGTGCCAGATGACTTAAAATCAATAACTTTAGAGTATGCAATGATATCTGTAATGACAAGTCCTTCCTCATGATTCTTCTTTATCATAGTTTTCATGCCTATTTTGTAATATTTATTCTTCTGTTTAAATAAATGATCATTTTCTCTTGTCAGTTCTCTAGATGCATATTCAAACCAAAGATTAAGGGATGAGACTAAAAAGCCTGATCAGATCTCTTGTTTTCCGGGCTTTGGCCCTAACACAGCCCAGGCCTGCTTACCTTTCTCTCCCTCCCTCCCTCCCTCCCTCTTCCTTCCTTCCTTCCTTCCTTCCTTCCTTCCTTCCTTCCTTCCTTCCTTCCTTCCTTCCTTCCTCCCTCTTCTTTTCTTTTCTTTTCTTTCTTTCTTTCTTTCTTTCTTTCTTTCTTCTCTCTTGTTATTTTCATTTATAATTTTCTCTAATCCATTTAGATATTTTCTAAAAATCTTGTTGGTTGGATGTGATTTGCTTTATTGATCCTTCTATTTTCTTATACATTATCCATCTCTTTGATAGTATAATCATCTCTTCTACGATTTTTATGAAATCATCTAAAATAGGAATATTCAGAGACTAATATAATAAACACCTACATGTCAGTCATCAAAAAAATGGTGATTTCTTAATGTCCTCTGCTCATTTTTCTATTGGATTTTTATCTTTTCTATTTTGATTTTGAGTCACATATACACTACTTAATATATACTATAACACAATCCCTTTATATTGCAAACACATTTTCCCAGTCTTTGATTTTGTTTGTTTTCTAGTTGGTAGTATATTTGGTATAGAAAATAATTCATTTCTTTTCTTTTCGTTTATAGTACTCAAGTTCATCAATACTTTGATTTAAAATTTGTGTTTTTATCTCTTGTTTAACAAATTCATAATGAAGTCATAAAGACACATTTTCTTCTCATTAGCAATGTGAAAAATATGCATTGCACTTGTGCCTTTTTAATGATAGAGGATTTAGTGTCTTGTACTGTGGGAGGTAGATGTTTAATGTTTTGTTTTTCCATTTAGAAAGTGAGTGGTCCCAACACTATTAATTGATCATCCCTTTTACCATGATTTGTATGGTTACCTTTATTAAAAACTAAATGTAGCTGGCCATGGTGGCACATACCTGTAATCCCTGTGACATGGGAGGCTACGGAAGGTGGATCACTAATTCAAAGACAGCCTCAGTAATTTAGTAAGGCCCTGAGCAACTCAGCAAAACCCTGTCTCTAAATACAACATAAAAAGACTGGGGATGTGGATCAGTGGTTAAGCCCCCCTGTGTTCAATCCCTGGTACAAAAATAAAAACAAAAACAAAAAAAAACTAAACTAAATGCTTGCACAACAATGTGAATGTACTTCATGCTACTGAAACATATAATTAAACATGACTAAAATAGTAACTTTTGTTACATATATTTTACCAATAGAAAAGACTTACTTGCACATATGATGATAGGCCTGTGTGGAGCCTCTGAAACATTTTGAATAACATATTTTTTATGTACATGTGTAAATATTTATATGCATATTATTTTCTATATTATCAAAATTAATTTTAATGTATTTTTGAATTTGATTAGATTCAAGTTTGGATTTATGTCTAGTTGTTAATTCTCTAAACACAAGTAGGAAAAGATGTAATATATAAAAAATGTTTGTATGAAATTAGCAAATTGCTTTTTAAAAATGGACTTTCCAAGGTTCCTATCTACTAGTGATAATCTAGTGATAATGTTTTGAGAGATATTGGTGTAGAAAGAATAGATAAATTTAGGGTTTGTTTGTTTGGCTTTTAGCTATTCTTTTAATAGGAAATTGAATCTCCCAACTCTGACACATATTTTATTACTTAATGGTTTTGTTGTTATTGTTCCGAATTGTGGGTTTTGACAATGTTTCAAATGGTAGTATTCCCAATTTAAAAGCATTACTTATTTCATTAGTGGGGGGGAGTGGTGCTACTAGTGACTGAACCGAAGAGTGCTTAACCACCTAGCTGCATCTCCAGCCCTTTTTTATTTTCTTTATTTTGAGACAGGGTTTCACTAGTTTGCTTACCAGCTTGCTAAGTTGCTGAGACTGGCTTCAAACCTATGATCCTCCCATCTCTGGAGCCCCCGGGATTGCAGATGTACACCACCATGCTGGGCTACTTTGCTTTCAATATCGATGATAAATTTTCTATGGCATTCTAGACTTCAGCAATTTGCTCAAAAGTTTGCAGTAAGTGTGTTCATCCCACTGTTTCCATGCACCCTGCTCATTTGATTTGACTGAAGTTAGAAATCCTTTATAATACTAATGATTGCATCTGACAGATTCTCTGCACGGTCTCCGAATTCCTTGCTTTTCTTGATTTCCATGTGACTACTGTCCTTTATATCCTGCTACATGAATTTAAATCATTGCTTTTATATTTTTAGTTGAGCTATAGAGCTTCATCTAACTGGGTCCATATAGTTTCCACGGAGGACCCCTGAGGTGATGGGGATGGTTCAGGCTCAAATGTTTTAAAATTACTGTGCATGTTCAAACTATCTTGATGGGCGATAGAAAAGGTTCCCCCTAATTGTTTTTCACATTATTTTTAGAAGCATTTATCTGTTTCCTGTAAAAGGAGATTTTTTTTTTTTTTTTGCTAATTGGAACTCTACTGAATATAGATTGTACTGGGGAGAATTATCATCTTCATGATATTTTTTCATGCATGAACACAGTATAGATCTACATTCACTCATGTAATTTTTCTGTCTTTTAATAACATGAAGTATCTTGTAATTTTCCATAACTGTCTCACATAGCATTTATTAGATTAATTATTACTAACTGCCTTATGGTTTTGTGACCCATGTCAGGTAGTCAGTTGATTTCATAATTGATACATAAAGTTGAAATAATTATTTAAAGAAAAAATGCATTCATTTATTTCATATCAGTATGTTCTAAAATGTGAGCTCTCTGTGCACAATTTTTATATTTGTCCTATCAACATGTCAAATGTACCATCATTTACTGAGTTTTAAAATTTCTCTATTTATACAAAATAATAAAATGGAGAGTTTATGTCCCTGCTACCAATTAAAAAGTTTGATATGCTAAATGATTAATATAAATAAATTAATAAAACCATGGTAAAATTAAACTGTTTTCCTCTTTAAAATCACAACTTGTATCATTGGTATAGTTTTAAATTTACTCATTTATATAAATCCAAAAAGTTATTTTGAACTTAATAAAATAGTAATCATTCAATTTTGTTACAAATACTTATGGACACTACTATCTTTTAAAAATATATACATTCAATAAACAAACTGATTCACAGTGCTTATATTATACTAGGTACTGTTCTAGGCATTTTACTAATTTAGTCATCATAGCAACTCTACGGGGCCAGATATTGTGGATTGTATAAAATATAATATTTTGTGATAGACTTTCATGAGACTATCATCCATTTGCTCTTGAGTTGATTGCACTAAGACAAAAGTAATAGGCACATTTAATTTTCATGAAAATCTTACTTTTTCTGTGATGATTATACTGAATAATGAGATTGGCAGGAATTTATTTGCTTCAAAACATCATTATTACCCTCCATTGCTTACTTTTTCTTCATTCCCTTATGTTGAAGCAAGTAATGAATTGTAGATTCTTCACCATCTATCGTGAGAACATTTGAACTGCCAGTCCAACTGATAATTGGAAAATTCTTGGCTATCTTTTATACCCTTTTCTCTGGGACTGTAGAAAGCACTGATGACAATTATGAATACTTCCTAATGAAATTTTCTCATTTACACTCAAATTCTTCTTGAAAGCAAAGTAATTAAAGGTCAAAGAAAATGGGATTCTACTCTTCCCTTCCTCTTTGCTACAGACTTTAGAAAAGATTAAGGATTTGTTTCGTGATTATTCACATTTGGAATAGGGGCAAACTATTTCACCTCTTTTACGACTATTCTTTATCTTTAGATACATAAATTACAAAATTATAAACCTGGAAGCAACTTAAGAAGGTCTTACCATTTCCAGGAAAGAAATTTTCCACAAAAAGTTACCTGTCCCTGATTCTGTTGTTGTTATTTTCCTTAGTTTCTTCAAAGACAACATATCCTAATTTAAATTATTTTAATGTTGAAAGTCAAGAAATTGGATTTTTTTGTTCTTGGATATCTTAATATCCTTAATAAAGCAAATATTGGTACATTTTTGTTGCTTTTGCTAGGTCTTGTGTTTTATTCCTTTTATGTGATTGTTTAATGTTTAGTATTGCTTTCCTTTATCTCCATTGTAAAAAGTAAACAACACTCATTTCAATGTTTATAATTTTTGCCATATACCACTGAAGCCTGCATCCAAAAATATAACTATAATCTATCAAATAATATTCCAGGGTGTAAAAAGATACTTTTTTATCTTGAGTGTTTTCAAATATTCAACAAAAATAATCTTGATCTCTTCTATAAAGTATTTTACAAAAGTTATTCCTTAATTTTGATTCAAATGTTTTCAATAATTTTCACGTGAAAAGAACCAAACACCTATTTTAGTGGATACATTTCCATATTTTCTCTCATACATGCTCTCTCTCTCCCTCCCTGATTTACATGTTCAACAAATATATATATATATACATATATATGTATTTATATGTATATATATCTTATTTTTTTCAACATGTACT
Organism: Glaucomys volans; assembly: GCA_020662805.1. Lineage (NCBI taxonomy): Eukaryota > Metazoa > Chordata > Mammalia > Rodentia > Sciuridae > Glaucomys > Glaucomys volans. The sequence continues at coordinate 1,046,355 of JAJEJO010050072.1, forward strand.
AAGTATTTTTACTTTATTCCCAATCATCCTCTTTCCAATCCAAGTATCAATCAATTGTGGTCTCTGTAGTCTAGGCTTTGTTTGAAATAATTCTGCTACTTCTAGAATTAATCAGAATAAAACAGCACCTTCTGTTCTTTTCTATTCTCCCTAAAGCAAATGTTAAAATTATTATATTTAAAATAAAAAGGCAAAGTCTGCTCTTTACCAATAAATACATAAAGCTGTCAGATGTCTCTATTGGTGTCTTAAATCTTCTGGATTTGATGGGTTAGATTTGAAACATCAATTATATCTTCTGTCAATAAACTACTAGGCCTGGTCAGCTCATATCAGCATTGATCCACGTATGTTAGATTCTCAGATGCCTCTGATTTCATGATTGGTACCTGCTTTTGTTTCTATAAGGAATCCAAATCATATAATAGTTTCCAAATGAAAAAAGGAACAATATATATGTTTAATGGAATGTGTTAAAATTTATTTTTATGATAAAGCTGATATCAATTTTAATGTTCTTCTTGGATTCCTGATGTCCCAATAAGTTATATCATGCTTATTGATAAAAATGAGACCAATTTTCATAGATCACAAATATTAAAATAATTCCTAAAATTCACCATGGTTTATAGGCAATAACTTACATTTTATCCTATATGTCACTACAGTTGGACATTGTCCATAATTAATTTAAAATTAACCTATATATTTTATCTTCTGAATTGTAACTTTAAAATGTACATATAGTTAGTCTATCTTTAGGATTAAAGCCATTCAATTATGAATTGTCAATTAAATGGAAGAGAATTAAACAAATGTAGTATTGAAAATGAAATAGTGAGAGAAAATAAATTAATTCAGAGAAATAAAAACAAAATAGTGAAAACTAAACTTACAAGGAGGTATTAATAGCTGCATCTGCATAGCTGGGAATAAATCCACAAATGTAGAAGTTAGAAGGAATGTACAAAACAAGGAGGTACAGATAAAACAATGAAAACTCACTCGACAAATTTCTAGTGCCCTTAAAGGACAAAAAAAGAAATTATAGAAGCACTGGAGCAGAGGCAAAAAATATACAGCAGGAGAAAAAAGCCCTCCCAAAGGAGACAAAAGAATTGATTCTGTAGATTAAATAAACAAGAAAATTTCCTTCTAGAGACATAAGATTCAGCCAATTAATGTTTGAAAGTAAAACAGAAGGCAAATTCTCCATGCATGAATGAAAAAAGTAAAATAAAAGTGAATTAAATGTACACTTTTTAAAAGAGTAATTAAACTTTGGCAGAATGCATACATAGAATCAGGAACAAAATGGAAAAACTCTTATACCTAACCAATTTAATAATTGTACGTACTCAATTAAATAGGACTTTCTATCATTTTGTAATGATAATAAGTTGGTATGAAACTTAGCAACATGGAAGCAAAATTTATTAAAGTCAGAAAGCCATTAGGTGACATAATCTGAAATCAAACTAAAGATTTTATACATCCTGCTCTTGACAATGCTATCTTACTATATGTTTGAGTCATATATATGTCTGAACATACATATATGAATATGTCCATATATGAATATGAATATGTGGATATAAAAGTAATAAATAATTTGTATAATTGATGTGAAAGTTATATGTTTGTACATAAATATGTATGTACTTAAGTCTATATATGCTAAGCATAGAATGTAAATGTATGAAATTATGTACATCAGTACACATTTGTTTACTCATATGTGTTTATGAAGGCAGAATGAAAAACAATATTGAGTTCCAAACGTAATTCTGAAGAATGTATGAACATATTTCACTATATTGTGCACTCAATCATAAAAATATAGTAAATTTTTATACTATTGCTTTCTAAATAATTTTTATTGTAACAATTTAAAAATATAGTTGTGAATATTTCTATTACTAAAATGAATATGCACTACTTATCAAATTTTTCAAAATTACTTAATATTAATAAGGAAAATAAACAACAATAATCAATTAAACTGAATAATTTAATTAGCAAGTAAAAGCTTAACTATCTTTGCTGAAACAATTAAGCAAAAATACTTGCTATGGACCTCCATGCCTATGGAATGAATAAGAACGAACTACTGATTAAGTCTCCATCTTACTCATTTCTGGCCATGGAGAATTATTTCCCCTACAAAAGGAATGCTATAAAATTGCCACAGCATCACACAGAGCATTGTAATTTTTTAATAGTGCAGTCTTCTTAGGTCAAAGGCCAAAATTTCTCTGAGCATCAGAAGTCTTAGATTTTTCTCTTGGTTTGACACTAACTCAAATTGGATAATTTGATATTTAATGTATAAAAAGTTCTTATTTGAGGAACATCCACTGAGAATCTATGAATCACTGCAAGCATGCATCCAGCATTGGTTTCTTTCTATACAGAATAAAGTTTGTCCTTCACATAGCCAAAATGTGAAACACCTTCTAGGCATTAATATTATATAAACTAGAAATAAGTCATCTGAAACTATGAACTGGCATAGCATTACTTTCTAATGTCTATTTGCACCAAGAAAATATTTCACCTCTAAACTTCCTTGCATTGTCTTACATATGAGCTTTTGGGGGACAACACATCTAAATCATAACAGTTGGTTTCCTTATTTTTAGGTATTGTAAGATTATAAAATAGTGAATATGAATCTCCTGTCTGACAAATGAACTTCACATACCTTCTCCTTATCTGTCACTTACCTTCTAACATTCTGAATTTCACTCATTTGTGTATAAACAGATGGATTGCTGAGTCACATGGTCTGTATTTTAAATTTTTGAGGAAGTTCATTCTTTTTGTATAATGGCTACATCAATTTACATTCCAGCCCACAGTGCACCAATTTACATTCCACATCCTTTGCAACATTTATTATCTCTTGTCATTTTTTATAGTGGTCATAATAGAAAATGAGGTGATATCTCATGGTGTTTTATCATCAAGTTGAGTGAGTTGCTAAAATATTTGGATACTATACATTTACCAGATATATGGTTTGTGAATATTTGCAAATAATATATTCATATTTCTAAAGTGGATAAATGATAGTACAAGAGAAATACTCTTGGCCTTGAAAATATAATCTAGTAGCAAAATCATTATGCAGAGACACTAAACTTGCTGCATCCCCTTGCTGAGACTGTGCCCTTGTTAGTACTAGACATGCTGCCAGTTAATGTTCCTCCTTCAATGTGCACAGTAGATTTTACTAGGAAGATTGGGGTTGCTTTTTATCTTTAGGAAAATGAAGGGACTGACTGGAAATGAACATTTTGAAGTCAATTCCAGGCGACTTGGGGTAAGAGTCAAAATGGCAACAACAAAAGAAAATGGAAATTAATGAAATTTCAAGCAACACATCAAATAAATCAAACCTGGTTTGCTATGATAGTAGGGCACATAAAAGATAGTTGATCAAGTTCAGGAATTAGATTAATTAACTTTTCTATTACAACAAAGTAAAAAGATACTTGAAGTGGTAGAGGGAAAGTAGAATGCTCATGTAAATGGATGATCTTTTAAAGTTGTTGCTATTACTGATGGTCGTCCTCTCCTCTCAAAGTGGTGCTAGGCACTGAACATACGACTTTGAACATATTATACATTGAACACACAGTACTTTGATGCTGACATACTCCCCTGGTCTAGGGCATGTCATAAAGTAAAAGATAATAAAAAATCTCTCACATAATAATGGAAGTGACATCCGTCCTAACAGATGTGCAAATCTCAACATAGAAACAAGAAACATCAGAAAACAAGGCAACAAGACTATTCTCACAGTTCTTAATTCCCTGAGAACTGAATCCATGGATGTCAAAAATGGATGAAATTCTGGACAAAGAATTAAAAAAATTATTACTAAAATGATTAAAGAATTAAAAGAAGATATGAACAGTTGAATGAATCAAAAATAAAATGCAGCTTATTGAAAAGCATTTCAATGGAGAGAGATTCCAAAAATAAAACAAATAGCGGTCTTACAAATGAAAAACTCAATAAGTCAAATATAAAATTCAGCTGAAAATTTCAATCATAGATTAGATCAAGAAGAAGAAAGATATTCGGGGCTAGAATACAAGATTAATGAACTATAACTTTCAGATGGAAATTAAAAAGTAAAACAATATACAAGAGATCAGGGCAACATTAAAATGTTAAGATTCAGAAGTCTTGAGGAAGGAGTACAGGTACAAGATAATGGTAATGGAAACTCTATTCAATGAAATCATATCAGAAAATTTGCCAAATCTTTATAATAAGGACTGTTAGTCTTGTGAACCCACAAATAGACATGATAAAAAGAACACCTTGATGAAAATTTATAGGTAAAATGCCAAAAATTCAAAACAAAGAATATTAAAGGCAATAAGAGAGAAGTTCCAAGTCTCTGAAAAGGCAAACCCACCAGAATAACAACCAATTTCCCTTAAACTCTAAAGTCTAGCAGGGTGTGGAATGATATATTTCAAGCCCTGAAAGAAAATAACTACCAACCTAGATTATTATATTTGGCAAAGTTATCCTTCACAAATGAAGGTAAAATCAGTACTTTTCAGGTAAAGCATAAGATCAACGAATTCATGGCCATCACAATATTTTTGTAGAAGATACTTAAATGATTCCTATACACTGAATAAGGAGATAAACACAACAATGAGAGCATATGGAAGAAAACAATTTCATTAGAAGAGTACATAAGCAAATGAAATTTGGAATGAAGCAAACATTAGAATAACAAAAACAAAAACAAATGACAAGAAATGGCAAATACCTTTCTATAATAACCTTATATATAAATGATCTTAGTTGGATGATACATAATTGGGTTGAAGGGGTGGGGGTGAGAGAAGAATGGATTAACTTTAGATTATGAAGAGGGAAATGAGAGGAGGGGGTGGGGGTATGAAAGATGGTAGAATGAGACAGACATCATTACCCTATGTACATGTGTGATTAACAAGAATGATATGAATGTACATCATGCACAACTGTAGAAATGAAAAGTTGTACTCCATTTGTGTACAATGAATCAAAATGCAGTCTGTAAAAACAAAAAAAATGAAATAAAATAATATACAGACTGGGAGATTGGATGAAAAAACAAGGCCCAACTGTAGATTGCCTGCAATACACATACTTTACAGGCAAAATATGAACACACTAAAAGTGAAATGATGGAAAATGATATTCCATATCAATGGCATCCAAAAACAAGGAGGCATAGTTACACTCATATCTGATAAAGCAGACTATAGGCCAAAATTATTTAAAAGATACAAAGAGGGTCACTACTTATTGGTAAAGGGGATAATACAGAGAAGATATAACAATTTTAACTATATGACCTGGATGACAATGCACCCAATTTCATAAAACAAGTACTACTTAATATAAAGAACAAGATAAACCCTTAAAAAATAATAGTGATTGACTTCAATACTCCACTCTCACTAACTAACAGGTCATCTATATGAAAAAAATGAACAAAGAAAAGAATTAAACTATGGACTTTATAGACATCTACAGAATATTCTAACCAACAATAGGAGAATATACATTCTTTTAAGTTTCTTGCAGTATTTTAACTATTTAATCCCATTATCTTCTGGCCTCTAAGGTGTTCTGTTGAGAGATATGTAAGACTTAGGCCTTCCCTTATATGTGAATCTATGTTTTTTTTTTCTTGCTGTTTTTAGAATTCATTGTCTTGTACTTTTGACATCTTGAATATAATATGCCCTGATGTAGGTCTATTTTGGTTGAATATAGTTGGGGTCCTTTGAGCTTCTTGGATCTGGGTGTTAAAATTGTTCAAAACTACTCTAAGATTTCATCTCACTTCAGTAAGAATGGCAATTATCAAAAATACAAGCAATAATAAGTGTTGGCGAGGATGTGGGGAGAAAGGTACACTCATACATTGCTGATGGGGTTGCAAATTAGTGCAACCACTCTGGAAAGCAGAAAAACTTAAAATTCCTTAGAAAACTTAAAATTCCTTAGAAAACTTGGAATGGAACAACCATTTGACCCATCTATCCCACTCCTTGGTTTGTACCCAAAGGACTTAAAATCAGTATACTACATTGATGCAGCCACATCAATGTTTATAGCAGCCCAATTCACAATAGCTAGATTGTGGAACCAACCTAGATGCCCTTCAACAGATGAATGGATAAAGAAAACATGGTATATATACACAATTGAATATTACTCAGCCATAAAGAAGAATAAAATTATGGCATTTGCAGGTAAATGGAGAACTAGAGAATATAATGCTAAGTGAAATAAGCCAATCCCAAAAAACCAAAAGATGATTTCTCTGATACGCAGATGCTGATCCATAATGGGGGAGTGGATAGGGAAGAATAAAGGAACTTTGGATTGTGCAGAGGGGAGTGAAGGGAAGGGTGGTGTGGTGGATATGGGAAGACCAGTAGAATGAGACAGACATTATTACCCTATATACATGTATATTACACTACTGGTGTAACTCGGCACCATGCACAGCGGGGGGAATAAGCAGTTATGCTCCATTTGTGTACAAAGTGTCAAAATGCATTGTAGTGTTATTAGAATAATTTTTTAAAAAATCTAATGATTTTGAAATTTTCATCCATTATGTCATGAAATAGATTCTTTTTCTGGCATTTTATGGATTCCCTTAAAATTGGGATCTATTTCTGGAGAATTATTGTTTTCCTTTGGGGAATCATGCCAACTTTCATGTTTCTAGTGTTTTGCACATCTGGTACAATGTTCATTTTTTTCCAGTTTTATGAAATAACATTTGTAGGAAAATATTTCTTCACTTAGATGAGATGGAGGACAAATTGAACAGGTTGTTTGTGCTTTGTTGTAGGGGAGTACAAAAGCATTGTCTTCATACAAATTATTTGTCTTTTATGGATGTCAGCAGTGTCTATGACTAACTACCTCAAGAGTGTTGACTGCAGAAGTTCATGAAGGCAGTTTTAAGATTTTGTAGTCACTTAGGATTCCAATGACATTTGTCTTTGGACTCCACAGAGTTGAGCCCTGATTCTGGGGCCTTTTGCAGCAGTTTCCACAGTTCCAGTAGTGCATTGTGTGAAGAGGATTCTCTTAGGATCATTCAGGATAAGCATAGGTAATGCCAAGGGTTGTGGCACAAACATCCACAATTACTGAGGCATGTGATTTGATTGAGACTTTACCCACAGTTCTCAGGATGAATGTGTTAGATGTCTAGGCCTATAGTACCATGAGCCAGGCCTGGGGCCTTTGGTTGGCATGGGAACTTTGGCCCTGTTGCAGCATGGGTGGTGCTGGGGTCTGTGGTAATTGAGTATTCAAGGTTTTGGAAGACAGAGGGGAAATTCCCTAAGTCCAGTGGAGTGACTGTAGTTGGTGTCAGGGCTTATACCACTTTTAGATGCTTTGTGGATTTGTGCAACCCAGATGACACCTTCCAGGTCCCAGGAGACAAGCATAGTCTAATTATGGGGTGATTTTCCTGCAAGGCTTGCTGGTTTTGGAATCTTGAAAATATCTTACTTTCTTACTGTTACTTTTACTGTCATCAGTCTTGAAGGGGGATTGGAAAAGTTAGATAAATTTAGGAATAATCAACCTTGTATTATTAGTTTTTATACAGAGACTCCTGAAGTGGTCAACATGTCTCCATGTAGAGTTCAGTTGGAATATAACCAAAGTTTAAGGTACAAAGGAAGGAGGTACAGAATGAAGACTGATATAACAAGCTTTTTATTCTGTTTTTAGTTACCCATCAGACATATGCTGGCCCACATGAAGAGCTGACCTTTTTGTGTGTGTGAAAAGCAGCCTCCAAGCTTCTATTTCAACTAGAATGTGATTTCTTCTAGAATCACATTAAGAGTACTTAAATTCAGCCATCTTGGCTCACCTTCTGTAATAGTATATTATACTTTTTATTGTCATCTGTCTCTCTAGTTATTTCCTCTATTTTTCCATTGTGTATGTAATTGCACTTGCTCTTTTCTGTTATCATTCTTGTCACAGGTCTATTTTAATAAGGTTCTCAAAGAATCATCTCAGTTTCATTTTTCTTTTCTAATTTTTTTCCATTTTCATCAATTTCTGTTTATTTGATTTACCAGTTTCTGATGTGGGTATGTTAAATATCAAAACACAATTGCTGATTGAATTCTTTATCCAGGCAATTTCATCAAAAGTTGCTAAATAATACTTTAGGCTATATTAAGTATTGTTTTTATGTATATGAAAGTTTTGTTTTATGGTTTTATTGTTCCTTTTATGTTATACTTTGTCCCTGATGGTAAATGTTTTCATAAATGCCATTTTCATAAATACTACTTTGCCGTATGTTGCTACTCCAGTTCCTTTTTATTCACATTTGCACAGGATATCCTTAAAAATTGTCTCCTTTCCAACAATCTATTTTTGTTTTAGTTTTCATGGGTATCTTTTAAAAAATGTATTTTTGGATGTTTTAGTCACAGATATTCTGTGTAAAAAATGGAAATTTTGAATTATTTATATTAATTTTAATGCACGCTGTGTATTAGGGGTCATTTATTCCACCATGACCCATGCTTGCTATTCATTTATTTCTTTTTCTTCTCAATCTGTTTCCAATGCATATACTGAACTTTCTTCTTGTTGTCAGGTTATATTTTCTCCTTTTGTTCTTATGGTAGTTATTTTTAACGTAAGCTGTATAAACGTGTACACTTACTACTATTGAGTTCCTCAAGCTATTATTATCTATATTTCCCCCTAAAAAAATAATTGCAAGTGTTTGGTCTCTTCATATCCCTGCTCCCTCATATTGATATTGTCTTGAATTTAGGTCTGGATTGCTATAAATATGTTCTTTATTTATTTTTGTCCTAGCTGCCTTTGTTAAGATAAAAATAAACCTTAATGAAGTATCTTATCACATTTATTCCTCTTCTAAATTAGCTTTACTTATTACCTGATACTTTAGTCAATGTTTTCAATGTTGGTTCCTACCAATCTAGATAATATATTAAAGATAATTGCTTTGACAAGTATCATAGGAGGAAAAAAAGACAATAAAAGAACACTGAAATGATGCAGAGATAATAATTACAAGAAGCAATTTATGGTAGACATGGGCAAGGAAAAAATAGAAATTAACAACCCTGTGAAGCTTGCTTTGAAAACAAGGTATTATGCATACAACCAAATGTTTATCTCCAGTTCAGTAAGAAATGTAGTAAAATATGCATAATAGCATAAAAATAAAATATTCAATTAATATAAAACAAGGTGTGCATGAATTTTTACAAGGAAATAAATGATGAGGGAGGAGGAATGTTAAGTTCTTGGATTGCTATTTTCAATATTGCAAAAATGTCATTTTTCTTCAACTGATCTATGAATTTAAAGCAACTTTAATGAAAATACTAGGAAGATGTTAAAATTTATAAGTTGTTCCTAAAATCTAGAGAAAAATTCAGAGGACCAAGGAAAGCCACAGAAATATTGAATAAGAAAAAAAATTGTAAGAGTATATACCAATATAAAGATACATTTTAAATCTATAGTAATTAAGATTGTTTGTTGTGCAAGAGCAGACAAATGGACAGATTGAATAGAATTAAACTCAGAAATAGTCCAAAATATATTGTAATCGTGATTCTATCATGCAAATGTTCCCTTTGTTGATAAACCAAGTTAGATGCATTTGATAGCATATGGACAAGTAAAAAATAATCCTATTTATCTCACTCCATAAGTCAATAAAAAACACACAAACTGATTACAAATAGATTTAAAAAAATTAACCTTTCAAAGAAAGGTAAAGAATTTTTTAAGAAAACAAAAGAGAATCTTTGTGTGCTTATAGCATATAATTATTTTATAAACATAAATCACTCCCATCATAAAATAAATGTTTGATAAATCACTAAAATTAAGTTATAATTAAAATTATAATACTTCATTATAAATTCTGTTTCTATTACAACAAAACAGAACAAACAAAAACCATAATTTAGAATGTTAAAAGGCAAGTGACAGATAAGGAGAAGGTATTTGAAGTTCCTATATCAGACAAGAGATTCATATGCACTATTTTTATAATCTTACAATGACTATGAAAAAGGAAAACAACTGTTATGATTTAGATATGAGTTGTCTCACAAAACTCATGTGTAAGACAATGCAAGGAAGTTTAGAGGTGAAATAATTGGGTTATGAGAGCCTTAACGTGATCAGTGAATTAATCCTCAGATAGGGATTAACTGGAAGGTAACTGAAAGTAAGTAGGGTGTGGCCGGTGAAGGTGGGTCCCCGGATGCAGGACTCTAGGGTTTATATTTTGCCCTTGTCATTCCTGGTGCAATGTCTTGAGCTACTTCCCTCTAACACACTTTTCTGCCCTGTTTTGCCTCACTTGGCCCGAGGAATGAAGTCAATCATCTATGGACTAAGACCTCTGAAAGGAGGAGTCCCAAATTAAATTTTTCCTCCTCTAATTTTTCTGGTCAAGACTTTTGGTCACAGTGGCAAAAAAGCTAACTAAAACAATCCTATAGAAAAATGGACGAAGTAGTTACAGCCCATTCTAAGAGGATAATTTATCTCTTAAAAAATAATCCCATAAACATAACAATGCATAATCATACAATGAAATAATGCAAATAACTGAGATGTCAATGAAATTGCTATGTCTTTTTGTACTCACTTCATCCTAAGAATACCACATATAGGATTACATCAAATTTTCATTACTGTCTTTTGCATAACCAAATAATTTCAAAAGGAAAATGAAACCAGGTGCAGTGGTACATGCCTGTAATCCCAGTGACTGAGGCAGGAGGATTGCAAGTTTGAGGCCAGCCTCAGCAACTCAGTGAGGCCCTAAGCAACTTAGTGAGACCCTATCTCAAACTAGAAATTATAAAAGGGTTAGGTATGTAGCTCATATGGGTATGGGTATGTGGTAAAGTGTCCCTGGGTTCAATCACTGATGTCAACAAAACAAAATGAAACAAGCAAAAAACAAAACAAAACAAAAATCAAAATCTTGAGAAAAAAATTGGTATTTTTAACTGATAAAGTTGTAGTGTTGCTAGTACATGGAAATCTTTAAAAAGTTGTGAAGTTCAACAGCCCAATAAATATATGAAAAGATATAATAAATATTATCCTCAAAGCAAAATGTCTTTAAACATCATTAATAAACTCTGATTGTATTAGGCAGCAATGAAAAAGAATGAGGATCTTTCTACACTGATGCATAGTGGTAATGGGCCATATTTTTTAACTGATGAAAGATTCAATATTATACAGAACAGCACAAGAAGGGGTAGAAATTCCTCCTCATTGTCCTCATTAATTCTCTTCAATTTATAACTATTCTTCTTTTTCTTCTCTCTTTCCCTCTCCCTCTTCCTTCTCAGGGTATGAGTATAAGAATGGTTTTGATATTTCTGTGAAGGTAAACTTGAATACAATTTTGACTATGGAATCATATATTTTCCATAGTTATGAATGCTAAGTCATAACAGAAATCTGAAGCAAATATACAAACTGATATGGCTATTGGGATAGATATAAGGAGAAATATATTAATTGATTGGAAGCGATAGTATTTTTACATACATTATAAGCGGAAATACATTTGAATGATAAAAATTTCATAAATTTTAAACTTCATTTAGTACTCTTACTGTTAGCAAAAGATATTGTTGTTGCTTTTTCGAAACTAGTATAGGTATATTGTAGAAGAAAGCAGATGTATAATTATGGTAATATCGTTAAGAACCAAAATTTTCAGCATAAGAGTAAAGAGATACAAATACAAAAGAACTTAAGTAAAATGAGTATAAACTTAAATTTGAATCATAAGTTCAGCAAGAACTCAGGATTTGTTTTTTTTTGTTTTTTGTTTTTTTGTAAAAATCAATATTCCTAAAATTGCCCATTGATAAACCAAGGAGAAATGACAAACCAGTAGCAATTAGTATTACTGGGGCCCAGAGTACAAACCTAAGGAACCATTTCCCATCAGATGGATTCAGGGATCTACAGAAGAATTCTTAATTATAAGTAAGGGTAAGACATAGTCAAGATGATTTTGGAACATGTTGTCATATCAGAAAACAAGGAAGATTTTAAAGACTAAGGTGGTCATGTAAAAAAGATACGTGATTCAACTTAAAGAGACTTCCATAGGAATAAGGAAGAACATACTGATCTTCAAACAGAATAACTGTTAATATTTAGAATATATTAAAGTCCATGATTTCATATGTCCCAAAAATATTATTATTATTCCCCATTAGTATTTCTGGAGTTCATTTCTCTAAAAACTGTAAATAGCACAATGGCAGAGTCAAGCATTTTTCCCTGGATTTCCTGTACAAACTGAAATTTAAATCACCAAAGACTTGATGAAAGTTTTTCTTTATATAATAAATTCAGCTAATCAAAGAATGAAATATGAGATTAAAATGTCACTATTTTTAAATCTTTAATATGATGAACCCATGCAATTATAAGGAAAAGAAGAGAAAAGATAAAATACAACTTGAAAAAGCAACCTGCCAGATTCAGGATGTAGGGTATTCCATAAGACAAATGATATGGTTCCTCCAACCAATACATGATGTAAAAAAGAAGAGGAGCTTTATTACTATGATAATTAGATAAGAAACAAAACATCCAGTGCAACATATGGACAAGTTTGTATGTGGATTTTTACAATGAAATAGCGAAAAACAACTTTGTGACCTTTGGAAAACTTTGAGAACATTTTTAAGGTATATACTGCATATTACATGATACTAAGTAAAATACTGTCAATAAGTAGTATTTTGGTTATGTTAAAATATTCTTATCTTCAGTAATGCATAATTAGGACCTTATGGTGGTTGCCCTTACCAGTCCTCACTAAGTCAGGTTTCTGACTCAAGGGAGGGCCTATACAATTCCTACGTCTTGTCCTGTTACTGCCCTTCTCAGAACAAAGCCCTCATTTCTCTGTCACCTTAAGCAAGAATTGAGGGCTCCCTTTTCTCTACCTAATATCTATTTCTCTGATTGCCAGAATTGACAGTGGAGGAATTATGTGCTGCCACACTGTTATGTGTTTCTTGCTCCATTCCTTCTTTATGATCCTACTCTGACTCCTGGTACAACCTGGAAATCTTTCCTGGGCTGAGTCAGCCGGTCTCAGACTAAGCACATCACTATCCTGAGTCCCCAGAGGTGAAAGAGTGAACCACATCTGGCCATGAGTTCTGGGGAATTATAGAAGGGGTAAAATTCCCTAGAATTCTACTGTTCTGGTGCTGACAATTTCTTTAGTCCTTTTTCAGGGTCTGAGACACTCCCTCTTAGTGACCTGAGTCTGCCAGGGCTGGAAGTGGGTGTGTGACACATCTAGGTGTCCTCATCAGGACTTTCCAAGGACATTCTCACAGTGACTTAATTCCTTCAGCTACTCCCCACATGTCCACAGTTACCACCTAATAATCCATTTAAATTATTAATTCACCAAATGGGTTAATCCACTGATGAAGTTACAGCTCTCATAAGCCAATCATTTAACCTCTGAATATTCTTGCCTTGGGGATCATGCTTTCAAACCATGAGCTTTTGGAGGAACATTTTCAAATCCAAACCATAACAGCAGTGATTGGGAATTTTAATGAAACTCCATAGTTCAGGATCATTCCTGTTTTCATCCTTCTTCTTTGAAGTCTTGATAACCATAGGAATAATGTATTCTAAGAGCTGTCTTTTTATGTTTGTGTTTTATAGGATACTTAAATTTCATAAATACATAGTAAAATGGTAAGTAAAGGATGCAAGGAAAGAAGGCAAAAGGAAAACTGGTGATTCTTTATCATGTGGGTTTTAGCCCCATTATATCTTGCACAAATAACTACTTATATTTAACATGTCATAGTTTGCACATTTGTAAAATGGAAATAATAACAGTACCCAATTTCTACAGTATTTGTGAATATGGAATGAATTAATATATATCAACATTTGACATGCTTTTTATCTACATCGCTGGCCTATCATAAGCACTCTAAAATGTTAATCACTCTTCTGTCAGGTTTCAAAGAGGCACAGTTAGGATTTCATCTTAATATTATATGAATCTTAGTGTCTCATTAATGGATGTACACATGCTATTTTCTTTCTTCTTCCAAGACATGGTTGCTCTTCCTGCTTTTCATAGATTTTACATTGTTTCTGATTATTTGCTAGTATATCAGAAACCTAGGTTTGGAAGATATAAGACAATTGCCTAAATTGTGGAAATGAAATATGGATTTTCCCAAAAATAAATCTGAAAATTTAAAATATAAATATAAAAATATAAATTTAATTATTCATTAAAATATAAATTAAATTATTCATTTTATATGTGGAGTTGAGAAGCTGGATGAGTGTGATCAAAGTAAGTACAGTAGTCTCAACATCCAGAGTATAGCAGGGTTTAGTGAATACTCAGTGAAGATAGTTTGAAATGTTGGTAATTCAGATGGAAAGAGTGTTTGGTATCTAATATTTATTTAGTGTTTACTGTTTATCAGGTCCTGACCTAAGTAGTTTATATACATTTTCTTGTTTAATCTGTACAATAAGCATACATAGTAGCTAATGTTTTTAATCCCCATTTTGCAGATGAACCCATTGTAACTCAAAGAGATTTAATAACTAGAATAATTCTTCATGACACACCAGATATTAAACACAAGGACTTATATTTTATGACTAAGATGCCTAATGATTACAGCTTTACCACTTCTGATTCAAATGTGCATCTATTTTATTTTTAGAGATATGAAAACTTACTCTGAAGCTACACTGTAAATTTGTTAGAGGGTATTACACTGTATATACTTTGTATTTTATGATTTTCTTTGGAGATATTGATTTCCAGAAATGAAAAGTCCATTAATAGCCAGAGCAGACAGTACATGATGAGATTGATATGGTGTGATTCAAAATGATAAAATTCTGTAAAATAGGAAAATAATTAAATTATGGGGGCACATTAGCCATTAACATAACACAGTTAGCAGAACAATTAAAGTGCTAGACACTAGCTGGTTTTCTGCAAAATTTATTTTGTTGTCTTCTACCAACAACTCTATTACATGTACTGTGCCCTTTGCAGTAAAGTGCCTATGTGAAAGATTTCTAGCTAAAGACATGTAAGCAGAAATTAAATATGCCATTTACAGAACTATCCCATAAAGTGCCCCATTTATTATCCTCAGTGCTCTTTTGCTTACAGCCAGCTGGTAGCAGAAGAACAAAGTGACCCAGAAAGTAGTATATTGGACACAGGAGCTGTAAAAGAGGAGCCTGAATCCTTGAATCACCACTTGAACAAGAGCCACCTGCAAATTGCTGACATTCATTTTGAGTATGTGTGGAAGATAAACTTCTACTGTATTAAGAAAATTACATTTTGGGATTCATCAATTATAGTAGCTAATGTTATCTGAAGTAATACAGAAATTGACACTTTGAAGTAGGGTACAATTTTAATAAAACTTTACAATATATGGAGTGGTTTAGATGTTGGACAGTAGTTGGGCAGTTAAATCGATATTGCAATGAGAACCACCTGGTGCAGTGAGAAAACTTGGTGAAAATGTTACCTGCAATAACTTGAATGGCAGTGATAATGATGAGTTGACATTTATGGTCCAATTTTGTATGGTATTATTAGGAGATAAGGTAGGGAACTAATTAGCCGATATGCAAGCAGAAATATTTAGCAAGTGGAGAAAGTTCAGAAATTTAAGATGTTAAAGGAATTGAAAAGCTGAGTCATTCTAAGTACCCAATAGTAGTAGTTAAGAATGTAAAAAGCATTGAATAAAAGGCTTAGTATGACTTCTCAGTTGAGCAACATAACTCAGTTTTGCAACCAAGATTATGTTATGCAGCATTCCTACTGATTTCTTCAGAGGGAGTAAAGTTAGCCCACATTAAGTTAAGAAATAGAGATCTTCTTGCTTCCTGAGCCAGATCTTCTTGCTTCCTGAGCCAGAAGGTGGGTCACTCTCTCCACCAGCTCCAGGCAAGGCCCAGGAAGTAGGGGCAGGTGTCTGTGCATGCAGGTCTGCTCTGGCTGCATGGAGGGTGTCAGACCCGATGGCTGACACACCATTGTCTCAGAGTTCTGGAGAGCAAGGAGCTGTACTAGAGATCAAGACAAGATTCCTGCTTTGAAGGAGTTTATAGACTAGTGGGGAGACACAGATAAAGAAGTACGCGAGGCGGATTCAAGATGGCGGACTAGAGGAAGGCTGCATTCCTACTTGCTCTGTGGATTCCTACTTGCTCGGGATTCAAACAGCAGGAATATGGCTCTCAATGAGATTTTATATTCAAAGCACATATAAGGGGTCCCCAGGTGCCACTCCAGAACCAACTCAGCTGGGCTGGACGGCCCCGCCGCGGGCAGCTACCATCCTGGAGCGCCGGACCCTGCAGCTGCTTCGGAGCCACCAACCTGGGTCTGCGCCAGTCAACAAGTGAGTGCGGGTCCCCAGCAGCGGCTTTGGAGTCACTGGCCGCGGCTCTGGCACCAGCCGGCGGCCTCACAGGCAGAGACCGAGCATCTCAGGCTACCTGGGGCCTCCTGCGACTTCTGGAGAGGTCTGGCCGGGAGCCTTTGGGATCGCTGACTCTGGTGAGGAGTTGGAGCTGCTCCGCACAGCTTTGGCGGCTTACCTGGCGGGGAGGGCCCACCTCCAGCTTCCTGAGGCCTCCAGCAGCGTCTGGGGAGGTCTGGCCGGGAGCCTCTGGGATTGCTGACACCGGCGGGGAGTGGGAACTATTCCACGCCACTTTGGCAGCTTCGCTGGCAGAGAGGGATCATCTCCGGCTTCCTGGGGCATCCAGCAGCGTCTGGAGAGGTCGGCCGGGAGCCCCTGGGATCGCTGACTCCAGCGGGGAGTTGGATCTGCTCTGCGCAATTTTGGCGGCATCCCTGGCAGAGGGGGCCCATCTCCAGCTTCCTGGGGCCTCCAGCGGCGTCTGGAGAGGTCCGGCCGGGAGCCGCTGGGATTGCTGACTCCGGAGGGGAGGTTAGGGCCTTTGGCGCCAGCTTACAGTGTCCCCAGGATAGAGCAACCACCTGCCACTGCCTGAACCCCCAGCGAGGAGTTCAGGTCAGCCTGGGCTATCAAGCCCAGTGTCTCCATCACTGAGCACAGTTCTGTGACACCACCCCAACTTGATCTAGTGCCCAGGCCCACACCCAGGCCCGGAGTCTACCACCTTGCTGTATCTAATTATCTATCAACACTAGGCTGCCTCTGCCCAGAAGCATTGATCATTCCCAACCTGGAGGTAGTGGGACAGCACCTTTCTTGGGTCACCGCTTGATCAAGCACCCCTCAAGTAACAGAGGGGAAGATTCACGAGCACCATGAGAAAACACGGGAAGAAAGTGTCCCAAACAAACCTAGATGATATATAAAGAGAACCCAAAGACAGCATGGTAGAAGGAATGACAGAAAGGGAGTTCAGAATGTTCAAAATTAAAGTGATCCGAGAAGAGAATGATGTGAGGAGAGAGCAGATTCAGGCTATGAATAATCAGCTAATAGAGCAATTGCAGGAAGCAAAAAATCACTTCAATAAAGAGATAGAAATTCTGAGAAAAAGACAAACAGAAATTATTGAAGGAAACAAGGAAATGAATGAAACAATCAATTAAGTTAAAAACTCAATAGAAAGCATAATTAACAGAATAGATCACTTGGAAGACAGAACCTCAGACAATGAAGACAAAATATTTAATCTTGAAAACAAAGTCAAACAAACAGAGAAGATGGTTAGGAATCATGAACGAACCCTCCAAGAAATATGGGACATCATGAAAAGACCAAATTTAAGAGTAATTGGGATTGAGGAAGGAGCAGAGATACAAACCAAGGGTATGAATAATCTATTCAAGGAAATATTATCAGAAAACTTCCCTAATATGATGAATGAGATGGAAAATCAATTACAAGAAGCTTACAGGACCTCAAATGCATAGAATTACAAGAGATCCACATCAAGGCACATTATAATGAAAATGCCTAACATACAAAACAAAGATAGAATTTTAAAGGCTGCGAGAGAAAAGAATCAGATTACCTACAGGGGGAGACCGATACGTATATCAGCAGATTTCTCAGCCCAGACCCTAAAAGCAAGAAGGGCCTGGAACAACATATTTCAAGCTCTGAAAGAAAATTGATGCCAACCAAGAATCTTATACCCAGCAAAACTTACCTTCAGATTTGATGACGAAATAAAATCCTTCCATGATAAACAAAAGCTTAAAGAATTCACAAAGAGAAAGCCTGCCCTACAGAACATTCTCAACAAAATATTTGAAGAGGAAGAAACGAAAAATAACAATCTCAGTCATCATGGGGAGGAACTACCCTAAAGAAAGAGTCAATCAAAGGAGAAACAGGTTAAGCTAAAAACCATAAAAAAGCTAAAATGACAGGAAATACAAGTCATATCTCAATAATAACCCTGAATGTAAATGGCCTAAACTCATCAATCAAAAGACATAGACTGGCAGATTGGATTAAAAAGAAAGACCCAACAATATGCTGCCTTCAAGAGACTCATCTCATAGAAAAACATGCTTACAGACTAAAGGTGAAAGGTTGGGAAAAAGCATACCATGAACATGGACTGAGTAAAAAAGCTGGGGTTTCCATCCTCATTTAGGACAAAGCAGACTTCAAACCAAAGATAGTCAAAAGGGATAAAGAAGGACATTTCATATTGCTTAAAGGTAGCATAAATCAACAGGACATAACAATCATAAATATTTATGCACCAAACAATGGCGCATCAATGTATGTCAATCAGATCCTTCTCAATTTCAGGAATCAAATAGACCAAAACACAATAATACTCAGAGACTTTAACACTCCTCTCTCACCGTTGGACAGATCTTCCAAACAAAAATTGAATAAAGAAACTATAGGACTCAATGACACAATCGCTAATCTGGACTTAACGGACATATATAGAATATTCCATCCATCAAAAAGCGAATACACTTTCTTCTCAGCAGCGCATGGGTCCTTCTCTAAAATAGACCATATGTTATGCCAAAAAGCTACTCTTAACAAATACAAAAACATACAGATACTACCTTGTATACTATCAGATCATAATGGAATGAAATTAGATATCAACGAGAAAGTTAGAAACAGAAACTACTCCAAGACCTAGAGATTAAATAATATGCTATTGAATGATACATGGATAACAGAAGACATTAGGGGGGAAATTAAAAGATTCTTAGAGGTCAACGAGAATAAAGATACAACATATCGAAATCTCTGGGATACTATGAAAGCAGTGCTAAGAGGAAAGTTCATTGCATGGAGTGCATTTAAGAAAAGAATGAAAAGTCAACAAATCAATGACGTCACATTACAGCTCAAAGCCCTAGAAAAAGAGGAACAGATCATCACCAAAAGTAGTAGCAGACAGGAAATAATCAAAATCAGAGCTGAAATCAATGAAATTGAAACAAAAGAAACAATTCAAAAAATTGACGAAACAAAAAGTTGGTTCTTTGAAAAAATAAACAAAATTGATAAACCCTTAGCCACACTAACCAAGAGAAGGAGAGAGAAACTCCAAATTACTAAGATTAGTGATGGAAATGGAAATATTACAACAGACACAATTGAAATACAAAACATAATAAGAAGCTACTTTGAAAATTTATACTCCAACAAAATAGAAAACCTGGAAGACATCAACAGGTTCCTAGAGGCATATGAGCCACCCAAACTGAAAATGGAGGACATGCACAACTTAAATAGATTAATTTCAAGCAATGAAATAGAGGAAGTCATCAAAAGCCTACCAACAAGGAAAAGTCCGGGACCAGATGGATTCACAGCCAAGTTCTACAAGAACTTAAAAGAAGAGCTCATTCCAATACTCCTCAAAGTATTTCATGAAATAGAGGAGTAGGGAACCCTTCCAACTCATTCTATGAAGCTAATATCACCCTGATACCAAAACCAGAGAAGGACACATCAAGGAAAGAAAATTTTAGACCCATATCTCTAATGAACATAGATGGAAAAATTCTTAACAAAATTTTAGCTAATCGTATACAAAAGCATATTAAAAAGATAGTGCACCATGATCAAGTGGGTTTCATCCTGGGGATGCAAGGTTGGTTCAACATCCGTAAATCAATCAATGTAATTCACTACATCAACAGACTTAAGGTCAAGAACCACATGATTATTTCAATAGACGCAGAGAAAGCATTTGATAAAATACAGCACCCATTCATGCTCAAAACACTAGAAAAAATAGGGATAGTGGGGACATTCCTTAACATTGTAAAGGTTATTTATGCTAAGCCCATAGCTAACATCATCCTAAATGGAGAAAAATTGAAAGCATTCCCCCTGAGAACTGGAACAAAGCAGGGATGCCCTCTTTCGCCACTACTATTCAACATTGTTCTTGAAACTCTAGCCAGAGCAATTAGACAGACCAAAGAAATTAGAGGAATACGAATAGGAAAAGAAGAGATCAAAATATCCCTACTTGCTGATGACATGATTCTCTATTTAGAAGATCCTAAGAATTCCACCAGAAATCTTCTGGAACTCATTAATTAATTCAGTAAAGTAGCAGGATATAAAATTAATGCTCATAAATCTAATGCATTTTTATTTGTAAGTGATGCATCCTCTGAGGGAGAAATTAGGAAAACTACCCCATTCACATTAACCTCAAAAAAAAAAAAAAAACTTGGGAATCAATCTAACAAAAGATGTGAAAGACCTCTACACTGAGAACTACAGAACACTAAAGAAAGAAGTTAAAGAGCATCTGAGAAGATGGAAAGATATCCCATGTTCTTGAATAGGCAGAATTAATATTGTCAAAATGGCCATACTTCCAAAAATGCTATACAAATTCAATGCAATTCCAATTAAAATCCCAATGATGGACCTCATAGAAATAGAGCAAGCAATCATGAAATTCATTTGGAGGAATAAGAGACCCAGAATTGCTAAAGCAATCCTTAGCAAGAAGAGCAAAGCAGGGGGTTTCACAATACCAGACCTCCAACTATACTACAGAGCAATAGTGACAAAAACAGCATGGTATTGGTACCAAAATAGACAGGTAGATCAATGGTACAGAATAGAAGACACAGAGACAAACCCAAATAAATACAGGTATCTCATACTTGACAAAGGAGGCAAAAACATGCAATGGAGAAAAGACAGCCTCTTCAACATGGTGCTGGGAAAACTGGAAATCCATATGCAGCAAAATGAAACTAAACCCATATCTCTCACCCTGTACAAAACTCAACTCAAAGTGGATCAAGGACCTAGAAATCAGACCAGAGACTCTGCTCCTAATAGAAGAGAAAATAGGTCCAAATCTTCATCATGTTGTCCTAGGACCAGATTTCCTTAACATGACTCCCAAAGCGCAAGAAATAAAAGCACGAATCAATGATTGGGATAGAGTCAAACTAAAAAGCTTTTTCTCAGCAAAGGAAACAATCAGCAATGTGAAGAGAGAGTGGGAGAAAATCTTTGCCACACACACTTCAGACAGAGCACTAATCTCCAGAATCTACCAAGTACTCAAAAATCTTTACACCAAGAACACCAATAACCCAATCAATAAATGGGCCAAGGAAATGTACAGACACTTTACAGAGGAAGATCTCCAAGCAATCAATAGATTTATGAAAAAATGTTCAACATCCCTTGTTATAAGAGAAATGCAAATCAAAACCACCCTAAGATTTCATCTTACCCCAATTAGAATCTTTTATTAAGAACACAGGCAACAACAGGTGTTGGCGAGGATGTGGGGAAAAGGGTACACTCATACATTGCTGGTGGGAGTGCAAGTTGGTGCAGCCACTCTGGAAAGCAGTGTGGAGATTCCTTAGAAAACTTGGAATGGATCCACCATTTGACCCCGCTATCCCACTCCTTGGCCTATACCCAAAGGACTTAAAATCAGATTGCTTCAGTGATGCAGCCACATCAATGTTCATAGGTGCTCAATTCACAATAGCTAGATTATGGAATCAACCTAGATGCCCTTCAGTAGATGAATGGATAAAGAAACTGTGGTATATATACACAATGGAATATTACTCAGCCATAAAGAAGAATAAAATTATGGCATTTGTAGGTAAATGGATGATGTTGGAAACTGTTATGCTAAGTGAGATCAGCTAATCCCAAAAATCCAAAAGCTGAATGTTCTTCTGATAAATGAATGATGATGCATAATGTGGGGGGGGAAAGGTGGCAAGAATGGAGGAAAGATAGCTAGCATAGAGGGAAGGGAGGGGTGGGGGCGGGTGGGGGGTAAAATTAATAACAGAGTGTGTGACAGATACCATTGCCCTGTGTAAATGCATGAACACACAGATGGTGTGACTCTACTTAGTGTACAACCAGTGAAACAATAGCTGTACTCCATTTGTGTTCAATGAATCAATAAGTCAATAAAAAAAAAAGAAATAGAGACACAGACACTGCTGTGCTATTAAATTTTTAACACATGACTTTCAAAAAGTACATAAATAAAAAGCCATGATTTATGGTATTTGCTCATGTCTATGGTACAACTACTCCCATCACAGCCAATTTCAAGCTATCAACATAACATCAACTGGCTCCCCAAATTCCTGAAAATTTAACAATCAGATCTCGAAACCCAATAGTGACTAGTTACAGCACACCACAGGTATAGAACCAAAGAACATATCACATTCTTCCTGATTTGAAAACAACTTCAGTGTGTTTAAAGACACTGATACTACCTAGAATCAAATAGCTTATTCAAATTTGAAGGGGTAATTACATAACCAAAATGTCATGGCTCCTGATTATATATGACAAAGAAACAGGATCTAAAAGCTATGAAACACTTAAGGACAGCATAATCCCAAAAGCCTACTTAAGGTAGAGAATAATTGCAGAGGAGGAACCTTGCAGAAGGCAGAGCTGGGAGACTTATCTACTAAAAAATAGGGAATTTGTTCTCCTCACTCAAAATCAGCTATATTCAAGGAACTCTTCTAATTACTGGGGGAGGGGCAGGATGGGACTCACACACCTTTCTCAAAAGGTTGTATCCTTATTATACGCTGGGATTTTCCTACTGGTTCTCTTCCATTTTCCCTTTTCTACATGGGAATGTTTTTCTAGTTATTCTGTTACAGCACTATCATGGCATACTAGATGTTTATGGAAAGAGAAACTTGCATTAATTTATTTTGTTGCTGTAAAAATTACAACAAATTTAGTGGCTTAAGACAACATAAACATTATCTTACCATTTTGGAGGGCAACAGTGCAATATAGGTATCATCAAGACAAAATCAAATTGTTGGCAGGGCTACATTTCTTTATGGTAATGCTAGCCAATAATCTATTTTTTCCCCTTTCCAGCTTCTAGGGGCTGTCCACTCACATTACTTGGATCATGACCTCTTTGTCCATTTTCAAAGACATTAGTGATTGGTTGAGTCCTCATATTGCATCACCCTGATCTCATTCATCATTATGTCTCTTTCTCTGACTCAGAGTACTCTTGTGGCTCCTCTTCACTCTCAATGATTACACTGGGTTCCCTCAGATAATCTATTATAGTGTATCTAAATGTCAGCTAATCAGAAAACATAATTTAATCTGCAACCTTAATTCTCCATTACCATGTAACCTAACATATAAATTGGTTCTGGAGTTTAGTACGGATGTCCCTGGAGAAGGAAGAGTAGGGACAGGGTGGGGTATTATTCTTTCTATTAAAATGATAAACTTGTCTTCTAGTTAATAGATCTCCAGATGAAGAGAAGCCGTATGCAGACTTGACAATAGTTACTGCTCATCTCCTGAAGATACTGGATTTGAATCAGGTGCAATGATTGGATGAGATTTGGAGTGTTCTCTTTTGGAAGTATTCTCAACATAGGATATTTAATAACTAGAAGAGTGGTTGTCACAGTTTGACTAGCTGCCCATGAATCCCAATTTTTATTCTTGGGTACATAGTTAGAATATGTTTCACAAACTCTTTTGCAATTAGGTGTGACTATATGACTAAATTCTTAAAAATAGAATGTGAGTGGAATTAAAATATGTCCATTTCAATCCTGGCCTTTAAGAAAAATCATTCATCATCCAGTGCATACTTTGTTCTCTCACTAATTAAAGGCAAAGGAACATAATAAAAACTTGGAGGACATTTCTAAAAATGGTGGTGCCACAAACCAGAAAGAGCATGGATTCCAAAGTATTATTTAAAGAAGAATTGCTCACAAGTGTAGAACAACCATTTTGAATTTTATGTGAATAATTAGCAATCTTTAATATTATTGATAACTTTTTAAAATTTGAGAGTTAACTGTTATAGCGAGTAGTAATACCTTGATTTAGTTACAAAGAAACAGTAAGTTAATAGTTAAAATCAATATTGTTCTATAAAAGATCATGGAAGCAGTTGTTTCAAAATACTAACTTTTGGAACCACTGACCTCTTATCTTAATGATCTCATTTGTAAAATGAGTACCTGCTTCATCTGGGAGATGTAACAACTAATAAAGACATCTAAAGCATTTCTAAATGTTATCTTCTCAAGGAATCTTTTATAAAAGTTTATTATTGCATATTATTTTGTTCACTAGAAATATCCATTTCCTAAGAAAAACAAAAACTTGAAAAGAGTATGAAATAAGTGGTAATTTCCTTCCCCATACACAACTATTATTCAGTCTCTTCTTCTCACTGGAATATTCCCTTGTCAAAAACAAATTAGGATTAAGAATTGTTTTTATCCTGTAAACATTTCCAGCATTTCAGTTTTCAACTTGAATCCCCTCATGGTAGACTTCTCTCCTCTTTGGCCACCAGCTCGGATTGATACAGAAATTCAGTGCTGTTAACTTCATTGGTTACTCTCTTGACTCCTGCCCCTCATTCAATACAACTGCTACTGCCTGGTCTCTTCTGGCCTAAGTCCCTCATTGACCTGAGCCTTCACAGGGCTTTCAGAGCACACATTTACAACTCAGTCCTTCAGAGTCTCCTAAATATGGTCCAAATACATCCAAATTGCTTACAGCACATAATAGTTCTCTTACACATTCCACCCTTACCCTCACTTCTTTATTAAACAGACTATATTTTTAGGAGTTTCAGAATTATGACAACCTTAA
Source organism: Glaucomys volans (assembly GCA_020662805.1). NCBI lineage: Eukaryota > Metazoa > Chordata > Mammalia > Rodentia > Sciuridae > Glaucomys > Glaucomys volans. Next base: position 1,071,635 of record JAJEJO010050072.1, read on the forward strand.
GAAGATAGTATTAAGAGTTCCTGTGTGTCCCACACCTAGTTTATTTCTATTAATCACCTGAAGATGTATCCAGACTCCCTTAGGGCCATAGAATAGGCAAATGTGACTTTTCTCTGAAGGGCCCTTCCACACAAAAGATCATGCAAGGATCTCATAGGAAAGGAGAGAAAAGCCTATCAGAATGAGCTTGAAGTTAAAAATTTCAAGATACAAGATAAATAAGTTATCATGCAGCAGTCAGCAATTTCAACAAATGGAGTGGTTAGCAGCCAAGGAATTTGAATTTACTTGAGCAAACTGAAAGAAATAACAAAATAAGAGACTATAAAATTTGAAATAGGACCAGATAGAATTTCTGGAAATGAACAAGTGCAATCACTAAATCTTAAGCATTGTGGGAGTGTTTGAGTAACCCCAGTATTGGTCCCCTATTTCATGGACTGGGGACAACCTTGAGGTTAGGGCTGACACCCTGGAAATAGTGCAGTAACATGACTTATGGTTGGCTGTTCCTTGAATCTCATTGTTCCTGCCACCTTTGCCATTTCTTGGTATGCTGACTCTAACTTGGTATTTCACATTGACATAATTTTTAACTCTTGAATTTGAATTAACAGAAGTAGAAATATATCCATGTTTAAATCAAAATAGGAAGAATAGCACAATATCTCTAAAATCTAAAAAAACATTGTTTTTAACATACTGAATTGACAGATGAATTATACTACTACTCACCACCTATATCTCAGATCAGTGTCTCAACATATAAAGCAACAGCCAATTATTCTATCCAATAGGTATTCATCAAGCATCAGCCAAGCTGTTATTTTAGCTAGAAATTTTCAAAAAGCAATTTCCTTCTCATTATCCTTACTTTTAGTGTAACTGCTATTCTTTTCAAAGTTTTTTTTTTCCCTCTAAACATAGCTATTTACAATGAGTATACAGGGAAGTATGTAAAATACACTTACCTTTGAATGTTTACTGCAACCTCTTGAGTTCTAGCAACATTTTAATTTAAATATTAACACTGTCATTTTCTCATTTTAACTATTTCCGAACATACTTAAAGCATGCCTCACACAAATTATATAATGGTTACAAGTAGTTTATACTCATGCATTATGAATTAAAACAACTTTATTCATATATAGCTGAAAAGCATGAGAAAATTTACTTAATCTAGCCCTCTTAGAACTATAAGAGTTTTGAGTTTACATTAAGCTAGAATAATTTGAAGAGAAATAAAAATGTCAGTCAACAGGTTTGTTTGAGCTACATGATGCCAAAAAAATGATTGATCTGATTTTATTCTTTGAATTGACAGTGTGGAGTTTTTACTATTGACTGAAACTAGCAGATGTTTTGGCATAATGTAGAGACAATTAAAGCATCCTGAACAGATGAAACCCCTATCTTATTTTCAAAGACATGTGAAAAGGATTTGACAACTTCATTTGGAAATAAATTATAATATTTAATGACTGCCACTCTTTGAAAAATCTTCTTAGATCTATTCTAAGTCCTGCACTCTATATGAAAACCTGATCTGTTCTTATAGTTGCTAATAAAATTTGAGAATATATAATCTAGTCCCTATGTAAAATCCTTTGCATTATATTTCTCATGTTCCATTATTTCCTTTAGGCATTCAACGTGGATGTTAGGCTTAAATATCAATTCCTTTGTTCATTTTATGTATATTTGCCACCGAACTATTCACAAGACATTGCACTAAATGCTTAAATCCTTAAGTGTTTTCAACATGTTTTAATATAATAAAAAGGTAACCCATGTTCACTTATATCTATAATTAATGAACAAAATTCCTTCATTAACTTTTATTTTATTTGTTATTACTTATTCAGTATCTACTTTCCCTGCTGGGCTATGGTCTCAATGAATGCAACAACGGTGCATGGCATGTTGGTACCCTCAAATATGTATTTCTTCATTGAATAAATGGTTTAATAAGTAAAGTTGGTATAAATTATACTGATACCATATTGTATTTAACATTCTGAGTTATCTTGAGTTGTGTTTTACATTTTGGATAAATGTTGTTTAAGAAAGTTTTTCTACTTAAATTTTATATTGGAAGAAATGAAATACCAATTTCAGATTGTGAATAGGCAGCAAATCTAAAGTTTGAGTTGATCCTTGTTTTTTCATGTTACTAAAATATAATTGTGTCACAGGTTGAGGAACAGTTAATTTCAAATACTCAAATGACAATAGGTTTAGGAATATTGGCAGTTTCACAGTGACTTGCACTAGATTTATTAGACTTGTACTAGGTTACTTTGAATCTTATAGGTACATTGTGATCATATAATTACATATAAAATTTTATAAAAAACATAACAAATAAAGAAAAATACAAATTTGATTTGTCAAAGATAAAGTTTAACATATTCCTATGTTAGAGATAAGCCAAAGAATTTTGCATGAAATTCATGTTGATACTTTTTTGACATTTCTATACATATGTATAAACTTTAAGAATTGCATTTCAGCCCTTTGTTACTTTCACATCATGAACTTACTTTTGCATGTAATATACAGTGAATCAGATGGAACCCTATAATACCCATCTTCACATCCACTCCTGGAGGAGCCTTCACAATCAGAGGAAATGGGTTGGGTAACAAGAGCACTGAAGATCTTGTGATTAAGATTTGTAGAACCCAGGGCCACAGGCTGGGTGAGCAAAAGAAAGTGAAAACAGGAACATAAGAGTAAACAGACTGTTTAAATAAAATAGAAATATTTAGCCAAGAAAAAAAAAAGAATTGCATAATTGCATTTCAAGAGCTACTTATTATAGATTACAATTAATAGATTAGCATGAATCAATAGACTAATTACAGTTCTTACATTTGTCTATAGTTTTTATTGGGTGAGTTGAAGAATTACACCAATCATAGACAATACTAGCATTCTTCCAGCTGATACATTGGTTAAGTTACACATAAAACACATAGGAATTTTAATAAGGTCGAAAAGGAAAATGGAAGATTAAGTTTACTTCACCATTCATCTAACAAAATAGATTTGGTTCACTAGTGATTGTTGAATACAATGAATAAGGAAGAATTCCTATTCTCAAATGACTTAATCCTATAGTAAGAAATGTGATGATTATAAAATATAACAATAATATAGAGCAGGACAAATGTCCTAGAAAAAGAAATAGGATGGTAGGGAAATCCAGAGAGGATATATAATTTCCAATTAGGTTTTTAGAAGGAAAAGGTTTGAAATTAATCTAAAAAACTGAACAGTGGTATTACTATTTTTGAAAACAATGGCTCACTTTCATTTCAACTCTTTTGGCAAAACTAAGACCTATCTTGATGATAGGAAGGCATAGAATATAATTAAGGCTTCTTTTTGGAATCACAAAGTACCATTTCAGGGTTCCATGTTTAGTATGTTAATATACTAAAATGAGAAACAGAGGCTCATGTGGTTCTAGTAACACAGAGGAGAGGGTATATTAAAAGGAGGAGCTAAGACTTTGAATCATGTTTTATTACCTGAAGCAAAGTTTCCTTGAAGGGAAGATGCTGATTTCCAATTTTGGTTCTTTAAAGAACCAAAATTCAGAATGTCCTTAACATATTCAAAACATCCAAATCTAAAGAGTGGCGTTTAGGTGAACTATCATAGGAAAAGCAGCATGTATCAATTCTACATCTGTATTAATCATATTTTATTTAAGAAGCTATTGAAAGTCTGAATATATACCTCCCCCAAAATGTCATGTTGTTTTCCACACTATCCCACAATTTCTTTTAAAAGAAATGATTTGACTAAATTTAATAATCTTTTTCTGTTAATTTTTCTGAACGCTTTGAGAGTGTAGTGAAAAAAAAGTCACAAGGATGTGCTACCTACATAAAAAATTTTGCACTTTTGTGATATGCAACACTTGCCTACCAGACCAGTTGGGATCTAGTGAGAGAGCTGAATGAGGTTTCAGAGAAGAATTTGCAAAAAGAGGAGGAATCTGATCAGATATGAAAAAGTAAGTCATGGAATGAAAATATTAAAATATACAAATAACTAGAAGAGAAAATTTGATCTGTTCAACATGGTAGTCTCATGGAAAATCAATTTTACCTTAAAAATAGAGGGGTTTATGGAATCTGGATTGGAAGATCTTAGTCAAAGTAAGAGCAACATGTGCAGATATTTCAATTTAACTCCATGTGAATAAAATTTATTTTAAGAGAGCAGTACATTTTCTTTCCAAAGTTATGATACAAAAATAACCTCATGGTTCACCTATAAGAAATCCAGCAAAATTTTTGGTTAATATACATGTGTATACCCTTTGGACTGATGTTTAAGGTTATTGTATGTTTTAGGTTGTTTTATCCTGTTGGACCAAGTATTTCTCTTTAGGTTGGAGAAATTTCAACTAAATAGGCCATCTATTATCTTAAACATCATGATATCACCAATAAACAAAAAGTTGGAATTATTAATGATGGGTTCCCCAATGAAAGAGTTCACATTTCTTACTTCATGTGTTAGCTATAAAAGCAAAATGTGTCCAAGAAACCAGTTTCCATATTGCTGTCATGTAAGAAGAAATCATCTACATGGAGATAAGGGAAGCAAAAATGCAGACCAACATCTCCATGAAGGTAAGGAAGAAATTAAACTTCATGTTAAATTTGAATCAGAACTGTCAAAGGCAGCTCTGACTAATGGGATTATTAAAGGAGTAGAAAGAGTGAAGGTCTAAATAGAAAACAGTGCTCTCTATTCAACAAAGAAGTTACTTAGTATTTGGGGAAATTAATTACATGGTACTAGTCAATAGTTTTCATTAAGTCATTAGAGGATTATAAACCTATGGTTAAAAGATAATTACCTCTCTTGGAAATATATGTTTTAATTTAATAAAATTAAACATAGAAAAACAATTTTAAGCATGATAACAATGACCACATTATGTGGAGCTTAATCTTGCTCTGTATGACTCAAAATGAATAGCATGAACACTGCCCTTGCTCTACAATTACAGGAATATAAACATTGTACAATGCCATATTCCTTATCATGCTGAAAAGGACAATATTAATGTCAGTGTAGCATTTAACATTTTCAAGTGCTTAGGGTCATAAGATTATTTCTATTTTTACAAGGCTTTATATCAAACACAGTATTACCTTATAATTTTATAATGACAGTTGGTCAAAGTTTGTAGCCTATAATTTCTGACAGCCCAATGCACTAGCAAAGCTTTTAAGTTAATAAATGAATGTGAAGTGAAACAAATTTAACAGTTCAAGGAAATATTTATATATGGGAGGGATTAGACATTTGTGTGTTGCAAGGTGACATTTTTAGAACTTCTATCTTATTAACCCTACTTTTCTCTTCCTATTGTTTATCAAGGGCTTTTAGATTTTTCATAATGTTACCATCTTTCTAATAAATTCTTAAGTATTTATGTAAATATTGTAATCAACACAGCAGGGCTCTTTCTGGAAATACATAAAAAATCTCCTTTATCACTTCTCCTTAGCCCATGTTAAACATCCAATATAAGATTTTTTGAAGTAATTTGCAAAATTGAAATAACATGTTTATAATTCTATATCTTGATTAACTTTAGAACAAAATCTATTAACTATTCAATAGGACATTTAAACTTTCAAGTCATTCCATTGCCAAAATTCATCTGTCTCAAAATGTTTATGGCCATAACATGGTTTTTTGTTGGGTACCATTATAATATTAAGCAATAACTTCATATTTCAGTTTTTATTCTATAAAATTTACATATACATTTTTACTTCTTTCTGCATAGGATGAGAATATCAGTGCCTTCATATATTCTCCACATCCTTTCTTCTCTCATCTCCCACCATCTGTCACCTACAAATTTACTTTCATACTTGGCAAGGTTGTTAAATCCTACATTTTCTTCTTCAACCACAATCATAACATTTTTGCCTTACCTGTAAATTTACACAACATAAAACTATACTCACTGCAAATAAAACACAATGCAAATGCTATGTGTAAATAATGCTTATTGACCAATCAAGTAGTGTACTAAGATTATAATTCTTTCTATTGGATTCAATGTATTGACCATCAGCTATTTGAAGTAAAATAATACAATAATAAAGATATATATACACAAACACTGTATATATAATATTATTTAAAGATTATGTATATTAAATATTATATACATTCAAGGTTGTATATAAATAAGATTACATGTGTATATTTGTCTGAAGGTATAATCTTACATTCCAAAAATTCTTAAAGTGTTATTCTTTTTTTTTTTTGCTGTGCTGGGCATTGAACCCAGGACCTTGTGCTTGCAAGGCAGGCACTCTACCAACTGAGCTATATCCCCAGCCATATTCATTTTAATATTGTACATACTTGGAATATGTCTGCCTTGTGACAATATTTTATTTTCATTTGAATTTTCTAATTATTTTCATTTTTATTGAGAAAAAATACAATTCCATTCCAAATATTTCTCATCAATTTCAGCCACCTATATATGACACATACTTGCTTCCTGTCTCTCAAACCTGTTCTTCTTTCACTCTTCTCATCCCAATAAGTAGAAACTCTGTTGTTCCAGTTTCTTGCACAGAATACTTCACTGTCAATCGTGGCTCTGCTCTTTTTCTCTCATATACTTCCAATCCAGTCAAAGCTCCTGTCAGCCATACCTTTAATCACATCACAAATCTGACTCCCTCTTGTCACTTCTATTGTTAAAATCCTATTCCAAGTAATCATCAACTTTCCTCTGAATTATTATAATAGTTCCTTCACTGGTTTTCATTTTTCCACTCTTTATCCCTAGCAATCTATTTTACATAAAAGAGAGTGATCCCATCAAGTAAGACATCCAATGGTCTTCTATGTCACTCAGAGTCAAATGCAGTTTTTATTATAGCTTTAAGGTCCCCCAAGATGTCTTATTAGATCTCTGCTTTCTTCTTGTCCAGTGCTTCCTTTTATTCTCCTCTTTTAAGTTATACAGTTCCTTTACATGTTCCTAAGGCTTAAAGTGTCAGCCCAAGTTAAACCTGAGGAGGGAGGACTTCTCTACTTAACCTATAGAAAATAATAACTAGTACCATTCTGTCTTCTCACCATGCTTTCTTTTCCAATCATATCTTTTCTAATAATGTGTGTATAGTGTGTTTGTGTGTGTGTATGTGTATGTATGTATTTTAACATTTTTTCTTCTAACTCTAGAAAAGTTCCCTGGAAGAGGGTCTTTCCCTTAATCTGTGTGCATGCAATGCATCAACATGCATGTTTGTGTACATACACATTGTTGTTAATTTGGTACCTATAGAAATGTAAAAAATAAGATCAGTGCTCAAAATATACATTAACTGAATTAATGGATTATTTTTCTTGTGTGATTCTAGCCTATGAATTATACTACCTTCTCAGTGGTGTCCTTTTTTCCACAAAGATACTTACCTAGATTTCTTTGTCCCCATGCTCCAGAAAACTGAATATTTTACTCTTGGTTCATGTATTAAAAGGGAATTTCTCAGTCTCCTTTTCTGTGATTCATTTCATGTTTCCTACATCTTATGTCTTCTTCCTCTGTTTTATCCTCATTTTGCTGAAGTAAATTACAAGAAAATATGTTTTAGAAGCAAACTACTTGATTGATTCCATATCTAAAACTAAATTTGTTTTCTGGGTTAGAGAATTCTTGATTTTGGATGTTTATCTGAGAGTTATTAAAACCCTGTCCCAAGATATCCTAGCATTCGGTATTGCCTATAAAAAGTAGCATATCTTCTTTTTCCCCTTGAAATTATTAATTGGGGATAGGGAAAGTTCAGTGACAAGCACTTGAGTAACATATGTGAGGACCTGGGTTTGACTTCTAACATGCATAAGTAAATAAATTCATAGTAATCAAGAAATTGTTAGTAACTTTTTAGTATTGTGTTATGAAATCATGAAATATTCACATATAGGTCTTTCCTTGTTTCTATTTTTTTGATGTCAGTAATCAATAAGTCATTTTGTTGTGAAGATATTTTCTTTTTCTAATAAAGGAACATTTTTTTCTAGTATTTCCTCTCTATTTCTTGACTTACCCTTTCTGGAGAAATTATTAGTAACTATTGTAGCTCTTGATCAGATACTCTACATTTTATATATGTCTTATACAGTTGATTTTTTAAATGCTATTTTCTAGGATATACTCTCAACTTTTGCCTTTTGATAACATTTGGTTTTATGAGAATTTTATTATTTATTTAAATGCACTAAAACACTAATAAAAAGTTCTTTTCTGATTTTTCATATACTTGAAGGATTAACTATTACCTATGTCATCCACTTTTCTTTTGATTATGCTGACACATGTTGTTAAACATTAAGAAGTTTGTTGATGATGAAGTAATTCACTTTTATTTTGAGAAGGCTAAGTCTTTTAAGAGATCTTTGACAGAATCTAAAATGGAATAAAATGTTAGTAGTCATCGAATTTGCCTCATCTGACTAGATGTGTCCCTTATCCTGAATTACTCTGTGAAGCCACAGAACTTCAGGGTCCCTCCATGAGGAAAATCGGATACTACTAGTTGGTCAAGTCAAGGATATTTCCTTTCAGATATCATGATTTTTCATAGAAACTTGTTTGATCTACCTCATTTAACATAGACATCTGCATGAGTCACAAATAGTCAAGGTTTAAGTGGGGTAAAGGGTAAAAGCAATATGAGTGTGAGAACCCTACATAATGTTTGAACTGAATCAAGGGAACATTTGAACTCTAGAGTCTCTCCAAGAGGGAAATGGGACCCCATGACTGGGTCCTGATTACAACTGCATTTTTTTAAATCAAAACTTGTCTCTATATTGTTGCAGTTTCTTGGATATCACTGTCATGTCTAGCAAGCTAGGGAGGCCAGACCTATTCCACTTCTCACTATCTAGGAGATAGGGCTCCCTTAAATTGTCGTATCATGTTTTTGTGTCTATTTCCCTTCTGAGTTCAAAATTTGACTGCATAGCAGCATGTAAAAGGCTGTTTTAAGTGTAGTTTGCATTTAGATCTTATGTGGTGAAATATAACACATTTTTTCCTTTTGTATATTCCAGAAATTGTGCTATACTTAGAAAAACTTTTACTAGGATGAGGAGAATAGACCTTTTATTTTTCTTTTAATATTTAGTATTTATTTTCTACATTTTTGTCTTTAGTTTTAGAATTTATTCTGGTATATAGCATGGTACAAATTTCAAAATTTCTAAAATATATTCTTTCTTACTGCTTTAAATAGGCAACCTAATTTTATGTGAAAATCCTACATGTATATAAGTTTATTTTTATACACATATGCACTGATCTGGTCTTGGCTATTTGTGAAATAGTGCTATGCTATATAAAGGAGCCATGTACAAAGATGTGGGCAAGGTAGTGTTCCTGTGACTATTAATATTTGGGTAACCTTATACTTGGGCTTAAAATGGTGAGGAAAAGGGACAAGAGGAAAAAGCTTAGAGCATGACCTGGAAGTCTTATAGTAGAGGCAGCTAATGAGTAATATGACTTGCCATGGAGGTTTAGAGGATAGTCCCTGACTTATTATAGGGATGTATGATTTTTTTAGATTTTATGATAGTGCTAACTATGCATTCAACAGAAACCATACATTGAATTTCCTGAACTAGCACTATATTTTAAAATACTCTTTTGTAGTAATGGGCAGTGGCCAGGAGTCCCAGCTTTTAGCCATATACTCATGAGCCATACAACAGAGAAACTCTACAGTGTACTGTGTTGTTAAGCTATGATGTTCAGTAGATTAGGTATATTAAATGCATTTTAGACTTACAATATTTTCAATTTACAATGTGTTTATTGGGATGTAACCCCATAAGTTAGGTGCATATGTACACCCAATTTAATATCTAACTCATAGGGTTTGTTGATACAGTATATATACTTCAGACTCCTATGCACAAAGCAGGTTAGTGAAGGAGAGACAGAAAATTTGGATGAATATATGAAAGTTATTCATAGCAATGAACATATTTTGATTCTCAGTATAAACTCATACTTTTCATCTTGGTGACAAATTTGTGTGCACCATAAAGTAGACACACTATCAATTACTTTATCATTGTGAAGAAGATCAATTCCATTATCTCATAATCTGAAACCTAAGATGTTAAATAATTTATTGTTACATTTGGGAAAAGGAATTATATCTTCACAGTCTCTGAGTATGTGTTCTTCAGACCTACCATAGATAAAAAGATTTTATCTATGTAGGTAAGTAAACGTGTGATTTCCTGATAAGAGAGTTGTATACACACAGGTAGGCAGAAATAACTCATAAGCGGAAAAGGCTCTATAGCAATCATGGTTCAAAGTATAGAAGAAGATAAATTATATAGTCATATATAATTTAATAAATTATGAAATAATTGTAAAAAAGAATACTGAAGTAAATAAGGGGATATTTTGAACAATTTCATGCCAATATACTCAATAACTCAAATAAAATGGATGGATTACTTGAGGAAAAAACTTCACAAAACACATGAAACAGGCTTAGAACTTCTGTATAATCCTCTTGAATTCAACAATTAAGCTCTAACAAGATAAGTACAAACTACTATCTCTCATTATATAGTTTCTTAGTGACACATACCAAAATAAATTAACAAAGTGTAACCAGGAAAATGTATCATGACCTCTGATATATATCAAAAGAAGGTAATGTTGGATTAATATTGGGAAATCAATAAATATTAACCAAATGAAAAGGTTAAATAAAAGGACAAGTATATCACGATCAGCATTTTATGTGCTGTTAATAAGTTTAATGCCCTTCCTTTACATATGGAAACATTTTGAGCACATCTTCTTCATTGCCAATTTCCACACTGTAGGTAAGATTTTAGTCAGAGCTTGCATCAAGAGAAAGAAATCAAAATAACTTGAATTTTGAAGAAAAAGTAAAATTATCTTTGCTAACATACAACATGGTTGGAGAAAAAGATTGCAGAATGGAACTACTGCAGTTGATCCCTGAATTTTTCCACAACAGAGAAATGAGGCAGTAAAGGAAAAGCTGACCTGAGAAGTGGGTGACAGAATAAATACTAAAAGACCCAAGAGTTGATAGTCTGAGACTTGAAGTTTGGTTACTGGAGTCAAGCCCAGACCACCAGGATGGAGTGAGGGGGAGGGACAACAGAGATAGAAAAAGAGGAAAAGCCACATAAACTCACTGACTTAACAATAGCTGGGAAAAAAGCAAACTAAATTAAAATGTGACAGGAGAAGTGGGATTATTGAAGACATCAAGCAGTTTAAAACCAAATCTTGAATAGAAATCCATACCTGACTCTACAGCAATTCCTTGAGTCCACAGCTGACCAGTCATCCTTTAAATCAACATGACATCTTCCCACCTCCATATAAGAACAGATTAAACCAGAGGGAGCACCCTGTAGTGTGATCAGGGAGCACCCTGTAGTGTGATCTCTTAAGAATCCTGTCTAGAAAGAACTTGTAAAGGAATAACTACTAGAAAAAAGTTGCTGAAACCCCCTCCTTGTCACCTAGAACAACAGAAGTAGTCTGGAGTAACCCTGCTTCAGGAAGTGCTAGCTTAACACAGTTCTACACAACCTCTGCAGGATCCCAGGAAGAGAGAGAACATATATATGCAATTCACAGCAGCAGGAAGTAAGAGCTCAGATCCAAGCAACAAGGCAGTTTTGGTCCCTAGCAAAGGAAAGGAAAGGCATCCACATTACTGCCACAGTTGGCAGGAGGCCCTCCAAGGCAAGAAACTGACAGTATCCCCAGAGCATAGAGGGACATCCCCAGATTCTAGCTGCCACTGGCAGGAGGCCCATAATGGAGGGAAATTGCCTGAGTCCCAAGAAGCCTAATGGGATGGTGCCTGGATCATGACCATAGCTGGTATGAGGTCAATCAAAGTGGAAAGTTTCTGGGGTCTAGGGCAGCAGGGAGAGATGTCACCCAGACTGATCCATGGTCACTGCTGGTGTGCTCATTCTTTGTTTTTTGTTAGTTTAATTTTGATTCATTGTACACAAATGGAGTACAGCTATTGTTTCTCTGGTTGTACACAAAGTAGAGTCATTCTTTATCTTGATTTGGTAGTTGTTACTCTAATAGCCAACATTGTATTCTCAAACCATTTGATTTCTTCTGATGGCTTAAAGCATTGATTGGAATGGTTCTTTGTTTTCCTGGCTCTGGTTCATACTTGCTCCTCTTACCCCCTCCTCTCCCTCTTGCATTATCTGCTACTGTGTCAAATTCACTGTCCATCTTTTTCTCCTTTATAACTTGGGGTGTATTATTCTTTTCTACCTTTACTTTTTTATCATTTCCTCTCTTCTGCCCAGTTTTTCTCTTCCCTCTTTCAGTCCCTATATGTTATAACAATTTTACTATTTTTAATAACTAAATTTTTTACCTATTCCAGAACTTTACTACAAGTTTATACCTGGATTAGAGGAACTGTGGAGAAGAGAATCAACAAGCTTTGCATTTTTCATAAGGTTCAATAGTATGTCAGTGCTCTGAAGTAATGGATGTAAATAGGGTTCAGTAGCTTCTTGCACAGTGGTGCTGATGCTGGGAACAACAGAGGCCACACATTCAGTTAAAGTATCAACAACCAGATATTCACCCAGCCTGAGGATCTTAAGAGAAATAAGCTCCCAGAAGACTTCCTTGCATATAACTTCCTTCCTTGTTATAAAAGCCTATAACACTTCAACAATTGATTCCATAGACAACAGAGTGGAGGAAATGTCAGGGAAAGAATTGCAAAAGTTCATAATTAAAATGTTCAACAAGCTAAAAGATAATGTTAGGAGTAAAATTAGAGAGAAAATATAGAAAGTGAAGGATCACTTCAATAAAGAATTAGAGATTCTGAAAAAGAACCAAACCAAAGTCCTGGAAATGAAAGACACAATAAAACAAATTAAAAATTCAATAGAAAGTATCATTAATAGATTAGACTACTTTGAAGATAAATTTTTAGGCCTTGAGGACAAAATATATAATCTTGAATATAAAGGTGACAATAAAGATATTAAGAGACCATGGCCAGAATATTCAAGAAATATGGGATAACATGAAGAGACTGAATTTAAGAATCATTGGGGTAGTTGAAGGCTCCTAAAGGAATGCACAGTCTTTTCAATGAAATAATATTAGAAAAATTTCCAAATCTTAGGAAAGTGATGGAAATTCAAATGCAAGATGCACATTGAACTCAAAATAGGCAATATCACAAAGAGCTTAAAAATGTATCAGAATGAAAATGCTTAATATACAGAATAGGGAAAGAATTTTAAAAGCTGCAGGAGAAAAATGGTAGGTGATATTTAGAGGTAAACCAATTTGGATTTCAACTCATTTCTCAATTCATACTTTACAAGCCAGATGGGCTTAGAATAATATATACCATGCTCTGAAAGAAAATGGATGCCAACCAAGATTATTATATATGGCAAAATTATCCTTCAGAATTGAAGATGAAAGAAAAACCTTCCATGATAAAAAAAACTAAAATAATTCATAACCACTAAGAATGCACTACAAAACATACTCAATGAAATATTTCATGAAGAACAAACTAAAAATAAAAATGAAGACCAGCATAAGGATAAATTACACAAGAAGAATAGTCAATTAAAGGAGAATCAAGTCTGAATTAAACAATAGAAATATTCAAAATTGGAGAAAATCAAAATTATCTATGATAATATTGAATATAAATGGTTTAAAATATTCAATCAAAGGACATAGATTGGTAAATTGGATTAAAAAACAAGACCCAACAATATATTGTTTGCAAGATACTCAACTCACAGGCAAAGACATCCACAGACTAAAGGTGAAAGGTTGGGGAAAGATATACCAGGCAAATTACTAGAAAGTAAATAGGCTTAGCTATCTATATCAGACAAAGTGAACTTCAAGCCAAATTAATCAGAAGACACAAAGAAAGTCACATTGTATTGGTTAATGAAATCACCCAACAAATATTGATTGTAAATATTCATGCTCCAAACAATGGTGCATCTACAATCAAAATAAACCCTTCCCAATATTAAAAATCAAATAGACCAAAATACAATAATACACCCCTCTCATCACTATACAGATCATTCAGACATAAACGAAGTAAAGATTCTTCAGAACTAAAAATATACTATTAATCAAATGAACCTACCAGATATCTATAGAATATTTCATCAATCAATGATGAATTCACTTTCTTCTCAGCAACACAGGGAATATTTCCTAAAATAAATCATATTTAACTAACAAAGTAATTCTCAGCAAATAAAAAAATGCAGATAATTCCTTGCATCTAATCTGATTATAATGAAATAAAATTAGAAATAAATTATAAAATAAAAAAGAAATGACTGACATGGGAAAATAAATAATACACTTTTGAATGACAAATGGATAGCAGAAGAAATCAGGGAAGAAATAAAAATGAAACAAATGAGAACAGTGATATAACATATCAAAACATCTAAGAAGAGGTTAGGGTTGTGTCTCAGTGATAGAGCCCTTGCCTAGACCATGTGAGGCACTAGATTCAATCCTCAGCACCACATGAAAATAAATAAAATAAAATTAAGGTATACTATCCATCTACAACTAACTTTTTAATCTGATAAAGTATGAAGAGAGTTGTGAAAGGGAAATTTATAGCAATGAGTTCCTACATTATGAATATAGAAAGATACCAAATAAATAATCTAACATTATACCTGTAGGTTCTGAAAAAGAAGAACAAAACTAGCACCTAAATCAATAGAAGTCAGGAAATTATTGAAATCAGACCTGTAATCAATGAAAAAAGTGTTGGTTCTTTCAAAGGATAAACAAGCTTGATAAACCCTTAGCCAAACTAATTGAAAGAAAGAGGGAGAAGACTGAAATTAATGAAATTAGGGATGAGAAAGGAGATATCACCACAGACACTATTGAAATCTAGAGGATCATTAAAAATTATTTTGAAAATTTATATTCCAATAAACTCAAAATTCTTGAAGATAATGAAAAATTTCTAGAGACATATGACCTACCCAAATTGAACCATAAGGATATAGAAAAATTAAACAGATCAATGTCAAGTAATGAAATTGAAGCAGGTATCAAAAATGTTAAAACAAAGTCCAGGACTGGATAGATTTTCAGCCAATTTCTACCAATCCTTTAAAGAAAAATATATGTCAATCCTCCTCATGAGATAGAAAAGGAGGGAACACTGTCAAACTAGTTCTATGAATCCAGAATCACACTAATACCAAAACCAGACAGAGAAACATCAAGGAAAGAAAAATTCAGGTTAATATCCTGGATGAACAAAGATACAAAAATACTTACTAAAATATTGGCAAACTGCATTGAAAAACACATTGACAAGATAGTGCACCATGATCAAATGTGTTTCATCTTAGGGATGCAAGGATGGTTCAACATATGCAGGTGTATAAATGTAACTTAACACATAAATAGACTTAAGGAAAAGAATCACATATTCTTTATATATCCTAGAGATTAATGCTCTATCTGAAGTGCATATGGTAAAGATTTTTCTCCCAATCTGTAGGTTCTCTCTTCACATTATTGTTTCCTTTGCTGAGAAGAAGTTCTTTTGTTTGAGTCCATCCCAATTATTGATTCTTGCTTTAACTTCTTATACTGTAGGGGCCTTGTTAAGGAAGTCAGATCCTAGCCTACACCGACATGGTGAAGATTTGGGCCTACTTTTTCTTCTAGTACTTGCAAGGTATCTATTCTAGTGCCTAAGTCTTTGATCCACTTTCAGTTGAGTTTTGTGGTAAGTGATAATAGCTTAATTTCATTTTGGTACATGTGGCTTTCCATTTTTCCCAGCACCCTTTGTTGAATAGGCTATGTTTTCTCCAGTGAATGTTTTTGGCACACTTGTCTAGCATGAAATAACTATTTATGTGCATTTGTCTCTGTGGCTTCTATTCTATACCATTGGTATACATGTCTGTTTTGGTGATAATACCATGCTGTTTTTATTACAATAGCACTGTAGTATAGTTTGAGGTATGGTATTGTGATGCCTCCATTATGGAAAACAGTGTGGAGATTCCTCAGAACACTCTAATGGAACCATCATTGACCCAATGATCCCACTCCTTGGTTTATACCAAAAGCACTTAAAATCAGCATACTACAGTGACACAGCCACATCAGTGTTTATAGCAGCTCAACTCACAATAGCTAAACTATGGAAACAACCTAGGTGTCCTTCAACAGATGAATGGATAAAGAAAATGTGATACACACACACACACATACATACACGATGGAATACTACTCAGCTTTAAAGAAGAATGAAATTATGGCATTTGCTTGTAAATGGATGGAGTTGGAAAACATCATGCTAAGTGAACTAAGCCAAACCCAAAAAACCAAAGGCCAAATATTTTGTCTGATATGCAGATGGTAATTCACCATAAGGGGGGGGTGGCAGCTAGGGAAGAATAGAGTTACTTTATATTAGGTAGAGGGGTGTGAAGGGAGGGGAAGGGGTATTGGGGCAGGAAGGATAGTAGAGTGAAACAGACAGTATTACCTCATATATGACTGCATGACTGATGTGATCCTATAGTATGTACAATCAAAAAAATGAGAAATTATACTCTATGTATGATCTCTCAAAATGCATAAATGCATTCTACTATCACGTACAACTAACTAGAACAAAAAAATTAATAAAAAATTATCACATGTTCATCTCAATAGATGCAGAAAAAAAATTGACAACATTTAGCACTCATTCATGTTCAAACACTAGAGGAAGTTGGGATAGACAGAACCTAGAATAGCAATGTAAAGGCTATATAGGACAAACCCAAGGCTGATATATTGCACTGAGAGAAACTGAAAGCTTTTTCTCTATAAACAGGAAAAAGACAAGGATGCCCACTCTCTCTCACCACTCTTATTCAACATAGTCCTTGAAACTCTAGTCAGAGCAATCTGGCGAGAGAAGGAAATTAAAGGGATAAAAATAGGAAATAAAGAACTCAAATTATCTCTGTATGCTGTTGGCACAATCCTATATTTAGAACATACCCATACCCACACAAGAAAACGAACTCCACTAAAAGACTTGTAGAATTGATAAATTTAGTAAAGTGGTATGATACAAGATTAACATAAATAAAACAATCCCTTTCTTACATTGCAATAATGAATCTGCTGAAAAATGAATTGGGGAAACTGAAGCCACAACTGGATAGGCAATTACTGTAGAAATAAAAGAAATTGGGTCAAATTGAGAAAATGGAGGACATGAAAATCACCTGCATCTGGGAGTTGGAGGCTGCCCTTGGGAATGGAATGTCAGAGGTCTCTGGAGCCCATCGATTACCAGATTCACCTGCCCTTATGGAGGACTATAGGAAAGAGTTGCTAATTAACACCTGCTGGAACATTACCTGTTATTGCTTTGGCCCTCCCCCTGCCCATCTGCTTCTCAGCTTTTGAAACTCACCTGCAAAAGTGGACCTAGACAGGGAGGAAGGAAATGAGAGGGAAGGAAACAGAAAAGTAAAACTTATAAAAAGGACAGGATTTACTCACCACATGAATTCCACCTTTGGGTCCCCTTCTTCTACCCAGGAGAGGTCTGCTTTTACTTTTTTTTTAATAAAACTTTTATTTTCCTCTCTGCACTCACCTTGGTCTGCTTCTCCGGCGTTATTCATCAGCACCTGAGGAAGCAGGACTCAGCACCGGTAACAAAGGGTAACAGATTTGGAGGTCCCACCAAGACGTACACCAAGATAAGCTTCTTCACACATCTGTTTGAGGTGTATCTTTCTGCCTCTTTCTTTCTGGAGGGCAAAATGGGCACCCATCAGCTACTTAAAAGCAATTAGTGCAGCTGCCATTCTTCGAGATTCAGGTGAGAGGTTTCCCAGCCTAAGCAAGTTGCAATCACCTGCTCTATGCAGAGTAGGCAAGCTGGGCTTTGCTGAAGCCGTTTCCTACTTTTCTGTCCAGGCTCAGAGAGCAATTGCCACCCATACACAGTGTCCAGAATCCTGATCCACCTCAGATGCGTGGAGGAAGAAAAAGCGGTTGGAGCAACTGTGAGATTCTCTGGCCCGGGCTACTCTCAAAGGTTCCTTCTCTGGACTCCCCCTCCCAACTGCCCTAATGGGTATCCAGGGTGATCGGTTGATGAATGGCACTAAAGGAAAGCACCAATCACACTTGCCTCTGTATGGGCCGTACCACGCTCCCACCACATCCACTCCCTCCTGGATGTTTCCCTTGACTTGCCGATCAGACATTGAAGATTCAGATTGTAGGATCACAAGAGAGACATGGGATAATTAGTAAGAAAATGCCTAGGTTACCTTTGTTTGCATGGTTAGCCTTAAGTAATTTTATTTAAAATCTGTCCTTAAATGTGCTCAATGGGTTCTAAACTGCAAGGAGAAAGTATTTCTTCCTTAAGTCCTTCAGAAGAGAGGGCATTATACACCTAAAAACAGCAAGTGTCCCCTCACCCTCCAGAGATTCCTTTAGTCTACAGAAAATAAGCAGGAAAATGTGCAGTTTTTCTTTTGTTGTGGGTCTCTTTTAATTAGGAATTTATAGTTGCAGGGAGAAGCCCTTAATTCTGAATTCTCCAGGGTCTTTTGGCACAGGGCAAATTGGGATCCTAGCACTTTGCCAAATGAGGCCAGAAATAACTTTGGCAAAGCAGGTAGTGAGAGACGGGTTTTTCTGGACCGGAAGGAAGCTCAAACTTAGGGAGACACCCCTAGAATTGGTCTCTGGTGTGGGCACCTGAGGTCTCTTGTTCTCCTCTGCATCAGATGGGAGCTTCACTCTCAATAGTATTGCCAGGTTCACCACTAGCCTGCATACTGAAAAACTGAGACAAATTTGACCCACAGACACTGAAGAAAAAGCACCTCATTTTCTTCTTTTGCCAGGCCTGGCCTCAATACAAACTCTCTGATGGAGAATCCTGGCCACCAGAGGGAAGCATAAATTTTAACACCACTTTACAGCTTGATAGATTTTGCAAAAGGGAAGGTAAATGAAGTGAGGTAACTTATGTTCAGGTCTTCTTTTCCTTAAGGGAAAACCCCAAATTATGCCAACAATGTAAAGTAGACTCAGCCAAAACAACTACTATGAGGGAAGAAAACCTGAAGGAATCGACTACTGAGGGAAAAGAATCATGGGGACCACCCGAAAATCCATTTTCTGCTGATGTCCATCAACAGGCCCCCTGTCCTCCATACCCTGGCTTTTCTCCAACTGCCCCAATGGACAAATCAAGTATACTACCTCTCCAGGAGATGCCAGGAGGAGAATTTGGACCAGTAAAAGTATAAACTCCCTTCTCCCTCCAAGACCTAAGACAGATAAAAATAGACTTAGGGAGATTTTCAGAGGATCCAGATAACTATATTGAGATATTTCAAAACCTATGCCAAATGTTTGACCTCACCTGGAAAGATATTATACTGTTGCTTAACCAAACTTTAACCTCCAATGAGAAGGAAGCCACCCTAAAAGCAGCTGAACAATTTGGGGATGACCTATACCTTGCTCATATCCCAGGAGCCCAAACTAGATCTAAATCTAATTATCCATCAGGAGCATAAGCAATTCCTAGAAGTGATCCTGACTAGGATCCAACAAGATGCTTGGAAAATTAGACATTTCCAAATGTTCATTCTTGAGGGCCTTAAGAGACTCAAGCAAAAGCCTTTTAATTATTCCAAGATCTCTGAAATTATACAAGGTCCCCAGGAAAGTCCAGCTGTTTTCATGGAGAAACTCACGGAGGCAATGAGAAAACACACCACTGTGGATCCTGAATCCACAGAGGGCCACCTACTTTTAAAGGACAAATTTATTATTGAATCGGCACCAGACATTCAGAGGAAATTACAAAAATTGGCATATGGCCCTGGTCAATCCTTAGATGATATCCTCCGACTTGCAACTTCCATTTTTTATAATCGAGATCAAGAGGAAAAGAAGGAAAAAGAGTGTAGAGACAAAAAGAAAACTGAAGCACTGGTCTTGGCCCTAAGAGGAGTTAACTTCTTGGGTGAAAAAGGAGGAAAACGGAATGTACCTCAGGTCACAAAAGAGATTTGTTTCCATTATAGAGAAAAAGGCCTTTTCAAACGGGAATGCCCATGAGTCAAATGGCCACCTCCAGAGCCCTGTACTAACTGTCAAGGCAATTATTGGAAAAGTGACTGTCCTCAGGGGCGTAGGTCCTCGAGGCCAGACTCTTCCACACAGGCCTGATGGGCCCCGGGGTCAATTCTAATGGCTCCTGTAACTCCTATCACTACATGTGAGCCCTAGGTATGCTTCTCCGAAGGGCGTCAAAAGCTCAACTTCCTCTTAGATGCTGGTGCCAGTTTTTCTGTGCTCACCTCTTATCCTGGACCTCTTTCCTCTAATACTATAACGGTACAAGGTGTGTCTGGGCGGCCTCTTACCAGAAAGTTCACTCCCCCACTGAGTTGTGAGTGGGATGGAATGAGATTTTCTCATGCATTCCTGATAGTTCCAGAATGCCCTACCCCTTTATTGGGAAGGGACTTACTTTCAAAACTTCAGGCTTCTATTACAATGAATTTGGGACCACTAGGACCATTATGTTTACCTCTATTAGAATGTGATACAAACCCTAAAGTATGGGCCACTGAAGGCAAAATCAGATGGGCAAAAAGCCCAACACCAATTAAAATAGTGTTAAAAGATCCCTCTGTCTTTCCACAACAGAGACAATACCGGCTTCACCCAGAAGCAAAAGAGGCAGCTAAGGAAACTTTACAACAAATGACAAACTTAGCCCCTCTGATATGGACGGCCCTCCCCCAGAGATAAAATCCCAGTACAGCCAGGAGAAAACACAGCAGGCTTTATCTAAAGGAGGTAATCTCCTACCCTCTGGGTGGATTCAAATGGAAAATAACAAACTTTATTCACCTGCTAGTTCCCAATGGAAGAGTTTACATACCCTCCATCAATCTTTCCATCTGGGAGAAGAGAACACTCTCAAATTAACTCAAGAGATATTTGAAGGGAAACATATTCCAAAAACAATCCAACAAGTAGTCAAAGCCTGTGAGATATGCCAAAGAAATAACCCACTTAACTCTGCCAAAAAGCCCCTAAGATTACAAAGAACAGGACAATTCCCTGGAGAAGACTGGCAACTTGATTTTACTCACATGCCTAAGAGCACTGGATTCCAATATTTATTGGTTATGGTAGATAGCTTTACTGGGTGGACTGAGGCCTTTCCCTCTCGAACTGAACAAGCAGGAGAAGTAGTCAAAGCTTTATTGCAGGAACTAATTCCCCGATTTGGGCTGCCCTGCAGCCTCCAAAGTGACAATGGAGCAGCTTTCAAGGCAGCTGTCACTCAGGGAGTGTCTAAAGCCCTAGGCATAAAATACCATCTCCATTGTGCATGGAGGCCTCAATCCTCAGGAAAGGTAGAAAAGACTAACGACATCCTAAAGAGACATCTAAGAAAACTTACTCAAGAAACCCACTACCCATGGCCTAAAATGCTTTCCCGGGCACTACTCAGAATCAGGAACACCCCAAAAACTTAGGGCTCAGCCCATTTGAGCTCTTATACGGGAGGCCATTCCTAAGGAATGATATACTTAAAGATCAAGAAACTGCAGATTTAGTGGCTCATATCACAAAGTTGGCCAGATTTCAAACTGAAATCTGTAAATATCCCATATCTGAGCCAATTATTTCTCCACCTCTATATGAGCCTGGAGATCTAGTTATGATCAAAACCATACCTTCAAATTCTCCAAGTTTAGACTCTATTTGGAAAGGACCTTTTCCTGTAATTTTCTCTACCCCCTCTGCAGAAAAAGTGCTGGGACAAGAGAACTGGATCCACCACTCTTGAGTTAAAACCTACCATCCTGAGTCGAATTGCAAAGAAACTTCCCAAGGAACTGAGGAACGATATTCCTGCACTCCAATAGAAGATCTAAAATATCTCTTCCGTAGAGACAATGGTGATATAAAAACTTTTCTTCTTGTCTTTCTTTATTATTGTAGACAGATCCACTGAAACAAACTCTTTTCTAAATTGGGCCCAACAGTATGCCACTAGGTTACAGAAAGATAATTGCTGGAGATGTGGACTATTACCCCTTTCCAGCACCTCGGGACTACCTTGGTGGGTGTCCCCTTTACAGGGAAGTGACTGGATGAATTTACAGTCCTCAATATTAGAACAGAAGGAAGAAAAAAATCCTCTTTACAAACTGTCACTTGTGCCAATGTTAGTTTATGGCCTATAAATGAAACTCTATCACAACCAGGCCATAAAAAGGTTTTCACTTTAAAGGAAGCCAACATTCAAACTTCTACCACTGTTAAGTCACATACAGGCCCATCCATTTCTAACTCTCCACTGCTACCATCCACATGTCACAGATATAAAGATGGCTATTATCAGGTTTGGGATGGATATTTATGGCTTACATCCACCATTGGGCATCTAAACCAGAAAGCACCAATCTGTTGGGAACAATGTAATCATATGTATGACACATGGCCTAATAGTACTCGAGAATTAGGATAGACTCCTGAGTCACTATGCCAGCAAATTGTAATTTTACAAGCCAATGATTGGTTTGGAACTAACTGGCTCTCTAGACCTGAAATTAGCTGGCCAGCACCCAATGGGACCCAATGGATATGTGGAATGAACTTGTGGCACTGGCTTCCACCAGGCTGGATAGGAAGATGTACTATTGGGTACCCCTGGATGCAAGGGAGATGGACCCCAAATATAGAACAGTCAGCAAATCTCCCCAATCTCAGACATAGATGGGGATGGTCTGTTTTCCGTTGGTATGATCATCTAGCTTCAATGTTCTTTATTCCACAAATTGGCTTAGAAGATGTAATGTGGCACATGGAAACCCTAAACAATTACACTCTAACTGCTCTCCATGATGTTAGGAAAGTATTTCTCTGTTGAACACAGAAGTAACACTCATGAGGAAAGCTATCCTACAAAATTGAATGGCTTTAGATGTCCTCACTGCTGCCCAAGGTGGCACTTGTGCCATTATTAAAAACTGAATGCTGTGTTTACATCCCTGACAACTCTGGCAATGTGACTGACATGCTTAAAGATTTACACTCTCAGATAGAGGCCATGTCCTCCCCTGGTGGAAAACATTATTAGTCTCTATTGTTTCTATGCTGTGGCATTTACTGTTGCGTTAATCTTATCCCGGTACTCATAACTTCTTGTTTCTCTTATAGACCACCCATTTCTCAAATGGCCCTCCAGCCTATTTCTTCTCAACCAGACTTTTACCGTGGACCCCTTGATCGACCCGACTTCTATAAGAAAGGAACTCCAAACTGCTTGCCCACAACTCCACCTCCTTCCAGCTCTGAAGCAACCAGAGCAGTCAGCGTCCACTTTCCTTACAGCAAGCAGTTGAGTTCCTAAAACAAAAGGGGGGAATGAAGCCAGAACTGGATAGGTAGTTAGTGTAGAAATAAAAGAAATCGGGTCAAATCAAGAAAATGGAGGACATGAAAACTACCTGCATCTGGAAGTTGGAGGCTGCCCTTGGGAATGGAATGTCAGAGATCACTGGAGCCCACTGATTATCAGATTAACCTGCCCTTATCGAGGACTATAGGCAAAGAGTTGCTAATTAACACCCACTGGGACATTACCTGTTATTGCTTCAGCCCTCCCCCTGCCCATCTGCTTCTCTGCTTTTGCAATTCACCTGCAAAAGTGGACCTAGACAGGGAGGAAGGAAATGAGGGGGAAGGGAACAGGAGAGTAAAACTTATAAAAAGGACAGGATTTACTCGCCACATGGATTCCGCCTTTAGGTCCCCTTCTTCCACCTGGGAGAAGTCTACTTTTACTTTTCTTTAATAAAACTTTTATTTTCCACTCTGCACTGGCCTCGGTCTGCTTCTACGGCCTTATTCTTCAACACCTGAGGAAGCAGGACTCGGCACCAGTAACAAAGAGTAACAAAAGTATGCCATTCACTATTACCTAAAAAAAATACTATGGTATAAATCTAACAAAGGAGGAGATGAAAACTATAGAACACTGAAGAAAGAAATTGAAGAAGACCTTAGAAGATGGAATAGACCTTCCATATTCTTAGATAGGCAGAATTAATATTATCATATTACCAAAATCATTATGCAGATTCAATGCAATCCCCATTCAAAACAACAATGACATTCTTCACAGAACCAGAAAAAATTTCTAAAATTCATTTGGAAGAATGAGAGGCCCAGAATAGCCAAAACAATACTGAGCCAGAAAAGTGATGCTGAAGGCATCAGAACACTAAACCTGAAAGTATACTACAGAGATATAGTAAAATGAAGACAGCATGGTACTGGCACCAAAATTGATGATGAAAACCAGTGGAATAGAATAGAAGACAAAGAAACAAACCCACATAAATACAGTTATCTGATACTTTACAAAGGTGCCAAAAGCATACATTGGAGTAAAGATAGCCTCTTCAACAATTGGTGCTGGTAAAACTGGAAATTCATTCATAGAAGAATGAAACTTGATCCCTATTTCTAACCCTGCACAAAAGGCAACTCAAATTGGATCAAAACCTAGGAATTAGACAAAACCTCTGCAACTGCAAAAGGATAAGGTATGCCCAACACATTGGCACAGCCATAAACTTCCTTAACAGGACACCTGAAGTGCAAGAAACACATCAAGATATCAATAAGTTGGATGGCATCAAATTAAAAAACTCTTGCACAGCAAAGGAAGCAAGAGTGTGAAGAGAGGGCCTACATAATAGGAGACCTTTGCCACTTGATCCTCAGATAGGGCATTAATATCCAGAATATATATTCAAAAATTTAATATAAAAAAAGATAACCCAATTAATAAATGAGCAAAAGTATTAAATATTTTTTCTAAATAAGAAGTACAAATAGCTAATCAATATATGAAAAAATGTTCAATAACTCTAGCAGTCTTGGAAATGCAAATCAAAACTACATTGAGATTTCATCTTACTCTGGAAAACAGTGTGGAGATTCCTCAAACTACTAGGAACAGAACCACCATATGACCCAGATCTCCTATTCCTCAGTATATATCCAAAATCAGCATACTGTAGAGATACAGCTGCCTCAATGTTCATAGCAGCAAAATTCACAACAGCCACATTATCAAATCAACCTGCGTGCCTGTTGACAGATGAATGGATAAATAAAATGTGGTATATATACACAATGGAGTATTACTTATTTATAAAGAAGAATGAAATTATATCATTTACTGGTAAACAGATGGAACAGAAGACCATCATGCTAACTGAAATAAGCCAGAACCAGAAATTCAAAGATTGAATATTTTCTCTGGTATACAGAAGTTAGCCCAAAATAAGTAAAGAAAAGAATAGAATGAGGGGGTATTTCATCAAAATAAAAAACAATTGTTGAGTATAGGAAGGTGATTGAGGGGGAGTGAGGAGGGACAGGATAAGGGAAGAAGAGTAGACTGAATCTGACCTAACTTTGCTATGTACATATATGAATATATCACAGTGAAGGTCATGTTTTTGTATATCCAAAAGGCACTAATTTTAAAAATCCCTAAACATAAATAGCAGAAAGATTGATAGAGTAGAGGGAAGGGAACAGAGAGAGGGAGATAGGGAAGAAAGGGGAAGTACTGGGGACTGAATTAGAGCAACTTACATTCCACATTTTTATAATTGTCAAAATGAATATTAATGTTATATATAACTAAAAAGAATAAAAATACAAAATAATGATTTACTTTATCACAATTACATTTTTATTATTGTTATTACAATTATTTTCTTATAAACTACAATAATTACCAATATAATAATCAATTAATTATAATAATTATAGTCAGGAAAACAACTACAAATACTACCAATCAAGTTCAGCAAAGTCATAGTACAGAATGTATATAACAATTAGCTATATAACCAATACTTACCCTTTTGTGGGTTCCTTCATTAATATGCTAATTAGGTATTTAGCATACCCTCACTTCATATTTCCTTGAGATTCATGCTGTGACCTTTAGAAAATTATGCTTTGACAGCTTGGAAATTCCACTACAAGGGTAATTAAATTTGGATTCCTTGGGAAATAGCCTCTGTGGTTTATTTAATCTTAAACATCTTTTCTTAGATTCTTGAAAATTATTACTCATAATAATTCCTTGGGTTTGGCAAAGTTTGGTTCTTTATCTAGTTTGCAAATGTTCATCATCCATAAGTGGCAATAAAAATTGCAAATTCTTTAAAAATTTGAATTTATTTTCTGACCATTTGATCATCTCTTACAGGTAGAGATGGAGATATCATTTCTTTGTTGCGAAAAAAGAATTTTTCCAGGTTTTTTTTTTTTTTTCTTTTGCTTGTTTGGTTGGTTTTGTCTCTTTTTCTATTTGTGCATGAATACAGCTCACTTGCACTAAAAAGGAGACTATTTACTTAAAATAAGGAATGTCAGTTTTTATCAACTGTAGCTAATCTTGTCCATCTTTGAATAGTTGATAAATTCTGTGTTTATATATGGGTAATTGATAAAAAGTCTAATTGGTGAGTATAAAATATGTTCCCACTTTTGAGATGTTATTAATATATTAGATTATAAGTTCACTTATAAAAGAGCTGTACTCTGTTGGATTTGAAAGTCTAATAAAATATGTGCACTAGTTTAATATTCACAGAATTCTGAGAAAAATGCCAGTATGTCAAAAGTGCTATCCTTTTAACAAAACAAAAGTATCTGCTTAAAACTGTTAGTTAAAAAATATTTTAAGAAGTCAAGTTCAAATAATCAAGTAAATCCCTGGACAAATCGGATTCATAGATAATTTAGGTGTTAAAGCAGTGATACACTCTTTTCCATCTTGCAAGATCGTGGTTAAAATGGTTGAGGAGCCTGACACCAAGGAGAAGAAATCTGAAGCCAGGAAAAGTGATGTCAGTGGCAAAGTTAAAAGGAGTAAACTCAAGACTAAAATGTCCAAGAGAAAGTCCCACTTCAGACAAAACTAAAACTCTATCCTTGTCAGAGAAATTGTCATAGATCCCAATCTGCTATGCATTCCATAACGGCCATGTACAAGGGCAAATAGCTGTTAAATCTAGGATTAAGGAAAAGGAGAATGCTCTTGATACTATCATAAACCAGTTGATGGTGATAAGAATGGTGGCACCTAAGTATTTAATCTATGCAAATTCCTAGATATTATCCTAACGAAGAAGTGCACCTCTGAAGTTGTTGAACAATTTCACAATAAAAACAAAACAAACAAACAATAACAACAACAACAAAAAAGAAACCAAAAACAAAAACAAAAATATCAGCTTGTGAGAAAACTGCTAGCTAGCATCACCCTGGGGGCCATCCTGGTCATCTTCACTGAGTGACACACAGGCAAGAGAGTGGTTTTCCTGAAGCAGCTCAGTCGTGGATTGCTGCTTGTAACTGGACCTCTTTCCCTCAGTCAATTTCCACTGCGTAGAAAACACCAGAAAATTGTCATCATCATTTCCACAAAAATTGATATCAACAGTGTGAAAATCCCAAAGCACTTCACTGATATTTACTTCAAGGAGAAGTATTGTGGAAACCAAGGTTCCAGGAAGGTGAGATCAACATAAGAAATATGAGATTACAGTTTCAGTTCAAGGTTGACCAGAAATCTGAGGGCCCACAAATTTTACCAAAGCTATTCCTTAGCTCCAAGTCTTGATGTGATTGCTTTCTATTTAACAAAATGAATTTGTCCTCATAAATTGGTGTTCTAAATTTCTTACCAAGAATTACTTAACTATTTGATACATTTAAAAAATAAAACAGTGATATCTCCTTTCCCTAATTACATAACACCTATAACAAAACAATATAAAACTTTATTGTTATATTGGTTTTCTTAAGAAGAGATGAGATTATGTAAACTTCCTAAACTTTTTATTATGATCTAATGCTAATATATATTCCCACAGTGTTTAAGATTATGAAACATTTTGAATTATGTGGTCAACTAAGGTGAATTATAATTGTGTCAAAAGTTCTTTATATTAATAATTATTATGTTGTATGGTATGTTGGCTTAAACAATTTCCACTATGAATTTACTTTTAAGACATTGGGATAATATTAAATAGAGTGAATTAGACTTTCTGTATTTTGATGATTGCTAAGTAATGTAGAATACTAAATGTTCAGCCAGGCATTATACTGGTATGTATGTGTGCATTTGTGCATGCAAGCATGTGCATACCTGTACATGTGTGTATAGTTCCCATTTTTATGTCATAGAGTCTGTATCTTTAGATTATGTTAAAAATATTAATTATTGGCAATTTAACAAAATATAAGAGTGATGGCTATGGCTGTAGATGATAGTATTAGATACATAGAGATGCAAACACAGATGTAGACATACATAGAAATATACATTGGTGAAATTGGTAGGTCTGCTAAAATATTTGCTCATAATTGGACTTTTAATTACTTAAGGTCCAGTTTTCTCTGTGAAAGAGATTTTAGTAACTTTGTTTAAACATTTTATTTAATACGTTTTCAGACTAAGCTAGGAACAAGAATAGTGAAGAAAAACATATGACATATAGTCATATTCCTTCAAATTATGGAGGGAAAGATTTTTTGTAATAGAATAAAGTGTTTGATTTTTCAAAATGAGAAAATGATAGGGAAGGAAGGAACTTGAATGGGCATAGAATGTTCTCAAAAGTTTGCACAGATACATTTAATCTCCTTGCTTTATAACACCTGCAAATAATGAATCTGAACAAAACGCCTTAAAGTAGGTTTAAATTTTGAAAAAGGTTGCTCAAGTTTGATGAGTCTATTTGTAAAAAAAAGGAGATTGCAATTATTCAACTGCCAAATATCATATTAATGAAAAATTAAAATGTGATTTACTCACTGTAAAAATAGGAAATTAGTCCTGAAGTACCTCAGTCTGCCATAAACAAAAGGAAGTAGAATTATTCATTACTTGTTTAATCTGCCCTGATAAGGGAGATTTGTGTCTCAATGGAATGGTTTTCTGTGCTTTAGACTAATTTTACATTCCTGATTATTATAATAAAATCAAGGTCCCAAATAGTTTCCCTCTTCAGAAAAAGCTAAGTTTCTTACAAATATTTCATCTCCTACTAGTCTTTAACAAAAATATTTCAATTTTATCTTTGATTAATAGATATCTGTGCCCAGTCTCACTCTTGGTCTCAGGTTCTTATAGTTCTTTTTTTATCATGTGACAAAATCATCTCTGGAAAAAATGTTTTGATTTCGACTTCCTAATATAAGACCCTATATTCTGAATACTAAAATCTTCAAGATGGAATTAGTAATATCCTTGGGATTTCTAAAAATTTCCTGATCTACTACAATGGTTATTCATTCACATTATGATTGATAAAAGAATTAAGTTTATATGGAAAGCCACATATTTCTTAATAGTTTAGCACCAGTGAAATAATGTCATGGGGAAAGTTTTATACACTCAATTTTCTTCAAGTAAATACATTTGTGGATATAATATTATTGGTATAATGATATAGAAATTATATATGTTACAATATGGACTAGAAGCCCTTGGAGGTTAGCCATCATATATACTTTCTTAAGGTCAGGGAAAATATTGATTAAATTCTTATTAAATAGTTATATATGAAACCCAATAGAGACTTTTCAACTTCTTCAATCTGCTAGTAATTTTTTTACTGTTACTGTAATGAGTTAACCAGAAACAGTCTTATCTGTCCTATCAGTCTCATCATCAACTTGTGGGATCTGCTTTAATTTTCTACCCTGCTGAAGGCTTTGCTATAAACTACACACTAGATATTGCAATATGAACAAAGAAGTCTTGTGAGAAATACTCTATCAGGTGCTCTTAACTACTGATACTTAAATAAATTCATGGCTACTGGCTTCTGGAGTGACATTGTTTAAAGAACCATGAGACTGCAGCAAGAATGAAAGTCAAAATTTCTAGTATATTTTGGAGACCAGAAGAAGATGAGGCTGTGGTAGCACTGATGACCCAAGTTCCCGTGGAACACAGCATAGAGTTAAAGTAAGTGATGTCATAATAAATGATAATGTGAGGAGATAAATATGCTTAACCTGATTTAAACATTATGCAATATATACATATATTGAAACATAACATGGTACCCCATTAAAATGTAATATATATATAAATATAAATATTTATATATGTATTGTGTGTGTGTGTGTGTGTGTGTGTTGCTGGAGATCAAACCCAGGGCCTCATGCATATTAGGCAAGAACTCTACCACTGAGCCATATCCACAGGCCCATATTTTTTAAAAATAACAGTTAATGAATTCAAAATTCAAACAAATGAAGTGATGAAGGAAATCTAATTGTGATTAATTTGGAAAACAGTAAGCATTATTTTAGTCATCATTTCTCTGATGAGAATATGATGAAAGTTTTCATTTTTCATATCTGTCTTATTGATCACTAACATTTAATCTGGTCTATACTATTGCAAATGGATATAAAATACCTCAGAAATCAGGAATGACTATTTGTCTAAATTATCTTAATTTTTCAGTAATTCATTGTGCTAAAGGTCACATAAAATAATCAGATGTTTAAAATATGCAATTTGATAAGTTTTTATTAATGTATACTTGTGAAACCACATCACAATTAAGATATCAACATATGTATCACCTCCAGAAGGTTTTTCTTGTGCAATTTTTAATCCCTCTCTTGTGGCACCTCCTTCCATTTATAGGATCTGCTTTCATTCACTATATATTAGTTTATATTATTAACAATAAACTGATGTCTATTTCTACATATTAGTTTGCATTTACTAGAATTGTATGTAAATATCAATTTGTTATGTCATAATATACTTCTATCATACAAATAAGCAATTCTACTTTCAATTATCTACCCAAGATAAATTAATATATATGTACACATAAATATTTCTAATACTCATATTAGCTTAATAGTGCAAACAAGTAAAGAACCTATGAACAGGTGAGCTCATAAACCAATGAACCCCCATGCATGCAATGGATACTCCCCAGAAATAAGGTGGAAGGATATACTGATTCATACAATAACATGATCACTTTTAAAACCTTTGTGTTCATGCAAAAAAATACATTATGTTTGATTCTATGTATTCAAGTTCAAAAACAGGTGAAAATAAGAAAAAAAAGTTTATAAAATCCAGAACACTAGCTGCATTTTGGAATGAGGATTAACAGTAAGGGAGAACTGGGATATGTTCTCCTGCAATGACATCATCTAAATCTTGTTTGTGGTGATGTAAATAATTATTAAAACTCATTAAATTGCTTACTTAAAATGTGTGTATTTCAATTTATGTATATATTAGAATGACTAAAATCAATTATTCTTTGTCCCTTAAGACTAATATAGGCTAAGTAGAGTGAAGGCACAGAATGGTTAAACAGTTTGTTCCTGGATCCATCTTACTCATTCCTTCTTAAAACGGAAATGTTACACAATTACATGCTTAGTATCTTGCTGTTCTGTGTAAGATTCATTCTGATGGATTCTGAATAACATTTTTCCAATGATGTAGAATACTGATGTCATGCTAAAACTTTAGAATCTATCTACCAACTAAATAAAGGCAGAGGGGTCAAATTATCATCCCATTCAAAGTACAATTTAGAGACAAACCTCAGGACACATCAATTCATTCCCAGATTGCAATTTTCTTATCCTTAAAAATCTAATATTCTTGTATAATTCATACACTTAATGGTTGAACTATGTGAAAATGTAAAAGTAGGGCACTTCTTTGGCTGAACTATGTTAGTGACAAACAGAAGTTATTTTAGGTAATGTATTTTTATTTTTTTGCTTTAATTTTTTATTATTATTACTTGATAGAGAACAGTTGAATATATTTATGGGATACAATGTGATATTTTAACATATGTAAACAATAGGAAATTATTGAATCAAGCTACTTAACATATTCATTGTCTCATTTATTTTTCTATATGACAGTAGAAATTTACCCATAGCAGCTGTGAAATATGATTATTAGAAATAATCACCACATTGGGCAAGATATTTTATATATTTATTCCTTTTATAACTCAAACTTTGTGTCCTTGAACCAACATCTCCCTATTTGCTCCCCGCAAAGGTAACCACGATACTACTCTTTATTTCCATGAGTTGGACTATTTTAGATTCCACATTTAAGTAAGAGGATGTGGCCTTGTACCTGGCTTATTTCACTTACCATAATGTTCTCCAGGTTTATCCACATTATAATTTTATTTTTATGGTGAAATATTTTCCCATTGTGTATATATACCATATCTTCCCATATTTTCTTTGTTTATTTATCCAATGATGGACACTTAGGTTGCTTCCATATTTTGGTTATTGTGGATAATACTACAGTGAGCAGGGGAGTATGATATCTCTTCAGCATTTGATTTCTATTCTTCTGGATATATACATACAAGTGGGATTGCTGGATCTTATGACAGTAGTATTTTTACTTTTTTGAGCAGCCTACATTCTGTTTTCCATAAGGATTATACTAATTTATATCCTACCAACTGTGTACAGGTTTCCCCTTTTCATCACATCCTCACAAACACTTCTTTCAATGTTTTAGTTATACTAATTATAATAGATATGATATTTTATTGTGTTTTTTAATTGCATTTCCATAATGATTAGTGATGTCAACCACTTTTCAAGAACCTGTTAGCCACTTTTATGTCTCTATTTAAGAAATGTTTGTTTAGATACTTTACCCATTTTTCAATTGGTCTATATTTTCCCTTGCTATTAAGTTATTAAAATTCATTGTATATATATATATATTTTTAATGTATTTATTTTTATTTTTACAGACTTCATTTTGATTCATTGTTCACTTATGGGGTACAAATTTTCATTTTTATGGCTGTGCATGATATACATTCATATCATTCTTGTTAATCACACATGTACATAGGGTAATGATGACTGTCTCATTGTATATTTTGTACATTAGTTTCTTACTACATATGTTGATTACAAATATTTTATTTCATTCCATAAATTGTCTCTTCAATCTGTTATTTCATTTCCTGAATTGAAGTTTTTTAGTTTGATAAAATGTCTACTTGTTTGTTTGCTTGTGCTTTTTGGATTACATCTGAAAAATAACTGCCCAGACCAACTTTTATTTTATGTTTTCTTTTAGTAGTTTTATAATTTCAGGTCTTCCATTTAAATCGATTTAAGAGATTTAGCCAGGAGTGGAGCTGCTTGCCGGCTCCAGTGGGGAATTTAGGCCCATCTGCGCCATTCTACAGCTTCCCTGGCAGAGAGACTCCATCTTCAGCTGTCTGAGCCCTCAGACCTAAGCCCAGCCCTTTCCACGGGGACACGGCGCTGCGTCTCCAGGGCCACGGTGCTGCGTCTCCTGGTTGCCTCTGCCCAGAAGCATTGATCATTCCCAACCTGGAGGTTGTGAGACAGCAGCTATCTTGGGTCACCACTTGATCAAGCACCTCTCAAACATCTGGTGAGTTATTGGAAATCTGCAGGGACACCCTAAGCCTTTACAGGGAAATTGCAATCCCTCTGATTTGCACTACTAGAGGGGAAGATACATGAGCAGCATGAGAAAACACGGGAAGCAAGTGTCCCAAACAAACCTAGATGATACATCAAGAGATCCCAAAGACAGCATGGTAGAAGGAATGACAGAAATGGAGTTCAGAATGTTCATAATTAAAGTGATCCGAGAAGAGAATGATGTGACGAGAGAGCACAATCAGGCTATGAATAATCAGCTAATAGAGCAATTGCAGGAAGCAAAAAATCATTTCAATAAAGAGATAGAAGTTCTGAGAAAAAAACAAACAGAAATCCTTGAAGGAAACAAGGAAATGAAGGAAACAATAAACCAAGTTAAAACTCAATAGAAAGCATATCTTAACAGAATAGATCACTAGGAATACAGAACCTCAGACAATGAAGACAAAATATTTAATCTTGAAAACAAAGTCGAACAAACAGAGAAGATGGTTAGGAATCATGAAGGAAACCTCCAATAAATATGGGACATCATGAAAAGACCAAATTTAAGAGTTATTGGGATTGAGGAAGGCACAGAGATACAAACCAAGGGTATGAACAATCTGTTCAATGAAATAATATCAGAAAATTTCCCAAATATGATGAATGAGATGGAAAATCAATTACAAGAGGCCTACAGAACACCAAACGCACAGAATTTCAACAGATCCACACCAAGGCACATTATAATGAAAATACCTAACATACAAAATAAAGATAGAATTTTAAAGGCTGCGAGAGAAAAGCAGCAGATTACCTACAGGGGGAAACCAATACGGATATCAGCAGATTTCTCAGACCAGACCCTAAAAGCAAGAAGGGCCTGGAACAACATATTTCAAGCTCTGAAAGAAAACGGATGCCAACCAAGAATCTTATACCCAGCAAAACTTACCTTCAGATTTGATGACGAAATAAAATCCTTCCATGATAAACAAAAGCTTGAAGAATTCACAAAGAGAAAGCCTGCCCTACAGAACATTCTCAACAAAATATTCGAAGAGGAAGAAATGAAAAATAACAATCTCGGTCACCATGGGGAGGAACTACCCTAAAGAAAAAGTCAATCAAAGGAGAAACAAATTTAAGCTAAAAACACCAAAAAAGCTAAAATGATGGGAAATACAAGTCATATCTCAATAATAACCCCAAATGTAAATGGCCTAAACTCATCAATCAAAAGACATAGACTGGCAGACTGGATTAAAATGAAAGACCCAACAATATGCTGCCTTCAAGAGACTCATCTCATAGAAAAACATGCCCACAGACTAAAGGTGAAAGGTTGGGAAAAAACATACCATGCACATGGACTGAGTAAAAAAGCTGGGGTTTCCATTCTCATTTCAGATACAGCAGACTTCAAGCCAAAGTTAGTCAGCAGGGATAAAGAAGGACATTTCATACTGCTTAAAGGAGGCATAAATCAGCAAGACATAACAATCATAAATATTTATGCACCAAACAATGGTGCATCCATGTATGTCAATCAGATCCTTCTCAATTTCAGGAATCAAATAGACCAAAACACAATAATACTCGGAGACTTTAACACTCCTCTCTCACCATTGGACAGATCCTCCAAGCAAAAATTGAACAAAGAAACCATAGGACTCAATGACACAATCACTAATTTGGACTTAACAGACATATATAGAATATTCCATCCATCAAAAAGCGAATACACTTTCTTCTTAGCAGCTCATGGTTCCTTCTCTAAAATAGACCATATGTTATGCCACAAAGCTACTCTTAGCAAATACAAAAACATAGAGATACTACCTTGTATACTATCAGATCATAATGGAATGAAATTAGATATCAATGATAAAGTTAGAAACAGAAACTACTCCAAGACCTGGAGATTAAATAATATGCTATTGAATGATACATGCATAACAGAAGACATTAGGGGGGAAATTAAAAGTTTCTTAGAGGTCAACGAGAACAAAGATACAACATATCGAAATCTCTAGGATACTATGAAAGCAGTGCTAAGAGGAAAATTCATTGCAGGGAGTGCATTTAATAAAAGAATGAAAAGTCAACAAATCAATGACCTCACATTACAGCTCAAAGTCCTAGAAAAAGAGGAACAGATCATCACCAAAAGTAGTAGAAGACAGGAAATAATCAAAATCAGAGCTGAAATCAACGAAATTGATACAAAAGAAACAATTCCAAAAATTGATGAAACAAAAAGTTGGTTCTTTGAAAAAATAAACAAAATTGATAAACCCTTAGCCACGCTAATGAAAAGAAGGAGAGAGAATCTCCAAATTACTAAAATTTGTGATGGGAATGGAAATATTACAACAGACACAATTGGAATATAAAACATAATAAGAAGCTACTTTGAAAATTTATACTCCAACAAAATAGAAAACCTGGAAGACATGAACAGGTTCCTAGAGGCATATGAGCCACCCAAACTGAATCTGGAGGACATGCACAACTTAAATAGATTAATTTCAAGCAATGAAATAGAGGAAGTCATAAAAAGCCTACCAACCAAGAAAAGTCCAGGACCAGATGGATTCACAGCCAAGTTCTACAAGACCTTCAAAGAACAGCTCATTCCAATACTCCTCAAAGTTTTTCATGAAATAGAGGAGGAGGGAAGCCTTCCAAACTCATTCTATGAAGCTAATATCACCCTGATACCAAAACCAGAGAAGGAGACATCAAAGAAAGAAAATTTCAGACCCATATCGTTAATGAACATAGATGCAAAAATTCTTAACAAAATTTTAGCAAACCGCATACAAAAGCATATTAAAAAGATAGTGCACCATGATCAAGTGGGTTTCATCCCGGGGATGCAAGGTTGGTTCAACATCCGGAAATCAATAAACGTAATTCACCACATCAACAGACTTAAAGTCAAGAACCACATGATTATTTCAATAGATGCAGAGAAAGCATTTGATAAAATACACCACCCATTCATGCTCAAAACACTAGAAAAAGTAGGGATAGTGGGGACATTCCTTAATATTGTAAAGGCTATCTATGCTAAGCCCACAGCTAACATCATTCTAAATGGAGAAAAATTGAAAGCATTCCCCCTGAGAACTGGAACAAGGCAGGGATGCCCTCTTTTGCCACTACTATTCAACATTGTTCTTGAAACTCTAGCCAGAGCAATTAGACAGACCAAAGAAATTAGAGGAATATGAATAGGAAAAGAAGAGATCAAACTATCCCTATTTGCAGATGACATGATTCTCTATTTAGAAGATCCTAAGAATTCCACCAGAAAACTTCTGGAACTCATTAATGAATTCAGTAAAGTAGCAGGATGTAAAATTAATGCTCATAAATCTAATGCATTTTTATTCGTATGTGATGCATCCTCTGAGAGAGAAATTAGGAAAACTACCCCATTCACATTAACCTCAAAAAAAATAAAATACTTGGGAATCAATCTAACAAAAGATGTGAAAGACCTCTACACTGAGAACTACAGAACACTAAAGAAAGAAGTTAAAGAGCATCTGAGAAGATGGAAAGATCTCCCATGTTCTTGGATAGGCAGAATTAATATTGTCAAAATGGCCATACTTCCAAAAATGCTATACAAATTCAATGCAATTTCAATTAAAATCCCAATGACGGACCTCATAGATACAGCAAGCAATCATGAAATTCATTTGGAGGAATAAGAGACCCAGAATTGCTAAAGCAATCCTTAGCAAGAGCGAAGCAGGGGTTTCACAATACCAGTCCTTCAACTATACTACAGAGCAATAGTAATGAATACAGCATGGTATTGGCACCAAAATAGACAGGTAGATCAATGGTACAGAATAGAGGACACAGAGATAAACCCACATAAATACAGGTATCTCATACTTGACAAAGGAGGCAAAAACATGCAATGGAGAAAAGTCAGCCTCTTCAACAAATGGTGCTGGGAAAACTGGAAATCCATATGCAGCAAAATGAAACTAAACCCATATCTCTCACCCTGTTCCAAACTCAACTCAAAGTGGATCAAGGACCTAGAAATCAGACCAGAGACTCTGCACCTAATAGAAGAGAAAATAGGTCCAAATCTTCATCACGTTGGCCTAGGACCAGATTTCCTTAACATGACTCCCAAAGCGCAAGAAATAAAAGCACGAATCAATGATTGGGATAGAGTCAAACTAAAAAGCTTTTTCTCAGCAAAGGAAACAATCAGCAATGTGAAGAGAGAGCCTTCAGAGTGGGAGAAAATCTTTGCCACACACACTTCAGATAGAGCACTAATCTCCAGAATCTACCAAGTACTCAAAAATCTTTACACCAAGAACACCAATAACCCAATCAATAAATGGGCCAAGGAAATGAACAGACACTTTACAGAGGAAGATCTACAAGCAATCAACAGATTTATGAAAAAATGTTCAACATCACTCGTTATAAGAGAAATCCAAATCAAAACCACCTTGAGATTTCATCTTACCCCAATTAGAATCTCTTTTATTAAGAACACAGGCAACAACAGGTGTTGGCGAGGATGTGGGGAAAATGGTACACTCATACATTGCTGGTGGGAGTGCAAGTTGGTGCAGCCACTCTGGAAAGCAGTGTGGAGATTCCTTAGAAAACTTGGAATGGATCCACCATTTGACCCCGCTATTCCACTCCTTGGCCTATACCCAAAGGACTTGAAATGAGATTACTAGAGTGATGCAGCCACATCAATGTTCATAGCTGCTCAATTCACAATAGCTAGATTATGGAATCAACCTAGATGCCCTTCAGTAGATGAATGGACAAAGAAACTGTGGTATATATACACAATGGAATATTACTCAGCCATAAAGAAGAATAAAATTATATAATTTGTAGGTAAATGGATGATGTTGGAGACTGTTATGCTAAGTGAGATCAGCCAATCCCAAAAATCCAAATGCCGAATGGTCTCTCTGATAAATGAATGATGATGCATAATGTGGGGGTAAGGGTGGCTAGCATGGAGGAAGAATAGATAGCATAGAGGGAAGGGAGGGGTGGGGGCGGGGTGGGGGGTAAAAATAATAACAGAATGTGTGACAGATACCATTGCCCTGTTTACATGTATGAACGCACAGATGGTGTGACTCTGCTTTGTGTACAACCAGTGAAACAATAACTGTACTCCATTTGTGTTCAATGAATCAATAAGTAAATAAAAAAAATAAATAAATCTATTTAAGTGCATTTCTACTTTATTTTGTGGTGAAAGGATCCAATTTCTTTCTTCTGCTTATGAATATCCAGTTTCCTCAACACTATTATTTGAAAAGATTGTCTTAACATTTGTCATTTTTAAAAGGAATTTTAGTTAGGAAAGGGTATGAGGGCATACAGCATAAGTTGTGGGAAACAGGGTAGAGATAGTGGTTAAAGATCAAAGGAAGCCAGACTTGGTGGCGCACGCCTGTAATCCAAGCGACTTGGGAGGCTGAGTCAGGAGGATCGCGAGTTCAAAGTCAGCCTCAGCAATTTAGTGAGGCCCTAAGCAACTCAGTGAGACCCTGTCTCTAAATAAAATATAAAATAGGGCTGGGGATGTGGCTCAGTGGCCGAGCGTCCCTGAGTTCAGTCCCTGGTTCCAAAAAGTAAAATAAATAAAATAAAATAAAATAAAATAAAATAAAATAAAAAGATCATAGGAAAAAAAATTACTCTTAAGTTAAAGAACTCCAGGATAACATGGTCAAGAGTATTGTTGGAATTCTTTTCTCATTTTGCTAATTGCCTAGGGCTATTTTTGGCACTTAACATTTTTATAAACCAGAAGGTACTTTATTTGTTCAAACTTTCAAAACTTATGTTAGTTCTTGAAAATACTTTAGGGAACTTTCTTTGTTCTGTTTTTACACTTAATGGTCCTCTAGTGTATGCTGGATGGGCAGGTGAAAAGAATCTAGAGTAAATGTATATCCTCAGGGAACTAAGTCAATTCTCTTAGAACTAGGGCTTATTTGATTTCCTTAAGATCTATTTCCACATCTGGATTCAATGAGTCTCTGGTCCCCAACAGGGAAATGATTTCTTTAAAGTATGTAACCCTCTCCATTCCACAGAAATTTTAATTACTATAAGGAGAATATCATAATTGCAGAAATGGTCAAGAGACTAAGGAAGTGATTTTAATATGTTATAGGAATAAAGCAGGGACCCATTTAAAAGTGCTTAATATGTATGTCAAAACAATTATTATTAAAATGTTTCATTTATTTAAAGTAAAGTAGTATGGTTTCCAAAAAGGATGTCCAGATTTACAGGTGTATTGGAATAATTTAATGTATTTATTTTTACAATACATGAGGGCCATTTAGAGTTTATGCTAGAGTATATTAAATGCACATCACCCACACTAACCTTTTAGGAGAGATGACTTTTTCAAACATTCGTCATTATGCAAGTAAAGAAAGAGTAACATTAAATTAGAAAATTCATTTCAAATTAAAGCTGAAGAAAGGACACAAAGAGCTCAAGAAAGGGCCCAAATAAGTCTTTCACATTGAGATATATATAATGTGCTTAAATTATATTTCTATCAAATAAATGAATTTTTTAAAAATTACAAGATAGACTCAAAAGTGGGAACTACAGTAAATTTTGAAAAAACAACATATCTGGGACATATTTAAGGAATCTGTGAAATAAGAGGTCCTTTTAGAACTTGAGGATGAAACTGAATAATTCTGCAACTACTTGATCACTTTTGACCTGCAGAAAATAGCAATTTCATTGATTCCACCTGATGTTTCTACTTGCAACGCATAAAGAGAAATAATCTGCTATCAAATCAAGTCTTACAACTATGAAATCATGAACATTAGGGGTAGAGAACTCTCAATCTCTGGATGTAGTTACTTGTATCTGTAATGACACTATTAACCTTGTCTGTGTAAGACTGCTCATTTACCTATGTATATTAGCTTTCTATTGTAGCATAACAAATTAAGATAAATGTAGCAGTTTACAACAATACACATTTGTTATCTTACAGTTTCCATGAATTAGGTGTCCAGCTGCAGGTAACTTGGTCCTCTGTGGTTTCACAGGTTACAATCAAAATGTAGTCCAGGCTGTGTTCTCAAATGTATCCTTCTGACTACTCTGAATTTCCTTTGGGTGGTAGGACTAAAGTGTTCTGGATTCTTATTGATTATTATTTGGAGGCCACCCTCATCAACTAGAGAGGCCACTCACAATTCCTAGAGGCCACCTTGCCTCATTGCTATTCTAAAATGAACGTTTATTTCATCAAGTCAGCAAGAGTCTCTAGAGTAAGTAGTCCCTAAAGCAAGCTGGCAATATGGAGTCTTATATTTGTAATATAATCATAGGAATTGTGCCCTACCAACTTTTGTCACATTCTACTTTTAGAATGAAATCACAGGCCTTCTCACACTTAAGGGGAGGGAGGTACACAAAGGAACAAACCCTACAAAGAAAGGATCACTGGGGAGCCATTTAAGTGTCTATCTGCCGTATTATCCCAATTGTATCTCCCTTCTTTTAAATCAGAGCCCCACTTTTGTCAAGTGTCACTATGTATTAATTTTCTATTACTATACAACAAATTACACCAAAACTAGTGGTTTAAAACAAGAAATACTTGGTATCTAATGGTTTCTATGGGTCAAGAATCCAGGCATGCCTTAACTGGATCCAAAAGCCACTCCCCAAAACCAATTCCTTGTCATGTGGACAGACTCAAAATATGACAGATGCATCCAATAAAGTGATAAAGCAAAAGAGAAGGAAATAGGCAAGGAAAGTACCAAGTAATGTTTATATCTAATACTGGATACAATATCCTATCACTTTAACCATATACTATTCATACACGGAAATCTCTAGGTCCAGCCTACCCTCAAGGAAGGGGACAGGGACTACAAACACAAGGGTGTGATTCCCAGGAATTGGAACATTGGCATACAACTTAGAAACTATCATAGCCCTCTAACTAAATATCATTTGGGGCATAAATTCTCATTAGTCTAAGACCAGTCAGGACAATTCTTTGTCACCGGTTGACTCATTCATCATATATAACCTTAATCTTGTCAATGAAATACAAGAGGAAGTCAGCATGGAGGGCTCTGAAATACCTATTTTTCCTCTTAGTTCAGTACTATATAGGACCATAGATAGTCACTTGTGACCAAAAAAGTAGCTAGCTTAAAGGCAAAATTGATGCCCTGAGTTCATCAAAAGGGCCTGGGTTCTCAATTAATTCTGAGCCATAGAATTTGAAAACTATGATTTACCTAATTCAGGACTCTGTTTAAGATAAACATTTTCATTTTTTTTTCTTTTTCATGTTTTTCTTGGTGCATTATAGTTATACATAATATTGGGGTTCATTTTGACATAATCATATGTAATTTGCACCATGTCATTCCAGCATACTTCCTCTTTTCCATTCCTCCTTTCCCTTTTTGCCTTCCTCTATTCTATTGGTCTTTCTTCTATATATTCATACTTTTTAATAA
This sequence comes from Glaucomys volans, assembly GCA_020662805.1. Taxonomy (NCBI): domain Eukaryota; kingdom Metazoa; phylum Chordata; class Mammalia; order Rodentia; family Sciuridae; genus Glaucomys; species Glaucomys volans. Next base: position 1,113,911 of record JAJEJO010050072.1, read on the forward strand.
TTTATGCTTTATAATAAGATATACATAAATGTGAAATTCACTGTGTACATAGGATAATTTGCTTACTTTCATTCCATAGTTCCTCCCTTTTCCCATCTGTTCTTCCTCTCCATCAATCCTCTTCCTTTGCTCCATTGATCTCCCTTCTATTTTTATGGAACACCCCTCCCCTTTTCCCTTCTTTTGGTCTAGCTTCCACATACAATAGAAACTGTTCAACCTTTAATATTTGAGTCTGGCTTATTTCACTTAACATGATATTCTCCAGTTCCATCCATTTACCAACAAATGACATAATTTCATTCTTCTTTATGGATTAGTATAACTCCATTGTATATACTTATCACATTTTCTTTATCCATTCATCTGTTGTTGGGTACCTGGACAGGTTCCATAACTTGGTTGATGTGAATCATGCTGTTATAAACACTTGTGGGCTGCATCTGTCTAATATGTTGATTTTCATTTTTTATGATAAATATCAAGGAGTGGAATATGATGGTTCCATTCCTAGTTTTTTCAGGAATCTCGATACTATGTTCCAGAGTGGTTGTACTAATTTAGAGTCCCATTGAAAATGAATGAGTGTACCTTTTCCCCCACATACTCACCAGCATTTATTAATATTTGTATTGTTGATAATTGTCATTCTGACTGGAGTAAGATGAAATCTTGGAAGCTAAGTTGATGTAGTTTTGATTTTCATTTCCCAAATTGCTAGAGTTATTGTACCTTTTTTCATATATTTGTAGGCCATTTATATTTCTTATTTTGGGAAGTTTCTATTTTGTTCTTTTGCCCATTTATTAACTAGGTTATTGGTTTTATTTCATTTTATTTCGGTGTTAAGTTTTTTGAGTTATTTTCCTTAGGTCATTCATTATTGAGTTTTTCATTATTTGTAACTGAAAATATTGTCTATTTTTGAACTGAGAATTTAACCCAGGGGTATTTTACCACTGAGTTGCATTTCCAGTTCTTTTTCTAAATTTTCATTTTAAGACAGGATATCTCTAAGTTGCTAAGGCTGACTTTGAACTTGCAATCCTCCTGCCTCAGCCTACCAAGTTGCTGGGATTACAGGCTTGTGTCACCATGACCACCACTGAATACATTTAAACTGACACAATATATTGCAATATAATGCAATATAATGCAATATAATTTTTCCTTATGTGAAGAATTAAATAGAACATCTTTGCCTTTTTCCTTCTAATCTAAGATACTAGGAACATAGCTCTAATAAGTGGAAAGATCATGTGCAAAATAAACCACGTTTGAAGATTGATGTTTGTCCATTCTTTGGTATAGAGTGGTTTGCATACTAAAATATAAGTTATTTCTTTGAAAATTTCGAGTCATTATTACATAGAATTATGTCTCACTCTTTAAGTTGCATTTATAAAGCACCTAGTAGTCTCATCAAAAGGGTGATTTGATTCATTTAGTCACAGATGAGGCCTAAGAACCTGAGTATTTAAACAACTTTAAAGTGTTCTAGGTGCTGCTTAGTGAGGAAATTGTTTTGGGTGCAAAAGTTGTAGACATATAGCCTATCAAAGTAGTTTTTCAGAGAGAAAAAATGGAAAATTTTAGTTTTTCCAAGGAAATGATTTTACAAATATGTGCATCTATTTTTCCATTTTCTTTTCCTTTCATCCATGGAAGATGATCATGAGCTTAAACATAACTAAAAAAATAAAAAAATCTCACAATAAAAATAATATTTTGTTCCTGATTTGAATTTTTATCAAGTTATTGAATCACTGATAAACATTTGCCTTTTGGTATTGATTATCTCAATATTTATTAGGAAAGCATCTTAAGCTGCATAATAAAATAATAAGGCCAATGACTCTTTAATTCAGAGGAAGCATGTCAGAATTTTTTTTCTTTAAGAAAGCTTCCCTTTGATGAACAGATGGTTACATTATGTTCTTCTTTGCAGTCTCCTGTAACTACTGATTTACATCAAAGCTTTGCTGACAATTCAGCATTTTCAGTCTGTTCTTTGGACTGAATGGAAATGTCAGGTAGTTTAGTTTAGATTATTCATTCAAGGCACAAGAGATGACTTCTACTTAGGCTAAACGAGCTGCAAATGGGTACTATCCCAGGTCCTTTCTGGAATGCCACTTTCATTTGAAATCCACAAACCTAAATCATATGACACAAGATTTGAAATCTTTAATGGAAGCACCATTTTATTTGGGATATATATACATATATATATGTATATATATATGTATATCTGCAACTGAAGTGTTAATTATTTTGAAATTGTAGCAGGGGATATACTTACTGTCCTTGAAAAGACTGATCCTTTTAAAATTAATATTAAGGTGTCTTGAACACTCCTGCTTTATCTTTTCAATTTGTAAGAACTCTTTAAAACTTAGTTCTCTAGAGAACAGAGGAAACATCCAGCCTGATATGATAAAAGATAATTTCACATAGCAATAAATCTCCACTTTAAAATTTCTTAACATTGTAGTACTCTAAAAGATAACATAATACTACCATGAAAAATCCTTGACATATTTAATATATAAACATGAATTTCCTACTATGAGTAACTTATCTCTGAGCTGGGGATGAGGCATTTAAGAGACTCTGGGTTTCATCCTTCACATTGCAAAATCAAAACAAAAGAGTAAAATTATTGTAAAGTCTTACAATATTAGATATACTCCTACTTTAGATAAATATGCATATCCCTTAAAATTATGCTTAGATAATTTTGTGAGTGTAATACTTTTCTTGTATGATACAAAGTAGACTTTAATTCATTCCAAGTCAAAATATTTATACATGCTGAATTTGTAGGGGTCCTACTAAAGATATTTGGTTATATTTTAAGTATGTAGAGCAAATTACTTAGAAGCCAAATTTGGGGAAAAATAGAAATAACATAAAATTTTAGAAAGTAAAACATACATTACCCCTTTTGCTACACAGAAATAATTTCTGTTAACATTTTGGCATATTTACTTTGCATGATTTTATGCTAATATAGCTATATATTTGCAAATTTGGTATCATGTTCCAAATATTCACAAAGAAAATGCATCCATGAACACACATACATATACAGCTTTGAAAAAATTTCCCATTAGCTTCCTAGGGTTTCCAGAACAAAGTAGCAATGGACTGGTTGCTTTTTTTTTTCTTTTTGTAGTATTGGGGATTGAACACTTGTACATATGAGGCAAGCACTCTACCAACTGAGCTATATCCCCAGTCCCAATAACAAAAAATTAGTGGAATAGTGGAATGATCAGTGGAGTTTAGACTCCTGATATGTATTTCCACATTGCTCTCTATAAGTCATATTGATGCATGTACTAGGAAGACTTACATAGGAAGGGCTCATCATAACTTTGGTATCCCTAAAAGGTGAACACAGTTTTTGGGGGATTACTAGTTTCATCAGGGAAGAAAGGATTATTGCTATTTGTCCTTTTACTTTCTTATTGATGTGGATTCTTGATACATTTATTATCAATTTGTATTTATACTTCTGAAATATTTTAATGAGTTACTTTTTTTCATCATTACTATTTTTGTGTTTTAAGTTATCTTTTATTAGTAATATGTATATTACTAATATTATTAGTAGTGTGTGTGTGTTTATGTGTGTGTGTATCCAGAACTTCAGAACTAAGGTAACAGAGAGAACACAGAGACATTTTACCTTTATAGTACACTGTATTAGGGCAGGGTTATCAGATAATTCTTTACTGTGGGTGACTGTTCTGTGCTCTTTAAAATATTGAGTAGTATTCCTAGCCTCTTACTTTAAATGGCAACACCTTTTTCTTTTTGTGAAAATAAGTACCTAGATGTTGTCAAATATCCCTGGTGGGAGACAAAGTAAGAAATCATTGAATTAGGAATATGGAATCATGCATTGTATTTACTCATAAAAATATATTCCATAAATACATTCATGTAGAAGTTTATAGTTTGTTGCAACTTCCAAGAGAGCTAATTATGCCTATGTTCATTCATTGAATTATAAACCAAATAATTTTTATTTATGATGTTTCTTTTTCACATAACTTGTGCTAAATATCAGATAATTCCTCTTTTATTAAAAAGTTGTATGTACTTTTTTTTATGTTGGCATATTTTGACATCTTAAAAACCCATTCTGGCTGGGTACAGACTATCCCATTCTTTTTATTTTATTTTATCTTTTTATTTTTACAGAGTGAATTTTGATTCTTTTACACAACTGGGGTGCAACTTTTCATTTCTGTGGTTGTAAGCGATGTAGATTCACACCATTTGTGTAATCATACATGTACATAGGGTAATGTTATCTATCTCATTCCACCATCTTTCATACCCCTGCCCCTCCCCCTCTCATTTCCTTCCGTGTAATCCAAACTTCCTTCACTCTTCTGTTTCCTCCCACTCCCATCCCCATTGCTGGTAGAGTTGCAAACTGTGCAGCCACTGTGGAAAGCAGTGTGGAGATTCCTCAGAAAACTTGGAATGGACCCACCATTTGACCCTGCTATCCCACTCCTTGGCCTATACCCAAAGGACTTAAAATCAGCATACTACAGGGATGCAGCCATGTCAGTGTTTATAGCAGCTCAATTCACAATAGCTAGATTGTGGAACCAACCTAGATGCCCTTCCACTGATGAATGGATAATAAAACTGTGATAGAGCCCATTCTTAAAGACAGCAGTGATAGCAAAGGGCCAGACTAGGAGCATGCTTTGAAAAACAGACTAATCAATCCTGATCCCTATTTTCACTGTAGTCCACACACTGTAGAAAATACGTTTCTCTACTTTAGTCATCCCATGGTCAGGTACCAGGCAAAGGGAGGCAATCTGAGAGCTTAAGGCATTCTGATATTATTCAGACTAGCCATTTGTTAAGGTTTGGATGTGAGGTATCCCCAAAAGCTCATGTGTGAGACAATGCAAGAAAATTTAGAGGTGAAATGATTGGGTTTTGAGAGTTTTAAACTAATCAATGGTAGTATGGCCATTTTGACAATATTAATTCTGCCTATCCAAGAACATGGGAGATCTTTCCATCTTCTCAGATTTTCTAAAATTTCTTTCTTTTGTGTTTTGTAGTTCTCATTGTAGAGGTCGTTCATCTCTTTTGTTAGATTGATTCCCAAGTATTTTATTTTTTTAGAGGCTTTTGTGAAAGGGGTAGTTTTCCTAATTTCTCCCTCAGAGGATTAATCACTTATGAATAAAAATGCATTAGATTTATGAACATTAATTTTATATCCTACTACTTTACTGAATTCATTTATGACTTCCTGAAGTTTTCTGGTGAAATTTTTTGGCTCCTATAAATATAGAATCATGTCATCAGCAAAAAGGGATAGTTTGAGCTCTTCTTTTCCTATTCATATCCCTTTAATTTCTTTGGTCTGTCTAATTGCTCTAGCTAGAGTTTCAAGGATGATGTTGAGTAGTAGTGGCAAAAGAGGGCATCCCTGCCTTGTTCCAGTTCTCAGGGGGAATGCTTTCAATTTTTCTCCATTTAGAATGATGTTAGCTGTGGGCTTAGCATAGATAGCCTTTACAATATTAAGGAAAGTTCCTATTATCCCTATTTTTTCTAGGGCTTTGAGCATGAAGGGGTGCTGTATTTTATCAAATGCTTTTTCTGCATCTATTGAAATAATCTTGTGGTTCTTAACTTTAAGTCTGTTGGTGTGGTGATTTATATTTATTGATTTCTGGATGTTGAACCAATCTTGTGTCCCTGGGATGAAACCCACTTGATCATGGTGCACTATCTTTTTAATATGCTTTTGTATGCGATTTGCTAAAATTTTGTTAAGAATTTTCACATCTATGTTCATTAGGGATATTGGTCTGATTGCAAATTAGTGCAGCCACTCTGGAAAGCAGTGTGGAGATTCCTTAGAAAACTTGGAATGGATCCACCATTTGACCCAGCTATTCCACTCTTTGGCCTATACCCAAAGGACTTAAAATCAGCATACTACAGTGATGCAGCCACATCAATGTTCATAGCTGCTCAATTCACAATAGCTAGATTGTGGAACCAACCTAGATGCCTTTCAATAGATGAATGGATAAAGAAACTGCAATATATATACACAATGGAATATTACTCAGTCAGAAAGAAGAATAAAATTATGGCATTTGCAGGTAAATGAATGGAGTTGGAGATGGTCATGCTGAGTGAGAATAGCCAATCCCAAAAAACCAAAGACCAAATGATCTCTCTGATAAGTGGATGATGATACATAATGTGGGGTGGGAGGGAGGCAAGAATGGAGGAAGGATGTATTGCATAGGGATAAAAAGGAGGGTGGGATCGGGGGAGGTAAGAGTAATAACAGAATGAGACAAACATCACTACCCTATGTACATATATGATTACACAAATGGTGTGACTCTACTTGTGTTCAACCAGAGAAACAACAGCTGCACCCCATTTATGTACAATGAATCAAAACAAATTAAAAAAAAAAACAAACTAATCAATGTATTAATCTACTTGAATGGATTAACTGGGTGGTAACTGTAGGCAGGTAGAGTGTGGCTGGAGGAGGTAGGTCAATGTGGGTGTGCATTTGGGATGTATATATTTCGCCCCTCAGCCAGGCGTAGGTTATTTTTGCTCTATGATTGTAATATCCTGAGATGCTTTCCTCTGCTAAGATGTTCTGCCTCACCTTAGGCCTAGAGCAATGGAGTTGGCCTATCTATGTACTGAAACCTCTGAAACTGTGGGCCCCAAATAAATTTTCCTTCTCTAGACTTATTCTTGTCAGGTCTTTTTTCACTGTGGTGAAAAAATGGACTAAAACATCAGTTATAAACTGATCACTCTGCTCTGCCTGGCCTTTGGCATGGAAATGCCAATCAAGTCTCTGGTCAGATGCTTTTTCCCTCTTCCCTGTTTTCTGCCTTCTTATCATGCTGTGTCTTTCTCATGTTAGCCCCATGTGGCATGCCATTTCTCTATTTCTAGGATGTGTGACTATAATAAACTTCTTTTACCCTTTCCTATTTCTCCTTTTGTGGCTTCGCCTGACTAGCCATCTATCATGGTACAATTTGTGTTGCTGTAACAAAATATGTGAGGCTGGATTTTTATAAGGGAATGAGGTTTATATGGCTTATGACTGAGTTGACTAAAAAAATCCAAATAGTAAGATGCTGCCACCTTGTAAGGGTTCTTGACTGTGTCAAAACATGGTATAGAAAAGGGGAAGCAGATGTTTTAGCTACCTTTTTAGTTGCTGTCATCAAAATCTGACAAGAACAATACAGAGCTGAAAAATTTTAATTGGGGCTCACAATTTCAAAGGTCTCAGTCCACAGATGGCCAACTCCATGGCTCTGGGCCCAAGATAAGGCACAATATGGCAGAAGGGTGTGGCAGAGGAAAGCAGCCTAGGACATGACACAGCAACCACGAAGCAGAGAGGGATCTGATCTCTGGGGACAAAATGTATACCCCAAGGGCATAACCCCAGTGACCTACCAACCTACAGTTACTGACCAATTAATCCATATCAATATATCAATCTACCCATAAGGTTACTACTCTCATAGAACAATCATCTCACCTCTGAAAATTCTTGTGTTGTCTTACATATCAACTTTTTGGGGACACCTCATATTTAAACTACAACACTCTATTCCTGGCCCCCAAAAGCTCATGGCTATTGTTTTAGTCAACTTTTTCACTGCTGTGACCAAAAAAATCTGACAAGAACAATTAGTCAGATAAATTTATCTGGAGGTTCACACTTTCAGAGATCTCAGTCCACAGACAACTGCCTCCATTCCTTGAGGCTCAATGTGAGGCAGGATACCGTGGAAAAAAGATGTGGTGGATGGAGCAGCTCAGGACATGGCCACCAAGAAGCAGAGAGAAAGAGAAAGAGAGAGAGAGCATGCTACTTAAAAAGGGCAAAATATATACCCCAAAGGCAGACCCCCAGGGATGCATCTCCTTCAGTCATACCTTACCTACCTATAGAGTTACTGCCCAGTTAATCCCTATCAGGAGATTAATGCACTGATTAGTTTAAGGCTCTCATAACCAGATAATTTCACCTCTAAACATTCTTGCATTGCTTCAAACACGAGCTTTTGGCAGACACCTGATATTTAAACAATAACACCAGCTCATACTTCAAAATATATTTAGTACATTTTCAAGAATCCCTGTAGTTTTAACACTCCCAGCACTGCCAAAAAAGTCCAAATTTAGTCTCATCTGAGACTCAAGGAAAATTCTTAGCTATGGGAGAATACATCAAAAGCAAGTTATCCATATCCAATATAAAATGGCATAGAATAAACATTTACATTCCAAAGGGAGAAATAGAGGCATAAAAAGAAGGGATAGGACCAAAGCAAAAGTGAAATTCATCTAGGCAAACAAGTTCTGTAGTTCCATGTGCAGCATTTGGGGTACATGGCATTATGATGTTCTCTAAAAAGAGCTTATATAACTCTGCCTCTATGACCTTACTTCTTGTATACCATGTGGCCTCGTTTTTGCCATGTTTCTGCTTTATTTCCTCAGCTTTCTGTGGCAGATATCTCACATTACTGGCAACTCTTAATCTTGGGGGGTCTCCACTGCAGCTTGGGTTTCCTTCTCTCATCTTCATGCATTGCCCCCTCAGAGACTGCCACTAGGACTCTGACTTCACTTGCCTGGCCTCCCTGGCCTTCCTTTGAAATCTCAGTGGAAGCTTCCATGATTCCGAAACCCCAGCATTTTGCAACCTGCAGAAACAGCACTATGTAGTTGACACCCGTTTTTGTCAGCTATTTCACTGCTGTGACTAAAAGATCTGACCAGAACAATTTTAGGAGGAAAAGTTTATTTGGGGGCTCATGGTTTCAGAGGTCTCAGTCCATGGACAGCAGACTCCATTCCTCAGGGCTCAAGGTGAGGCGGGACATCATGGGGAAGAGGGTAGTGGAAGGAAGAGGCTCACAGGTGATCAGAAAGCAAAGGGAGATTCTACTGTCCAGATACAAAATATATACCCTATATCCATGCCCCCAATGAACCATTTCCTCCAGCCACACCCCACCTGCCTCCAGTTACTACTCAGTCAATCCCATCAGGGATTAATTCACTGATTAGGTTAAGGATATAGCCCAATCATTTCCCCTCCAAACCTTCTTGCATTGTCTCACATGTGAACTTTGGGGGGACACCACATCTAACCCATAACAATACTAGGGTCTGCTGTCATCTCAGGTAGTAGCCAAAGCTGAGATCACAGATGCAGCAACCTCTGAATGCCTAGGCAACTGAGTACAGTACAATAGGTCCCCTATGCAAGCAGAGTGCCCCAATGGTCTCTTCTCAAAGCAATTTTTACTTTTACATCCTTAAACCTGAAATGGGTATGAGTTTGCCAATTCCTGAGATGTCCTCAATTCATCTTTCCTATTATTCCTAGGTAACATACTTAGTGTCTCTTTAATGACTATAATCTCTCTGACAAACACAAATTCCTTAGACCCAATTTTACTTGCACTTTTCTGGACAAACTCAAAGTTTTTCAAATCTTCCTGCTTTGCTTTCAGACCCTGATTATCATAGTAAACTTGGCCAAAATCTGCCAGCAATACACATGCCACCCCCTAAATGCTCTGTTGCCTTGAAATTCCCTCTGCCAGTTGAATTAGTCCATCATGTTTAAATTTATCCTCACAGAAAGTCTCAGGACGTGGACAAAATATAGATAATTTCTTTGCTAGAACATAACTTGAATGGCCACTAGTCCAATTTCCAATAGAGTCTTCTTTCTCCTCTAAAACCCTGTGAGGCTAATTTTTACTGTCATTATTTTTATCTCATGAGTCTATAGATTAAGAACTCTAACAGGGTTACCAGTGATAATTTTTTTACCTCCTTGTTGTCTGAGAATTCCACTTGGATGAAATTTTAAAGATAATTGTAGATTCATATGCAATTAAAAGAAATAATACAGATAGATCGTTGCTCTCTTTACCCAGTTTCTCAATATTTTATTTTCCACATGCTTTTACAATATATTTTTAAAACTATAGTACACTATCACAACTAAAGTATTTTATTTATTTATTTATTTTTTAATTTATTTAATTTTGATTCATTGAACACAAATGGAGTACAGCTCTTGTTTCTCTGGTTGTACACAAAGTAGAGTCATACCATCTGTGCATTCATACATGTACACAGGGCAATGATGTCTGTCTCATTCTGTTATTATTCTTACCCCCTACCCTGACCCCACCCCATAGACAACTGAAATATTGACATTGATAAAATCCATTGATCTTATTCACCCTTCCTCTGTTTTACATGTATTAATTGGTATGTGTATTTTTATTTCTATACAGATTATAGGTAGATACATTCAGGGTTTCTAAACAACTGAGTCATGTATTTTAACTGTGTTTTCCCTAGTGAAATAAATTAACGACTTAAATATCCATCTTATTTAGTTTTTGATCAAAGCAGAGTCTTAAATAAAGACTTGGTATAGGAAGTATGTTTGACATATGATCCCAAGAAGGAAGTAGGAGGAGAGAGAAGGAGAGAGAAAAGTCCAATATGAGAGTAATGATAATTACAATTGTGAGCAATAGGGACTTGATCTTCCACAACCCCTGGAAAAGCATACAGAATTTTTCCCTTAGAACATGGAAGCCAGATTTGCCAGTAAATGGTTGGAACTGGAGACTATCATGCTAAGTGAAATAAGCCAATCCCAAAAAGTCAAAGGTCAAATGTTTTATCGGATATGCAGAAGTTAATCCAAAATAAGGCAGGGTGGATAAAAAAAATAGACGAAAGATCAGTAGAGTATGCAAAATGGAATAAAGGGAGGGGAGGAGGGATGGGATAAGGGAAGAAGAGTGAAATGAATCTCACCTAACTTTCTTATGTATATATATGAATATACCATAGTGAATCTCACCATCATGTACATCTGCAGGACACTAATTTCAAAAACCTATAAGTAAATAGCAGAATGATCAGTAGAAGGAAGAGAATAGACGGATGGATGATGGGATGGAAAAGGGAAGGAATGGGGACTGAATTAGAACAAATTATATTCCATGCTTCTATAATCATGTCAAAATGAAACCTACTGTTAAAAGATTCAATAAAAAAAAGAAGATGGAAGCCAGGACCATTTCCCCAGTTGCTTTCACTCATAGTTGGTGAAGATCTGTCATCATGTCTTAAATTCCTTTGCACTAAGAGGATGAGCTTGAGCATGGAAAATTGAGATGTGACAATGGAATCTGAGTCTAACTGCAGGAACATGATCATTGAAGTGGAATATGGCCAGTTCCAGATGAATGTGAGGGCTTGATTTTGATACCAAATACTAAAATCGCAGGTAAAGAGGATGTGATTCAAGATACCAGGCTGAAAGCATATTATTTCATTTAATGTGCCTTAAATTCCAAAGCTAATCAAGAATGTTAGAATTAGAATTAGATTCAAAGTAGCTCAAACCCTTTTCCAGCATCTTTCCCTATTGTTAACAAGGGTTTTTTGTGAGTTTATTTCAGTTAGGCAATAACATTACTTTTAAAAAAGGTATCCTAAAGCCAATAAGAACATGAAATTGTACTAGCATTATTATTCATCAGGGAAATGTAAATTAAACCATAAAAGGTTACATTACACACTCACCAAAATAACTAAATTTAAAGACCACCACCAACAAGTGTTTGCTAAGATGCAGACCATCTGGAGTCCTCATACATTGCTGGTAAGAATTTAAAATGGTACATCCACTTGAAAAATCTGCTTAGAAGTTTCTAATAAAAATAATACAAACTGTATGATCCATTTGGTCTATTAGGGGGATCAGTGTGGAGGCAGAAATCATATAAGCAATTAGAGCATGAACATTTTTACTTTCAAGATGCTATAACTAGGTGGTGGTTTTATTAAGCTTTTTCATTGCTTTGACTAAAAGACCCAATGAGAACAATCTTAGAGAAGGAAGAGTTTATCTGAGGGTTCACAGTTTCAGAAGTTTCAAAAGTCCACAGGCAGCTGGCTCCATTCCTAGGGGCACTCGAGATGCTGTTTAACATCAATAGTAGAAGAGTGTGACAGAGTGAGAGCTCACATGATGAGCAGGAAGCAGAGAGAGAGAGGGAGAAGACAGAGAGACAGAGAGACAGGAGAGAGAGAGAGAGAGAGAGAGAGAGAGAGAGAGAGAGAGAGAGAGAAAGAGAGATCTCTAGTTGCCAAATACAAATATATACCGAAAGCCATACTCCCTGATGTCCCACCTCCTCTGGCCACACCCCACCTGCCTTCAGTTACCAATTACAGCCATCAGGTAATTAATTCACTGATTGGGTTAAGACTCATAACCCAATCATTTCTCCTCCAAACCTTCTTGCATTGTCTCACATGTGAGCTTTTGGGGGATACTCACATCCAAATCATAACAGTGCTTAAATACTGAAAGGGAAGAAAGAGAATTCTAAAGTGTAAGAAGGGTAGCATCTGCAGAAGTTATCCTCAGGGATGAGAGTAAAACAGTACAAGAGAAACATAGAGTTTCTTAGAACGGGTGACCTCCAAAGCTGAAATTCACTGGGACTCTTAAAGAAAGGATAGGGATATATAGAAACAAGGCTGTCTGTTGTTTTGATTGAAAAGAGAAACTCACTGGAGGATACCTGCTGCTGTGCCACAAGAGTGCTCGCCCTTTGAAGATGCTTGTCTCATAGTCTACACTGTGATAGTCTTATTAAGGAAAAAAAAACAGAAAGTGGAAGCAACAGAGTTCCTTTCTGTCTTCTTCGCACAAATTCTATGATTAGAGATTAAACTCAAGCAAGCTTGTAAAAGAGAACTATAATACATAGAGTCTGTCTTCTATCATACAAAACACATGAAGAAGAAGAATAGGGTTGGGACTGAGAGGAAATAAATTAACAAGTTACATGTTCTTTAATTCCATGCCAAGATTAATACTGAAGTGAATTTAGTCAATATGTAAAGACTTGCGTAAGAATGCTCATTACAACATTATCCAAAATAGGAAAACAAACAAGCAAACAAAACACAGCAAGGAAATAATCCACATATCAATAAACAGGAAAATAAAAAACTTAGTAATAAAAATAATTAATTGATAACACAACTATTTGAATGTTTTTTAAAAAATTATACCATAAAGCACATTTGTTTAACTGCATTTATGTCATTTTGGAACAGGCTAAGATATGGTGATATGATTGATCTATCTATCTGTCTGTCTATCTCTCTCTCTCTCTCAAATTATTGGTTACCACCATAAGAAAGTAAGTTTTAACAGATGCGAGGGGGACATTTTAGGGATAGAAATATCCTACATCTTGATATTGGTAAATTATGTCTTTATACATGTATAAAAAGTTATTGAACTCATTTTCAGTTCTGAGTAAGGAGCTCACGACAATGATTTTTAAAAAGCCAAAGAAACTGGAAAAAATGACTTCTTAGAGATTTGGGAGAATTGAGATGACGGAAAATTACCACAATGAAATGTGGATAGGTGAATACAGAGAATCACAGATCAGTATAATGTCAGCAGAAACTGCTGGAATCAGTAAGTGGCAGCAAACCACACATGGGTAATTTTGACAAACTGCTGGAAGCTAAGTGTGGGTTAGCTGGAGAGTCAAAAACTCTTGGGAGCCCAAACACTGGGGATGAGTGGGATATTTTTATGGATTCAACCTCTAGAAGACCTATTAGTTTGTCAGGGTAAAGACTAGAGAAAAATTATTGATGTGTCTGTCTGGTTTTGGTAACAGGGTGATACTAGCCTTATAGAATGAGTTTGGAAGGGTTCCCTCCTTTTTTATTTCATGGAATAATTTGAAGAGTATTTGTATTAGTTTGTCTTTGAAGGTCTTGTAGAACTCTGCTGAGAATCCATCTGGCCTAGGCTTTTCTTGGTTGGTAGGCTTATGATGGTTTCTTTTATTTCATTGCTTGAAATTGATCTATTTATATTGTTTATGTACTCCTGATTCAGTTTGGGTAGGTCATATATCTTCAGAAATTTGTTAATGTCAAATTTCTTTGAGATTTTCTTTTTTATTTGAGTATGAATTTTCAAAATAGTTTCTAATTATCTTCTGTATTTCAGTGTGTCCATGATATTTCCTTTTTCATCACAACTTTTAGTAATTTGAGTTTTCTCTCTCTTTTCTATTCATTACCATGGCTAAGGGTTTATCAGTTTTATTTTTTCAAAAAACCAAGTTTTTGATTCGTCAATTTTTTGAATTATTTCATGTTTCAATTCATTGATTTCAGCTCTGATTTTAATTATTTCCTGTCTTCTACTACTTTTGGTGTTGATTTGTTCTTCTTTTTCTAGAGCTTTGAGATATAATACTAGGTCATTAATTTGTTGATCTTTTATTATTTTAATGAATGAGCTCAATGCAATGAACTTCCTTCTTAGCACTGCCTTCATAGTGTCCCAGAGATTTTGATATTTTTCATTGATATTCTCATTTACCTCTAAGAATTTTTTAAATATGTTTTTGTATGCAATTTGCCAGAATTTTATTGAAAATTTTTGCATCTATATCCATCAGGTAAGTGAGGTAAGTGAGGGAAAGGGAGGGATGTGGGGTATGAAGGATGGTGGAATAAGACAGACATTATTACCCTATGTACATACATGTATGATTGCATGGATGGTGTGACTCGCATCATGTACAGCCAGAGAAATGAGAAGTTGTGCTCCATTTGTGTACAATGAGTTGAAATGCATTCTTCTGTCATATATAACTAATTAGAACAATTACAAAATTTTATTTAAAAAGATTAGAAAAAAAAATCTTGTAGCCAGAGGAAAGGAAACTGTAAACTTTTATAAACACACAGAGAAGAAAAGTAACAATTTAGAGACAAAATATTCTCCAGGACAGAAACCTGTCTTCAAGGGAAAGTACTGTACTAAACCTTTATCGACTTGGGTAGCACAACTGATCAGCCCCAGTCTCTATCTAGCCTTGCAGTCTCATGTAAGAAGATAAGAAAGAGGAAGAGGAGAAGGAGAAAAATACTGAATGTCACAGGAAAAGGACTTAAGTCTACTAAAAATGAGATTTGATGATAAAATTATAAAAGGTTTCCCCTTCCCCACTCCTTACCACCAAATTGATAAGGCTTCAATAAAATAATAATGGATTAAAATCAAAAGAGCCAAAAAACAGACACTCTGTTCAAGAACAATTTCTAGGGTAAACACAAAGAAAACAGAGGAGGGAAGAAAAACAAGGACGCTATTGGGATATAAAGCCACTTGTACCAATAGCAACTGAAAATATTAGACACAGCCTAATTACAAAGACTCTCTTCTTGCCCAAACTTTAGACAGACTCCTTTGAGCCTTCTTTTCACTTGACTTCATCCTTGAGCTTTGTCCTTAGCCTGCCTATCCAGTTTTAGCAAGAATTCTGTTAGAGCAGTTTAGAGAGAATACTCTTTGATGTCTGATCATCCTGGCCTGCAAGAATTCTGATGTCACTTTAGCAAGTATCTTTCATATCTCCTTTTAACAACTTTCTATTCATTGAACCCTTCACTCTTTTGTTGGCTATAAATTCCAGTTGATTTTGCTGTAGAGAGAGATGAGCCAAAGTGCTTTACCCTATTGTGATAGTCTTAACACCTACTGCAATACTCTTGAACAAATCTTTCTTATAATTTAAACAAATGTCAGAATATTTTTTCTTTGTCACTAACTCCTAGTCATATTAATATAAAACTGCACATGAAAAGTATAATTACCTTAGTTTTTGTGACTTGATAAATGAATTCTTGCTTCAATAAAAAATTACAAGAAATAATAAAGGAAGAAAATGTATACTCTGAATGACAAAGGGTGAGGGTGTAACTTGGTAGTACTGTGTATGCTTAGCATGTGCAAGGCTCTGGGTTTAACCTCCAATAAAACAAGCAAACAAACAAGCAAACAAACAAAAAATCCCAAACACAATTTTCTTTTACATTTGGTGATTTGATTACAATGCATGTCAGTGTAGATAGCTTTTGGCTCATTCTAATTAGTTTTCATGGGGGTTCTTCAGTCTGAGTGTCCATTATATTTCTCAGGTTCAGGGAACATTTAATCATTATTTCTTTCAATAAGCTTTTATCTCTTTTCTATCTACATGAGGAAAATTACCAGATTCTGGTGGAGAAATCAAAGAAGATATGAATGAATGGAGAAATATTCTGTGTTTATAGATAAGAAGACCTAATTTTGTTAGCTATATCAATTCTTCCTAACATGATCTATAGATTCAGCTCAATACTATTTAAAGTCCCACAGAGTTATTTCTCGAATGTCAACAATTTTGATTCTAGGTGTCTATGGAAAAGTAAAAGATCCAGCATAACTAACCCAATACTTAAAAAGAACAAAGTTGGAAGAGTAGTGCTATTGCTTTCAAAACTTATTATAAAGCTACACTAGTGCTGACAGTGTGGTATTCACAAAAGAAAATACAAATAGTTCAATGGAACAGGTGCAAGATCCCATAAACAGACCTACCCAAATGCTGTCAACTGATTTTAACAAAGAAGCAAAGGCAATTAAATAAAAGATGATCTTTTCAACAAATGGTATATATTCATGTGTGAATATGCATGTACTCCTTATACCTTTCATAAAAATTAACTCAAAGAGAATCATAGATAGACCTAAATGTTAAATGCAAACTAAAACAGAAGTTTTAGAAGATAACATAACAGAAAATCTAGATGCCCTTGGGTATGGCTATATTTCTTTCCATATAACATCAAAAGCATAATCTCTTAAAGAAGTAAAAATGATAAGTTAAAAGACTGGAGGAAACTTTTAGGCATATATCTAAGTAAAAAAAAAATTGTCTGAAAAGGCAAAGCTCGGTGCTTGCCAGGGTTTGGGGGAGATGGAAGAACAATGAATGGGTAGTAAAATGTTTTCTTATGATATTGCAATGATATATATAGAGAGAATTATAGATTTGTTAGAACCCATAAAAATACATCCTAAAGAGATCTTAAAATGAACTATGTACTTTCATTAATGGTAATACATTAATTGTACTACTAATTATAAAAAATAATTACTAATTGGTTCACTAATTATAAAAATGTAAAACACTAATGAAAATACTAATAATGGAATATGGTGTATGAAGTAGTGAAGTAAAATATGGAAAATACAGGAACTCTATACCATATCAATTTTTTTCTAAATCTAAACTAGGTTTTAGAAATATATAAATTTTATTTTATTTTATTTTTTTATTTAATTTTGATTCATTGAACACAAATGGAGTACAGCTATTGTTTCTCTGGTTGTACACAAAGTAGAGTCACACCATCCATGCATTCATACATGTACACAGGGCAATGATGTCTGTCACACATTCTATTATTATTACCCCCCCACCCCAACCCCACCCCTCCCTTCCCTCTATGCTATCTATCCTTCCTCCATTCTTGCTACCCTTCCACCCCACATTATGCATCATCATTCACTTATCAGAGAGATCATTCAGCCCTTGGATTTTTGGGATTGGCTAATCTCACTTAGCATAACAGTCTCCAGCATCATCCATTTACCTGCAAATACCATAATTTTATTCTTCTTTATGGCTGAGTAATATTCCATTGTGTATATATACCACAGTTTCTTTATCCATTCATCTATTGAAGGGCATCTAGGTTGGTTCCACAATCTAGCTATTGTGAATTGGGCAGCTATGAACATTGATGTGGCTGCATCACTGTAGTATGCTGATTTTAAGTCCTTTGAGTATAGGCCAAAGAGTGGGATAGCTGGGTCAAATGGTGGATCCATTCCAAGTTTTCTAAGGAATCTCCACACTGCTTTCCAGAGTGGCTGCACCAACTTGCAATCCCACCAGCAATGTATGAGAGTGTACCCTTTTCCCACATCCTCACCAACACCTGTTGTTGCCTGTATTCTTAATAAAAGACATTCTAATTGGGGTAACATGAAATCTTAAGGTGGTTTTGATTTGCATTTCTTTTATAACTAGGGATGTTGAACATTTTTTCATAACTCTGTTGATTACTTGAAGATCTTCCTCTGTAAAGTGCCTGTTCATTTCTTTGGCCCATTTATTGATTGGGTTATTAGTGTTCTTGGTGTAAAGATTTTTGAGTACTTTGTAGATTCTGGAGATTAGTGCTCTATCTGAAGTGTGTATGGCAAAGATTTTCTCCCACTATGAAGGCTCTCTCTTCACATTGCTGATTGTTTCCTTTGCAGAGAAAAAGCTTTTTAGTTTGACTATCCCAATCATTGATTCCTGCTTTTATTTCTTGCGCATTGGGAGTCATGTTAAGGAAATCTGGTCCTAGGCCAACATGATGAAAATTTGGACCTATTTTCTCTTCTATATAAATGCATTAATTTTAAAATGGAAGAAATCACTGAGTTGTATATTTAAAATTTGTCCATTTTAGTCTATGTAATTTGTGTTTCAAAGAGCACAAATTTAAAGAGTCAAAAGCAATTAAAAACTTCAAAACACCAAACATTTTGAGTGAAGCTCCCCTACTGAAAAAAAAAATTTTTTGAGCTCAATATTTGAAGAAATTAGAAGTCCCAAATGTAGAATTATTGTTGAACACAACAACTAGGAATCCCAGGTACAGAACCAGAAGCTTCAGTATTTGCACATTGTAGTATCCATTTGCTTAATCATTATTTCACGTTATATCTCAAGAAACTCATGACCAAATGTTCTCTGGTCATTCAGTGTCTGCCATCACATAACATCAGAAATGCCCACTTCAGCTAAACTTTATAAATTTATTCAGGATATACTTTAAATATGGTCTTTTCAAATGCTCTTTGTTGTTCTCTGAAATGTCTATACAATACTCAATCATAAGAGAAATCAGAAAGCTGTATCTTTTTGTTTTCCCCTTGTAAACGTGTGATGCCAGGGCAAGGTGCAGTCAGGATGGGCTTTATGAGTGTTTGCCTGGAAGCTCCAATTGAGAACTAATCCTCTGGGTTTGGATTATTATTTCCTGGATAATTCCTTGGATTTCCTTTCGAAGGAAATAATTAAACAACACTATTGATTTAATTAATAATGGACATAAAAGCAGAATTCAGTGAGAATATGTTTGTTACATATCCACAAAATTCAGTAAAAATTTCAGTAGAAAGTGCAAATGAAAGCATTTTAGTCAAAGAAGTAGAACTAGGGAATATATCCAAACACTAGAAGTTCAAGAAAGCATATTCCTAGTTCCCCACAGAACTGGACTTTATAGAACTCATATAATCATGATGCTGAGGGAATCATGATGCTGGATCTGAATACGTGTGTGCTCATGTTTTTCATCTAGTTGGTCCAAATGAATGATTTTGTTTTGAAAGGGTTTTTCTCACAAGGGTGCAACAAACCTACAATATATAAAGACCAAAGGCTTTAAATAGCTTTGAAAGCCTAAATACACAGAAAGGAGGATATTATTAGAGTGTTTACATAGATTAAAGTGTCAACATTTTGAACGGCAATTAAAGTTGTGCCAGCATTTCTTTTGTAAAGCTTTATTTTTCAGGGACTCATAATTCAACATAATAATCATTTCCCATATAAAACTTGGCTCACACATTCACAGGATGCCAGGGTTTTATTTTAATCTTAAAATAAAGTAAATTTGAATATTTTAAGGAAATGTCATGGTGTCTTACTTTGATGTGTTTTTTGCTGAGCAAAATAAATAAATAAATAAAATACTTTTGGTATTATTTTTCAGCCTCCTAGCTATTACAATGGATAAGCTTTCCTTTAGTATTAGTGATTAACTAAGTACCTAGTGATTGTATATGCATTTTCATGAATGCATGCTATAAAGAACCAGGAATGTTCAGTCTAGAGGACAATTGCCTTCTAAAGAATTTCAGGTTCAACAGAGTAGTTTTGCTCTTCATGGACACAATTAGGATGTGTTGTAAGGATACAAGTAAACAGCAAAAACAGCAGAGGGAAACTATTCTTTTAAGTCAATTTGTTCAGAAAACTGCTGCCTTAGTACACACTGAGTTATGTCCTTAATTTTTTCCCCTGAGAATTTTCTAAAAGAGCTCTTCATAGAGATGTTAAGAAAAGGACTCTGGCAGTAGATGAGATTCCTTTAAAGTTTGAGACTCTAAAAGTTTAAACCAGACTTCCTGCTTCTGAGGGATGTAAAGAAAACAACAATATTCATAATTAGAATTTGGTATTGTTCACAAATATATAAATAAGAACAGGGTATTTCTTTCAAGCAGTTTTCAGTTGTGTATAATGTGTTCAAGGGTGAAAAAGGAAGCTTTCGAAATATATTTGGAGGATGAAATATCTGGACTAAAGCTATGGGATATAGTTTTAGGATTAATATCTTAAATTGAGTTGCCAGTAAAAGAGGGGAATAATTTATTTTTTGAAATATATTGATATATCATTCTTAAAATCTCATACTAATTTATGTTCCCATAGTATATAAGAGTACTTAATTCCTCAAAGTTTTCCAACACGATTTTAAACCATGTAAAGTGATTCTTATTATGTCTTTTTGAAATTGAGGTGAAAGTCACATAATATAAATTTGATCACTTTAAAGCAAACAATTCAGTGGCATTTAGTATATTCATAATGTTGTACAATTACTTCTATGTAGTTCTGAATCATTTTCATCCCTCAAAAAGGAAGATCTATACCAGTAAGCAGTTGCTTTTCATTCCACATCCCCCTCAGTTCCTGTGAACTCCAAGGCTATGTTTTATCTCTATGGATTTATCTATTCTGGATATTTCCTAGAGATAGAGTAACATGATTATTTTGTATTTTGCTTCTTTCACTTAGCATATTATTTTCAAGGTTCATTCATATTGCATGAAATAGTAGTACCTCATTTCTTTTTATGGCTGAATGATATTCCATTTTATGAATATACACATTTTGCATATATGTATATACACTTTAAACTTAATTTAAAAGGGACATGTTTGAGGCTCATTTTGATGTCTCCTTTCTGTACGTTATTACATAATCACTTCAGATAAATACAATCATCTTTTGATGTCTGAAAAATAATCACACTTCTGACTTAACAAGAGTCATCATACTAAAAAAAAAAAAAACCTTATAAAATCAGAGTTGTTTTTAATGAGCCTCATTATCTAGTTCCAAGTTTGTTTCCATTATTATTCCAAATGTCTATCAGCTTTGATTTTATTCATATATTTGCACCTAAAATGTCTAACCTTCAGTGGGTCAACAATTCATTTGGCATCAAAATACAATTAATTTGCTAGTTTTATGCTCCTCATTGGAAGTTGAAAAAAGGAACAGGTATCCTCAACATTCTCAACACATTGACTTGAAAGAGCAAAGGGCTGAAATCGAACTGATTATTTCTCACCATCAACACCCAAACTCTCAAACCTAGAATTGTCAGCACTTCTGATCTGATCCAACCCACCCATTCCATTTCTACTCAAAATCTATTATTTTTTTCTCTGCATTTCCAGACCTAGGATGAACTAACTCCATTATATATTCAAACTTCTACTTCTGGCTTTAACCAAAATGTGGCTGTCCTTCCCATACACCTCTTTAATAAAATAAAATAAAATAAAATAAAACTATTTTCATATACTTTTGTTTCTCTCTTCCTGGGAAGTGAACTAACAATTCCATCTTACTGAAAATTACTATTTGCAGTATTTATTCTATGTTCCTCATTTGTAACCATGAGTTTCTGTGACCCACACTATTAACCTCTCTTCCTTGCTTTCATCTTCACTAGCTGTCACCTCCCAAATCCCCAATACATGGAATATTTAGATCCTGGTTCACTCTGTCCCTCTATTGTTATGATCATTCTAGATGATTTATGCAAATGAATGTGATAGCCATAGAGGGGTACCAGATTCCCCTTTAAGAAATAAAATGCCACTTAGCAGTAGGGAGTACAGTTAGCTGACAATCTCCAGCTGTAGCACTTTGGGGATCTACTGCGGTATTTAAGGTCATATTCTTCCAGGGAAGCCCTCAATTTACTAAACATGGTGAGGGCACCAGGTACTTGCCCTTTCTGAGCAGTTCAGGACTACTCTAATGGGCAATCTGTTCCAGTGATAACTATTGGGTTGCTCAAAATATTTTCACATCTCTGTGGCAGTCTAAGTTCCCCTTGCCATATTTCCTCCTCTCTTTCTTTCACAAGTATCAGATATTGCCCATGGTCTGAATGCTTTCCCTGCCCAGTACTATTTTTGCCTCTATCTTTCAAAGCAATTGACCTCCCCAGGAAGATCACTTGCCCATACATTATCACAGAAAACCCAAATCAACTGTACACCCTGAACTTTGGTATCATTAATGATTACTCTCTGCAAAATATCACACCCTCTACCCACAACCTCTTAGCCATCATATTCTTTTATTCTGACATTCTTACTCAAATAACTCTGTATTTCATTGAAATAAATAGGTATAGCATCACTTTTATTTACAATGCACAGATCTTAGTATATCTGATCCTTGGCAATAATCAAATATCTGAAATTCATTCAACTATAAAATCTCCCCTTATCCATCACAGTTTGATTTAGGTAGACAGCTAGTAGTGGGACAGTGTTTGGGGGGTCCTAATATTCTTTTATTACTTAGCATTTTACTTCTCCCCTAACTTCCTAATGGGATGTGCTATGTATATATTTATTTTAAACCTTCATATTAAGGCCCAGGAGAAGAGAGGATTGTTAGAAAGGAAAGTTTTATGTAAGTGCAGTTGTCATCGGGCACCAGCTCCCCTTGGTGAACAGATATAAACTGCTATTTTCTTTTCATGTTCTAGAAATTTTTATGTTTGACTCTTCTGACAGTCATTTGCTTCTCATTGCCCCTATCTCCCCCTCAGTATCAACTTTTTAAAACAAGATGCTAATTTGAAATTATGGACAGAGATACTGATATATAAAAGCTACCACACAACAAAGTCAGTTGTGAGGGATATCACATTTATGTTGCCAAGCAAACATCTATGCTACAAGCCTCTCTCAGGGAGTTCCAATGAGAATGAAGCTCATTTAAAGTAGACCTAACCAGGAGAAGCTAATTCATTGTTTGCCCCAAATGACTTTTTACCATCTTTCTCTATCCTGCTATTTCTAGCTGATAGTCAGATTTGTCTAGAGATTCTTCAGGATATGCAATACACCAGTCTATCATGTGTGCTAAGTGCAAGGAATACTTAATCAAGCTTTTAGGAAAGTTCTCTTAAAGCCTCCTCTGAGCAAGTTTGTGATTAGAATATGATCCTCCCCCCTTTTTGTAGATGAACAAAGCCCAACTCTATTCAAAAAAATCACTTGCGGTATCTTACCCATTTCTTCTTTCTCCATTTTGTGGAACAAGGAAGGTTTGTATATGTTTGTTGGTTTTTCTTTAAGACAGAAAACTTACTTTTAGACCTTTTGGTACTTACAGAAATATTTTAGATATTTTACAATGTTTCACTTGACAAACTCAACAGGATATTTCTCATGACTGACTTTATTATCTGATAGATTTTATATTCCAACATCTCTATCACTACTTTCAAAGTAGCATCATGTTAAATATGAAATATTCCAAACATACAGAAGAGTTCAGAGAATAACATAACATCTAAGTATCCATAATCTGGAAGTAACACATGATAAAATTTTGCCATAGCTATGATTTTCAGTTTTTACATGGGACATTTTGTTTCTAGCCAGAGACTATGCTGAAACATCATGTTGGTACAAGATATTTCCCCCTATATCTTGGTAAGCTTTAAAAACCCAAGCCTTAGCCTTAAAAATGACTTTTATGGGTTCTATAAAGCTCTTTCTTTGCTCCCTATCACCTCCATAACAACGAGCTCAGTACTATGGCCTTATCTTTTCATTTCCTCTTTGTTTCTGGCTGTTGGGGATTTTCCTTGCTTTCTAACAACTTCAGCAATATATTTTGCTATTGTTATACTTTATCCAGGATTTCTAGGAGCTTACAGCACAGGAGGGATTTTATGTTAATTTAGGCTGCCTTATATCAGGACAAGAAATCCTCAATCATTTCTGAGCTCACTATACTATCACTTTGATAATATACTTAAAATGTACTTTTGGAGGACTCTAGCCTTGCTCATTTTGAGAAACACAGTAGAGAATTATGTCTATCACCTATTTGATTATTCGTAAGCACCAAATGCATTTGACTGTGCTCTCCTATTTGAGAAATTCTTGGATTGGGTCACAACAGACTTATCTAACTTTTCCAATCTGTTATTCCTCTTTCTGCCACTTTCTTTTTTAAAAATTCAGCCTCCATGATGGAAAACACCAGGATCAATATTCTGCCCTTCTATATTCTTCAACTTTATTACATTCTTCTAAGATGTGGACTGAATAATTGTTCCCAAATGTTCACTTCTCCTTTGTCTCTAAGAGGACCATTTATTGCTGTTCATTGATATGTGACATGCAGTGCTGTCCTGTGGGCAAAGTATGCTTGCTATTCCATATGACTCACATTGACTAAGGAAATGTGAATAGGCAATTAGAAGTACACAGTTAAATGGTAACTGTGTGTGTGTGGGTGTGTGTGTGTGTGTGCATGCACATTCACCAAGTTTCTTATCTATTCTCTTTTGCTAGCTAGAATGCTATAATTTACCATTATTAGCTATTCCTCAGCTTGATTCTGAGAATGAAGGCAACATGTGGAGTGGGGCCAAACAAAATCCAGCAAAGTCACAGTTTGTCTCTCTTTCTGTTAGGTGGGAGTGTCAGCCTTGAATTGGTGAGCCAATAAGGAGTAGTAACTCACAGAGGACTCAGACACATGTATGCCTCACAACAACTAAAACCTCAGGGAAACCTTATCAAAAGCAGGTTAAGAACAAAGAAAATTTTCTTTGGCAGGTCATAATACAGGCCTAGGACAAAAAGGAAGCTAAGCCATAGCCACCTCTACCCCAGAGATACTCAGCCTCAAGGAGGATGACAAGAACTCATTGCTTCAAAGATGTCATCTCCAAGAAACTCCAGGAGAAAGAGACATTTGTAACAAAAGACATAATTCCACAGGTTTCAAACAGGCCTAAAAGAATTTCCTGGGAGTTGACTCCTTCCAAGTTCCAAGAACCCTGCTTGTCATATCAAAGGGGAGCAAAATTTCCTGGGACCAGTGTTTGCATTTTCCCTAATTTCAGAAGTGAAGGGCTTCAAAATATTCAGTCCCATTCCAAGAATCAAAGTTCTTAAATTTCCCAGCCCTGTAAAGAACATGTCAAACTCCCAGATTTGACTCATTCAGTTTGTTCTGAATGTCTGTATACTCCACTTTTCAATAAACTTCTGCTAACTTCCCTGTGAGACCTTCAAAATTCTTCCTTGCAAGTTCACAAAGAACCGGAGATCTTTAGGACCCTATTCTGCCTTTGATTAGGGCTGTACTATGCAAATGCTTCTAAGACTTCCTTTGCACCCACCACTTTTTTTGGAGCCTGAGTGGTTCTGTCGGTAGGTGGGGCTCCATCTGCATTATTTCCACAAAAAACCTATGTAGGAAATAAATTATGTTGTTGTTGTGCACCATTAATGTGTTGGGGTTGTTTGGAACACTGCAAACAAATTGCTACAAGAACCAAATTATCACTAAAAATTTATCTCTGCAACCCTAAACTATTGAGATGTAATCTCATACAAATAACTTCTTCTTGATGATTTACTTAGTAAAAATGAGATCAGTGCTAGATATAGAATGATGAAGTATTAAGGAAGATTAAAAAATGAGTTCCACTTGATAAGTGACCATAACTTTATATCATTATAGGAAAGTTACTATCTGGGAAATCCCATGCATATTATAGGGGTTAGCACTCTGAAGTTCTTGTATTTGTAGGTATAGTTAACAACCTCAAATTATGACAATCTCTCCACACATTTTCTTTTATAATGTCCAATACATTTACTAACTTTGATAGAACAATTTTAAACAAAACTTGGCCATTTAAAGGAACATGCTGGTGTCTTCAAATGCCAATGATACATGCTCCTAGTGGTCTAGGAACATTTAAAAACTGTTTTTAACCTACATTAACTCTATGAGGTACATATTATTTAAAACTATTTAGAGGTAAACACTAAGATTCAGATAATATATATCATCATAATTTATGTTTATCAGGTCAAAATTATATGTCATATTTGTGGGTTTTGACTTCAAAACCAGCATCAAAATAATATTTACTTATTTGCATTGGCATGAACCAATTAAGTAAAGTTCACCCTAGTTTCTTAATATTTTATTTCTTTCCATTCACTCTTACAATAATTAAATTTTTATTCTCAAGTAGCGTATATATAAATTGAGTTAAAGGAAAAAAAAAATTATCTCTTTAAACAAAGTGACCAATTCAGTCACTCCCTTGAGATAACAAAAATAATAGTTGAGCTAGCTATTTAGAATAAAAAACTTTTTTTAGATTATATCTGTAAACAATTTAAAGACTATTATAACTAGAAGCTTTAATTATTAAACTTATGATAACATAATTATTATTTAATATAATTTTAGAAGCCATAGTATATCATAAATTTAAAAATAATTGTCCTAAAAATCTCCTCCTTTTTCACATGTGGGATAAGTGTGCAAAATTTATTTTATTTCAAAAACATTTCAGGTACTTTACAAGTAGGTATGAACATGAGACACATGGAAAAAGGAATAAATGAGCAAATATGGAAAAAGGAAAGCTAAATTTAGAAAAATAAGTCCAAGAGTTCTAAGCATTTAATTAAAGATCAAGTTACTATCAGTTCAAACAAATAGGGAAACATGATAATCAGATATGCATTATAAGGCAAAATACTCTAGCCATTTTTAAACAAAGTTACCCCCAAAACAACTGAAAAACTTTAGAAGAGTTAAAAAATATTGATACATGAAATAAATTTCTTAGACCATTGTGATTTTATTTTATTTATTTATTTATTTGTTGGCTATTTCTCTTTAACTGGGTACGTGGGAGGTTGAACTTCCTGGACACTGCACAATGTTGGCTGGGACAATATAATTAGCTGTTATCAATAAAGTTTTAGTATAAGTGACTTGAGTTACTTTGCAAGTGTTTAATTATCGATATGAAACCCTCTGATGTTCTCTTTTCTTGCCCTTTGGCTCAGGGATCAGCAATATTTAACATGTTGGATGACCTTCCTATCATAGTTCTTGAATGACTACTGAAAGAAATCGACATCAAGACACAAGGCATGCTGTCGAAGGAGAAGTTCCGTTTTATTAAACAATCACCAGGGTTATATAGGCTGCCCTAGGGGATTTCCGAGAGGGGCAGGTTGTTGGTAAGTGGTGGGGTGGCAAGCTATTGGTTCCCTGCGTTAACTGCCACCGTGTAGCTTGGTCATTGGTCTAAGGTTCACGCCATTAGCAGGGTGGAGCAGGGGAACAACCTGGAAAAAAAACTCTGCCAGCTCCATCTTAAATAAAGACATAGCAGGAAGAAGGAGATCCTTATATTCTTCCCTCTTTGTTATTTTAAGTAGGATTCTGGATGTCATTCGATTGGCTACTTCCTTCTGATTTGGGGGCATCGTTAGGGGGTGATAGGGACTCAGGGAGAAATGTGCTAAGGATACCCCACATTACAGCAGAGCAGACAGTAATCTCAGATGGGGACAGGTCACAAAATGTGCCCTGCAACCATAAGTCCTGCATGGCTTTCCACCAGTCATCTGGGCAGGAAATGGTTGGACAGAGCCAGGCATCATCATGGAGAGCAGCAAGGAAGGTCATTCCCTAGAGGATGTGTGTGGATCCTCTGTGCTCTTGAGGAGAAGCTGATTGAAAGTTTGGTTAGAAATTTTTCCGACCTGGTTTTGAATGAACTTAATGAGTGCAGGACCCAAGATCAGCCAGACCCACATGAGAGGGCAGTTACCGGGTGATCCTCGAAGTCCCACGGCTAAGTTCCACAGTTTAACAATCTACTAGACCTGATTCACAGCATTCCTCCTGTAAGGAGATCTCTGGAGAGTTACCTGAGTCAGGGAAGTCCTCCACTGCCCACAGAGAGTGACCAAGTGCCCCTCCAGAGAGAGAAGCTCCTGCAACAGAGGTTGTTAGAGACACACCAACCAAGATAGGTAGAAAGGCTGCCCGTTTAGTTCGTGAGGGAGGTGACATAAAAGCCAGAGACAGACTAGTGAGACAAACATTGACTTAGGTGGCATCTTCTAGTATTGGTTCGAGAAGAGAGATGTGAGAGAAACGGAGCTTCAAGGGTTCACGGGGAGAGGAAGAACAAGAATATTTTGGTGTGGAGTCACGAACAGACACCACCGAGGTGGGGTCTGGACAGGCATCCTCGAAACCGGATGAGGCAGGAGCTGGCTTTAGCCTGGAGATGTGAATCCAAGGAGTCAAATGGTGACCTGGACCTGGGAGGGATAGTTTAGCAGCTGTTGGAGTACATAGTATAACCCGTGTTGGACCTTCCCATTTTGGATGTAATGAGTCTATCTCCCGGGGGACAGAAGTATACAAACTGTCCAGGTTGTAAGGGAAAGGGGTTTTGGGATCTATCAGGATCAGGAAGAAGTCAATCTTGATATTTCCATAATTCAGCCAGAAGGTGGAAAAGAAGAGGCAGGGCATATTGGTCCGGGATGGGCCAGGCTGAGGGACTGATGCCTGGGGGAATGAGAGGATGGCCATACATAAGTTCAAAAGGGGAGAGAAGTGAAGGTTTCTTAGGAAAAGCCCTTAAGCTAAGTAGAGCAAGAGGGAGTACTGGGAATGATTTGGTTGAGTAATACATTGGCTACAGTGGAAGCCCTCTTGCTGGATGTGGGGAAGGCTTCTACCCATCCTGGAAAGGTATCTACCATTACCAGAAGGTATTTAAAATTTTTGACCCTGGGCATGTTAGTAAAGTCAATTTGCCAGTCTGCAGCAGGGGTATGTCCACGGGCTTGGTGGGAAGGGAAAGGTTTTGACTTTAAAGGGGTATTAGAATTAGTACGTTGACAGATACGACATGAGGCACAGCAGCGGAGGAGTTTGGTTTTTCCTCCTACCCCGACAATAGGAGAGGACGATGGCACAGTAGGCCCCCAGAACTCCCTCAAAACCAAAAACGTAGCCCCCCAGTGTCAAGAAGGAACTTGATTTGGCGCCTGTCTACCTGAATTTGTGCCCTGGGTTCCTGCCTGTTGATGGTAACGGTCAGAGAGGAGGACCCAAGGCCCCATCAGTCATCGAGCACTAGGCCCAAGAGGTCGGTAGGGCCTTTGGCCATAGCTCTCTTGTGGGAACTAGGACAATCAAAACCCCAATGACCCATTTGCTGACATTTGGGGCAGGGTGTATGTGGGGTCCTAGGAGCTGGGCATGCTTTAACCCAGTGACCCTCCTTGCCACACTTAACACAGGCACCCGGGGGAGTTTTGGTGCATGGCGGTTGCTGACGTCACATTTGAGGGGTCCTTCAAAGGACCTGGGCAAGGATTTGAAACTTGCTCTGTTTCGCCTTCTCCTGTCTTTGGTATCTATGGTGCTCAACTTCCTCATCTCGATTGTGAAAGACCTTGAAGGCCATGGCTAAGATTTTGGTCTGGGGAGTTGTGGGTCCTTGTTCAAGTTTTTTAAGTTTGGCTTTGATATCAGGATAACTCTGTGATAGGAAGTATGTCATAAGGACATGCCGGCCGTCAGGGGTTTCAGGGTCTAAGTTAGTGTATTGTTGTAAGGCTTTAGTGAGCTGATCTAAAAACTCGGAGGGGGTTTTATCCTTCTTCTGAATAATTTCCTGTATTTTTTGAAAATTGACAGCCTTGAGTGCTGCCTTTTTTAGGCCTGCCACAGTGCATGCAGCAAATCGATCTCTAAGTTGTAACCCAGCATGGGTGTTATAGTCCCAATCGGGATTTTGTTCCAGAACCGAATGAGGTCTGGTTGGATGACTAGGATTTACCCTATGGGTTTCATCAGTGTGTGCTCTAGCAAGTTCCCAGACCCTGGTGCGCTCCTCGGGAAATAGACTATTGGCTAGGAGCATGTAGATATCATGATGTGTAAGGCTATTAGCCTGCAGGACCACTGAACTCCCGAATGTAAGTGGTGGGGTCTGTAGCGAAGGAGCCTAACCTCCTTTCTAATTGAGTGAGATCTGTCATAGGAGCTGTGGGGAGTGGACGATAAGAGGGAGGTTCATCAGCCGGGTCAAAAGAGGAAATAGAGGAGTCAGAGGAGGAAAAAGGCTTTGATGTAGGGAATCTCCTTCCATTTTTTTGAGCACTCGCAAAAGTTAAATAAATCTTGGAGAATTTGGGGGTCTAATGATCCCTCAGCAGGCCAAATACTGTGGTTGTCTAAGGGGTATCGAGGCCATTGGTAAGTGGTAGGGCAGCAAGCTATTGGTTCCCTGTGTTAACTGCCACCGGGTAGCTCGGTCATTGGTCTAAGGTTCGTGCCATTAGCAGGGTGGAGCTGGGAAACAACCCGGAAAAGAAGCTCTGCCAGCGCCATCTTAAATAAAGACGTGGCGGGGAAGAAGGAGATCCTTATAACTACAATGAACAGAGCAGCCTTCCTTCAAACTTTGAAGAGCATGAAGACTAGGAAAGACGCACACCTTCATTATTTTAAGCCACTGAGATTTTAGAGCTTGTTTGTTACTGCAGTATAACCCATCCTATGTTGACTGATATAGCCGTCATAAGCACACTCTATGTAATTTGGTTACTTAGTATTATTTTTTAATTTGGTTATTTATTCTTAACAACAACCCTAAAAAATATAATATTAACAGGAACATTTCTTATACTATCCTGTAAGGCAGGTTACAGGTATAAATAGAACCAAGAACCATACAATGATTATATACTGGGGGATCAAAACTTTGTGGTCCCTGCACTCAATTCACTCATGATTTAATCCAAGAATTACCTTTAGAACAGAGGAGTGCTATACAACAGATATATAATTAAAAGTGGAAATATGAGTTTGAAATTAATTTTAATAATCTATTTTATTTAACCTAATATCGAAAATGTTATCATTTCACCATGTAATCACTGTAAAATAATATTAATATGATATTTTATTTTTTATACTACATCTTAGAAATACAAAGGATATTTGACACAAATAACATTTCAATTTATATAGCCACATTTTAAGTGATAATTGCTACATGTGGCTGGTGGCTCTGGTATTGAACAGGGGGGGTTCACAGGCTTTAGAATCTGATCAAATAAGTGATTGCTCAGCCTTTTGAAAGTCTTATAAATCCAATTTTTTTATTTGTATTTTTAAGAGCATATGCTAATAAATACACTTAAGGTCATTTTGTAAGAAAATGTTATGAAGACATTGTTTATAGCTTAATAAAAACAAATCTATATACTTTGTAAATGACTGAAATGTGTGACACCTTATAACAAAAATTGAGTAGCCTAAGCTGAAAATTGGCTTGTATATATGGCAACTTTACTAGGCATAAAAGTTGACCCAGTAATAACTATAGCCAATCTGGATCATCATTTTCCTTGAATTAAAACACAGTCTTTTTCACCCAGAGTCAGATGGGTGTTTAGGGTATTGGGTAGCATAAAAACATAGTTACAGTGATTTTATTGTAACTGTATTATATTTAATTCAGGCATAATCAACCAATTGCTACAGTTAAAAATAAGAAAATATCCATCAACCATCTATCTGGTTTAAGTATTGCAACATCTACTGAATGTCTCAAAATAATCTTCTTACCAATTATACTCCTAAATAAAATGTTTGACCTGACTTCGAAGGCTGCTAGATATAAACAATTCATAAGAATGTGTGCAAAAATTATTTTGGTTTTAGAATACCTGGTTATGAGTTTTTTTTTTCTCATGATAATTATATAGCAGGCAGAGCAATGAAACCATGTAATATTATAGAGGATAATATGCATTTTGCTATTCACCTCTGGATAGGAATTTAACTGCCACATTTAGAAATGGTTTTTAGTAACATAAATGTGAAAAAAAATGAGAGGCAGAATACTCCACTGTTTTATTGCACTAAGACTTAGTTCTAGACTTGGCAATAGAATATTTCTCAATCATTTTGACTCTGTACTCTGTAGAAATTGATATAAGCTTAAATAGCTGTGGGCCAATACTATATTGCTACAGTGTAACATTTATAGGAAGTCAAAGGCCATGTGAAGAACAGTAAAGCATGAACACATTCAGTGTGTAATAAATTTCTCCATTGAATGATAAAAAATAAAATCCAAATGAGTATTGGAAAAAAAATGCCCAAAACAACCTGATCCTCATTTAGACTATTAGTAAAAGAATCCAAAGTGAACTCTCCCATTCTGAAATTGACTGAACTGGACTGAACCCTCTCCCACATAAATAATGAAGATTAAGAAACGAAAAAAAAAAAAAAAACCTGGAGTTTTTATTTCAATTGATTCTAAAGAGGCAGAACCCAAAGGAGGGAATTTCTACTAAGTACTTACTTGTTTTAAACCTTAAAATGGATTTGTATTCTGGTTATTTGTTTCTTGATAACAAATTACTTCTAAGTGTAGTGGAGTAAAACAGCTGTTTTACTTTGCTCATGAATCTGTGGGTCAGGAATTCTGGAAGTGCTCCCTGGATGATTCTTTCTGGGCGATTCTCAGGTGTCAGCTGGGGATCCTGTCATCTGAAAGCTCAACTGGGTTGGACTTATTTACAGCATTGTTAGGTGAGACTTTTAGCTGGCAACTTAACTAGGGTTCTCAAATGAAGCATCTATAATGACCTCTCTAGCATGGACCATCTTATGGTAGTTATGCTTTTTACAGTGTGACTGGCTTCTTAATGATCTAGTGCACCACCAGCATCCTAGAATCCTTTGCATTCTACTGCTCAAAACATGAGTGCACCAATGTACAGAAAGGGGAAATTGACCCTACTTCTTCATAGGAAGAGGATTTATTTACTGCCACAGCTTAACATATGAAGGAAATACTGGAATGACCACTGCAAAGGACACCTACAATGGAGAAGTGTCAGGATCACTGTACTCCTCTGACCAGTAAATGGGACAGCACTTATCTGCTGGGTAAACACTGTGAAAAGTTAAAACTTTACTTAAATAAGGTGTGTTTAATTCTAGTTGCAAGATTTTTCACTCTATAATTGTAATTTATATTTTTATTCTTCTAGTAATTTTGTTTGGTTTAGCAGAGGTCTTTACAGAATGAGCCTATTAAGTCTTTTTTTTTTACAAAAAAATGCCAATATTCTTTTCTCATTACTTGAAAAACATGAAATGGTGCTTCAAATAACTTAATTCCATGGAATATTTTTAAAATAGTTGAAGTTAAGGAAAAAACACCCTACTCTACTTCTTTAGCTAGATGGTCAATATTATAGTTCACTTCGTATCAGTAAGACTCATTTTCTATATATGCATATAAAGACATTTACATATATATGTACATGTATATGCATATACCTTTGAATACAAAATAAAGATGAAAACCAGACTTTGCTATACATATTTTTCTTCAACTTGCCTTTTTTCTCATAACATATGAATATCTTTCCAAATCAGAACTTATACATGTACCTATTCCTTTACATAGTTACAGAGTAGTTAAAGAGTAGTTCATTGTGTGAATTTATTTTAATTTATTTGACTACATTAATCTGGACAGATAATCAATATAATCCCATAATTTCACTAAAAATGGTAATGGAACATACTTGTGTGTCTTCAAATGATTTCTGAAAGATGTTGGAAGTAAAATCACTGCTTTTAAGTTACATTCATTTTATTTTATTTTTCGAGATCTTGCTGTATTTCCTTCTTCCTTTCCAGCAAATTGCCTCAAATGATATTCCCAACAGTGTATGTACATGTTTAATTCACTCATTGACAATAGTTATTACCTTAGAAATCTTAACATGTTTATCAAAGTAAAATGTTTAGCAGTTACTGAATGAGATTGATTAAACTCTTATTGACCAGTATTATGACTGATGGCATGTCAGGAAATATCTTTGGTTATTTGGATTATTTGAAACTTTAATATGGATTCAAAATAATTGTGATTTAATATTACTACAAAATGAAACATACAATTCTATTATCTAAAATAGATTGTGCTTTAAAACGTCTTTCTTTTGAAATGCTAAATTGCATTTAAATTTTTAAATTGCATGAGAAAAAGCATCCTTTTAACTTTAACTAAAAATAACTCAGTAATTATTCTTTTTTCTGTCCAAGAAGAATCGAAAAAGTATTTGCTGAAATGTGGTTCTAAGGTTTTTTTAAGTTTTTATGTGGTATATATTGGTATAATTTATTTAATTGATGCTAAATAATAATATCTTGATGGCTTAAAAGTAAAATATTTTCATATTTTTAAGGAAGTATAATTTCAGTAACTTAATTACAGTTTTATAATTCATGTTTTCTCTAAGATCATTATTGGTCTAAAATAGATTCATTGTGTTGACTATAGATCATGGATACTGATTTATTATTTTATGGTTCTGGTTTTATGTTTATGTAATCAAAAGTCAAAACAGATGTGTTAATACCTAAATCCTGGGGTTGTGGAAGGTGAGAAGTCATGGATCTAGGCAAACCTAAACACAATCTAAATTGATTGTCAATATGAAGAGAATAGTATATTGAACAAGACAACTTTTATCAGATATTGAAAATCAAAATGTGTAGAAAACTCAATGAAACTACCCTTGTGATATTTTGCTCTCCTTTGTTGACTGATTGTTGTATGTTGCACAAAAGACAGTAGCAATCCTTGCAATTTTCTGCATTTTCTCAATGCTCTAAAACACAATTTTACTAGTGCTGGAACTGCTAATGTACTTTTTATTGTAAGCACTTGAGTACCAATGGCTTCTTAAAAATACCACTTAGAAAGCAAACTTAACAAGAATACATTTCAGTTAAATATTTTTAAAATTGCATTTGTTATATCTAATGTTCAAAGCAAGCTCTGTATAAAATACAAAGTATGTCATTCAATAAACCCAACATAGTGAAATGAAAACCTGTAAATTTTTGTTATCAACTCACTATTATGGCTCAGATTTATTTTATGGAGAAATGTAGAATATTGGTATTTTAAATTTCTTTGGATTATTGCATCTCATATAATGCAATTAAAATCCTATATATTTTAAAATTCTATATGTTTTAATTTTACCTCAGCTTAATCAATGATCACATAAGAACCAATTTGGAGAATGCTCAGGACTTCCTGAAACAATTCTATAGGTTAGTTTAAAAGATAAAGGTCCTTGGTGGCATGAGGAACCATTTGAAAAATTAAATTGGACAGAGGTGAAGTCCCTGCCAGTCCTCAGTCATTCCAGCTACTCCATATTGGATTTCCAGTTCTATCTGAGCACTCTTTGGGAAGATCACCTTGTGGAACCAAACTGGGCCAAGTCAACCCACAATAGCAGTGCCTATCACATGCCATGCACTGTTGGATTATTTGATTACAGTTTTGAAGAAAACCAAGAAACATTCCAAATTTCACAACATATATACATTCTATAGAATCTGAGAAATGCAATTAAAAAATTACCCTTCTATTAATAGAGCAAAAGAGATATCAGAAATTTGGAGAGCTTACAAAAAATGGTCTACAAGGAAAATAGTGGTCCTTTTTTGTAGTTATTAACAATGAAGTTATTTTATGAGAATCCTGATGCCAGGTGATTCCTAAATAATGAACTGAATAAAAACATTTATCAAAAACTGGAGACAAATGGACTTCTCTGAAAGTGCTTGTATTATAAAACTACAGCCAATAGGCAGCTTTGCACAAAATCCCTGCTTTGGAAATGGTAGTTTATACTAACAAGTGAAATTCGTCTGGTCACACTGACTTCTCCAGGTGTGCTATTTCATAAAATAAAAATTATGATTAGCATTCTAATCTTTGGCACCCCAAGGGAGAAACTCAAGACTTGATTCTGTTCCAGGCATTCCAAAGTGAGTGACAAAATGATTCAGGACATCCATCCTCCCCTAGCCACTCAAATATTCTTTATCTGGTTCAGTGATACTTAGAAAAAAACCTGAAAAACCTGAAAGTGGACATGAGAAATCTGCTACAACCTGAAAATAGAGAGTGAACCATGAAACAAGGTGGCTATTGACCTTGTTTCATGTTCTGTACTTACTTTTCCCAAAATAAGAGATGAGAACAATAATATGACTTTCAGTATAGTTTTCAAGAGGGAAGACTAGATATTTTACAAGGACATGATGGAATTGTTGATATTAGGGTTTGCGTTGCAATTGTTTAGAGAGAATTTTTATTATCTGAGAGTGCCTGAGTTAGATTCTGCTATAGTTAATGGCTAAATATTTTCAACTTAAAAATAAATAAAAGGGATACCTTTATAACACAATACGTTTACTTAATCTTTACATTGCACATGAGAAAATAGAACATGTGAATGAGCCCAAACTTTAACTAACAATGTTTTGGTTCTATTTTTGAGTATATTTAACATATAAGCAACTGGTAACACAAATAAAATTGCTACTTATTTTTGTTGTGACTATCAGTGAATGAGGATTATGAGTACATGTGAGCCAGGTGCAGTGGTGCACACCTGAAATCCCAGCAATTCAGGAGGCTGAGACAGGAGGATCTCGAGTTCAAAGTCAGCCTCAGCAACTTAGTGAAGCACTAAGAAACTTAGTGAGATCATGTGTCTAAATAAAATACAAAACAGGACTGGGAATGTGGCTCACTGGTTGAGTGCCTCTGAATTCAATCCCCAGTACCTCCCCACAAAAAACTACATGTAAGTACTTGACAGACTATTAGTATCCATCACAAAGGTCCATCCAAAAAGACCAAACAGAAAATATGGAAACAATATTATAATACTAAGAAATAGAGGAATGATATGAAATGTTACCACTACTACCTTACATCTTCAGTATTGATTAATATACACAAAGACCTGACATAAGAATGAAAAGTGAAAGAGCTGACATTTTAGAGAAATATTGCCTTTACTGTTATATCCATGTATAGTAAGAAAATCTATAAAATTAAAAATCGGAGTATGTGTATTTGTTTCCTGTGGTAGTAATGTAAATTATTCATTCCTTTTCTTGGGATGTGTCAAGAGTGAAAATTTATCATAAATGTCTCTTTTACCTAACAAAATGGTCTTCAATTCCCTAAAAGGGGGAGGAGATAGTCTTAGAAAACCATATTTAATGCATGATTCTGTCCATTTCTAGCTTTCTTCAAAATTTGCAAGATACTGAATATTTATCTTAAACTCTTTCATACTTTTCTAATACACATGAAATACAGGATATTCATGTCTGACCTGCTGAACAGTCACATTTTTGGTGATGACTGCATGCTATAACAATGCACTCATAAACTCTGTAATATCATAAGGATATTTGTTTTGCTATTTGTACACATTCCCTTGCCAGAATTCCTTGTGCAATATTGTGTTGCACCTGATCCACATGTTTTCGTGCTTTTGTTTGGCTTCCTATAAGTACGAAAAGGATTCTGTGAAATTTCTGACAATAAGCTTAATTCAGCTCTTTTCTCTTCCACACACTTAGAGATCACTACTAACTCTGAATGGAAATGGCTGCCCTAGAGCAGTATTTTGGCACCATGTAGGTTCAACTACTCCTTTGAACATACTTATTCTCCTTTCCCCCCTCTTTTTGTGCTTATTTCCTAATCATTCCACCTATTCCTCTAATGTCCACCTCAAATCTTTGCTCTTAATTGCTATCATCAGGGAGAGGAAGCATATAATACAGGTCCTACCTTTTGAAACACATCATTAAGGAGACATTTAACAAAATCTTCCTGCTGCATTCCTTTTCTTCTCTTAATCTTGGGTCAAGTTTTGGAGCAGCTCCATAGAAAAGGGATTCAGCTGATCCTACAACCATCCACATCATTAAAGATGGGAGTTGATGAGAAAGACATGCATGCTAGTTGATCTTTATTTACTCACATGTTTAAGTTTGCCCTTGTAGCATCTAGTTTGTCCTGGTGAATTCTAGTTTGCCTTTATACCTTCCCACTTCAAATCCATGTTTCCTTATTGAATGTTGACCTTGCTAACTTTAGGTACAATATCAGATGCAGAAGCAGAAACATTTAAAGACTGTTTAACCAGTTTTCCATACCAACAGACATATATCTTTTATTTGATAAAATTCCTAGTGGTTCTACTTCTCTGATCAAACTTTGACTCATACATTACTTATGATCAAAATGGACTCCACCTACTGGTACACCTTCTTTCCATCTTTCCTTCCCTCCTTCCTTCATTTCCTTTCTGGATTTGCTTGCTGTGAGGGGAAGACAGTTGCCATACAGTGAGTAATTCTCCAGAGAAGCTCACATTTTGAAAAACTAAGGCCTCCTGAGAAGAGCCATGCAAGATTTGAAGCAGATCCTCAAGTCCCAGTCAAGACTTAGGTGACTGCAACTCTAGCCAATATCTTAACTTCAACCACATAAGACACCCTGAACCAGAGCCACACAACTC
The DNA here is from genome assembly GCA_020662805.1 of Glaucomys volans. Lineage (NCBI taxonomy): Eukaryota > Metazoa > Chordata > Mammalia > Rodentia > Sciuridae > Glaucomys > Glaucomys volans. The sequence continues at coordinate 1,152,588 of JAJEJO010050072.1, forward strand.
ATTCACTAGTAAATTCTTGGATTGCAGAAACTGAGATAATAAATGGTTGTTTAAGCCACTAAATTCAGGGGTATTTGTTGTGTTAAACTATATAACATATAATCCAAATGTAGTTATAGAGATCAAAGTTTGTGTGCAGAATTCGAATATTTCTAAAATCATAGAAATTTCACAACAGATTTTAAACATACAACATATTTACCAAAGCACTCTTACAGTCATCATGAAATAAAAACAGGCTTTTGCTTTGGATGATCATTATGAAAAATGTTGCACACTGTAGGTATATCTAACACTGTAAAGATGTTTTTAAATAAATAAATCCTATAGTGTTTTGAAAATAATTACTAAATAGGTTCTATTTGATAAAGTTTATTTCAAAATAATCATTTAGATTGCTCAGTAGTAGGAAATTTTTAAATAATGAAAACATAAAAAACTACCAAATACCCTAAAATTCTGGGTTCAAAATGCTTAAAAAACATATAAATTTTAGAGCTTTTTTCCATTATATTCTACTTAAGTTACATAAAACTGAGTAGAACAGTATAATTAGTACTCCGATATCCACTGCCTTTATTTCCCTTCAGCCTGTCGGGTGCTATGTTAGAACCTGATACCCAGTGCAATTGCTTCTAATCCTTCAATATTATAGCTTCTTATTTAAGCACAGAGGATATAGTCCTAATAAAAAAGCAGAAAGCAGAAAAAAGTCAAAGCAACCTTTCATATCAGTGACTAAATTTAAATAAATCAGAATATACTATATTAGATTTATTATCATGTAGTTAATTGACTTCTGTAGTAATTTTTTTGGAAGACATGTTTTAAGGGAAAGTGACTCTAGATATTTCAAAAAAAATAAAGCCAGTCATGTTATACAAAGGGGACAGTTATCCTTTGGATAGTTACTTAGACAAAAAGCTCTCATAAACCTAATACATTCTTTTTCTACCATCTGTCTATGTTACTGAGTATGTCTAAAGAGTTGGGCTATTTCAAGTTTACTCAAAAAAGTATAAACAAAAATTTCAAAAATAATTTTATTCACATTTAAAATATATGTTATTTTTTAATTAACAAATAATATTTATTATTTTGTGAATGTTATATTGATTCAGTTAAAACACATCTTTATATTGTATATTTATAAGTAAATGTAAAAATTAATATTTTTATATGGGCAGATATAAATGGAATGATTTAATAATATCATTTTCCTCTTTTTCTTAAGAAATAAATGCATGGGGACTGGGTTTGTGGCTCAGTGGTAGAGCACTTGTCCATCATGTGTGAGGCACTGGGTTTGAGCCTCAGTACCACATATAAATAAATAAAATAAAGGCCCACTGACAACTAAAAATATTTTTAAAAATAATAAACACTAGCAATCTGGTAAATGTCCATGAACTATTTCTCCATATTTATATACTTACTGTGTGTATATGTTAGATGATTTTATTTCCGTTGTATATGTTAGATGATTATATTCCCATTTGTATTATTGTATTGGAGTTTTTGTCCTTTCATTGAGAAGACAGGGATGATTTTGTCTTAGCACCAGCCATTTGCAGTTATGGAATGGTGGGACACTACTTGATGTCTCTTGTGCTACATGTGGAATTTGCTAAGAATAAGACAGCAATTCCCGATTACTGTATCCTGTGTTGATTTGTCAGCTGCTCCTTCTGTTACTAATTCCCATAGGGTAGTTTTATAGCAACATTTGTGAAAATTGATTTTGACAGTGGTATTTCATGATGCATAGGAATTTAGGGACAATAGTTCATGGCAGATGCCAACAACCAGAAGAATAAGAATTATTACAAGTCTCTGAAGTCTCAATGGGAAATGTTCCATGTTGTTTCCTAGTTCTACCAAGTCTTGTGTTTGAAGTATTTAGAGCTTTGTTCTGCTTGGAGATGACACCTTTGGTAGGATTCAGGTTTTAAATTATTACTGCATAAAAATGTGCCCTACCCTTAGTGTTTTAAAATGACATTTGTTATCTCATAGTTTCTGTGGAATGTGAATCTAGGTAAAACTTAACCAAGTGACTACTTCAGGCACTCTCATAAGTCTAGAAAGTGTCAGCTAGAGCTGTCATTATCTTACAGTTTGGATAGGAAAGAAACTGTTTCCAAGCTCACTGACATTGTTGTTCCAGGGATCAGTTCCTCTTTGGCTATTGGCCATGGGTCTTCCTCAGTTTCTAGCTATTTGGGTCTCTCCATCTGGCAGCTGACAACATGGCAGCTGGCTGTACCAGGAAAAGGAAATGTAAGAGAGAGTGCAAGCAATACAGAAGCCAGAGCCTTTAATAATCTAATCTTGGAAGTGATATCCTACTGCATTATTCTATTTGTTATAAGTAAGTTACTAGGCATAACCCACACAAAGAGAAAGGATAGCACAGGTAGTGTATACAAAGAGGCAGAGATCATTGGGGGCTCATTTTAGAAGCTGTCTACCATGCCATTTTCTCTCATTATCTCAAGGATTCTTTACTTGTCAATAAAATGTTTAGAGACTACTTGTGATCATAATTTTTTATTTTTTTTTTTATTTTTTTTATTTTTTTTATTTTTTTATTCTTTTATTTACTTATTGATTCATTGAACACAAATGGAGTACAGCTATTGTTTCCCTGTTTGTACACAAGGTAGAGTCACACCATCTGTGCATTCATGCATGTACACAGGGCAATGGTATCTGTCACACATTCTGTTATTAATTTTATCCCCCACCCATCCCCACCCCTCCCTTCCCTCTATGCTAGCTATCTTTCCTCCATTCTTGCCATCTTTCCCCCCCCACATTATGCATCATCATTCATATATCAGAGAGACCATTCGGCTTTTGGATTTTTGGGATTGGCTGATCTCACTTAGCATAAGAGTTTCCAACATCATCCATTTACCTACAAATACCATAATTTTATTCTTCTTTATGGCTGAGTAATATTCCATTGTGTATATATACCACAGTTTCTTTATCCATTCATCTACTGAAGGGCATCTAGGTTGATTCCATAATCTAGCTATTGTGAATTGAGCCGCTATGAACATTGATGTGGCTGCATCACTGAGGCAATCTGATTTTAAGTCCTTTGGGTATAAGCCAAGGAGTGGGATAGCAGGGTCAAATGGTGGATCCATTCCAAGTTTTCTAAGGAATCTCCACACTGCTTTCCAGAGTGGCTGCACCAACTTGCACTCCCACCAGCAATGTATGAGTGTACCCTTTTCCCCACATCCTCGCCAACACCTGTTGTTGCCTGTGTTCTTGATAAAAGACATTCTAATTGGGGTAAGATGAAATCTTAAGGTGGTTTTGATTTGCATTTCTCTTATAACGAGTGATGTTGAACATTTTTTCATAAATCTGTTGATTGCTTGTAGATCTTCCTCTGTAAAGTGTCTGTTCATTTCCTTGGCCCATTTATTGATTGGGTTATTGGTGTTCGTGGTGTAAAGATTTTTGAGTACTTGGTAGATTCTGGAGATTAGTGCTCTGTCCGAAGTGTGTGTGGCAAAGATTTTCTCCCACTCTGAAGGCTCTCTCTTCACATTGCTGATTGTTTCCTTTGCTGAGAAGAAGCTTTTTAGTTTCACTCTATCCCAATCATTGATTCGTGCTTTTATTTCTTGCGCTTTGGGAGTCATGTTAAGGAAATCTGGTCCTAGGCCAACATGATGAAGATTTGGACCTATTTTCTCTTCTATTAGGTGCAGAGTCTCTGGTCTGATTTCTAGGTCCTTGATCCACTTTGAGTTGAGTTTTGTACAGGGTGAGAGATATGGGTTTAGTTTCATTTTGCTGCATATGGATTTCCAGTTTTCCCAGCACCATTTGTTGAAGAGGCTGTCTTTTCTCCATTGCATGTTTTTGCCTCCTTTGTCAAGTATGAGATACCTGTACTTATTTGGGTTTGTCTCTGTGTCCTCTATTCTGTACCATTGATCTACCTGCCTATTTTGGTACCAATACCATGCTGTTTTTGTCACTATTGCTCTGTACTATAGTTGGAGGTCTGGTATTGTGAAACCCCCTGCTTCGCTCTTCTTGCTAAGGATTGCTTTAGCAATTCTGGGTCTCTTATTCCTCCATATGAATTTCATGATTGCTTGCTCTATTTCTATAAGGTCCATCATTGGGATTTTAATTGGAATTGCATTGAATTTGTATAGCATTTTTGGAAGTATGGCCATTGTGACAATATTAATTCTGCCTATCCAAGAACATGGGAGATCTTTCCATCTTCTCAGATGTTCTTTAACTTCTTTCTTTAGCGTTCTGTAGTTCTCAGTGTAGAGGTCTTTCACATCTTTTGTTAGATTGATTCCCAAGTATTTTATTTTTTTTGAGGTTAGTGTGAATGGGGTAGTCTTCCTAATTTCTCTCTCAGAGGATGCATCACTTACAAATAAAAATGCATTAGATTTATGAGCATTAATTTTATATCCTGCTACATTGCTAAATTCATTAATGAGTTCCAGTAGTTTTCTGGTGGAATTCTTAGGATCTTCTAGATAGAGAATCATGTCATCAGCAAATAGGGATAGTTTGATCTCTTCTTTTCCTATTCGTATTCCTCTAATTTCTTTGGTATGTCTAATTGCTCTGGCTAGAGTTTCAAGAACGATGTTGAATAGTAGTGGTGAAAGAGGGCATCCCTGTCTTGTTCCAGTTCTCAAGGGGAATGCTTTCAATTTTTCTCCATTTAGAATGATGTTAGCTGTAGGCTTAGCATAAATAGCCTTTACAATGTTAAGGAATGTCCCCACTATCCCTATTTTTTCTAGTGTTTTGAGCATGAAGGGATGCTGTATTTTATCAAATGCTTTCTCTGCGTCTATTGAAATAATCATGTGGTTCTTGACCTTAAGTCTGTTGATGTGGTGAATTACATTGATTGATTTCCGGATGTTGAACCAACCTTGCATCCCTGGGATGAAACCCACTTGATCATGGTGCACTATCTTTTTAATATGTTTTTGTATGCGATTCGCTAAAATTTTGTTAAGAATTTTTGCATCAATGTTCATTAGAGATATGGGTCTGAAATTTTCTTTCCTTGATGTGTCCTTCTCTGGTTTTGGTATCAGGGTGATATTAGCTTCATAGAATGAGTTTGGAAGGGTTCCCTCCTCCTCTATTTCATGAAATACTTTGAGGAGTATTGGAATAAGCTCTTCTTTGAAGGTCTTGTAGAACTCGGCTGTGAATCCATCTGGTCCCGGACTTTTCTTTGTTGGTAGGCTTTTGATGACTTCCTCTATTTCATTGCTTGAAATTGGTCTGTTTAAGTTGTGTATGTCCTCCAGATTCAGTTTGGGTGGCTCATATGCCTCTAGGAACCTGTTGATGTCTTCCAGGTTTTCTATTTTGTTGGAGTATAAATTTTCAAAGTAGCTTCTTATTATGTTTTGTATTTCAGTTGTGTCTGTTGTAATATTTCCATTTCCATCACGGATTTTAGTAATTTGGAGTTTCTCTCTCCTTCTCTTTGTTAACGTGGCTAAGGGTTTGTCAATTTTGTTTATTTTTTCAAAGAACCAACTTTTTGATTCGTCAATTTTTCGAATTGTTTCTTTTGTTTCAATTTCGTTGATTTCAGCTCTGATTTTGATTATTTCCTGTCTTCTACTACTTTTGGTGATGATCTGTTCCTCTTTTTCTAGGGCTTTGAGCTGTAATGTGAGGTCATTGATTTGTTGACTTTTCATTCTTTTATTAAATGCACTCTCTGCAATGAACTTTCCTCTTAGCACTGCTTTCATAGTGTCCCAGAGATTTCGATATGTTGTATCTTTATTCTCGTTGACCTCTAAGAATCTTTTAATTTCCCCCCTAATGTCTTCTGTTATCCATGTATCATTCAGTAGCATGTTATTTAATCTCCAGGTCTTGGAGAAGTTTCTGTTTCTAACTTTCTCGTTGATGTCTAATTTCATGCCATTGTGATCTGATAGTATACAAGGTAGCATCTCTATGTTTTTGTATTTGTTAAGAGTAGCTTTGTGGCATAACATATGGTCTATTTTAGAGAAGGACCCATGAGCTGCTGAGAAGAATGTGTATTCGCTTTTTGATGGATGGAATATTCTATATATGTCCGTTAAGTCCAAATTAGCGATTGTGTCATTGAGTCCTATAGTTTCTTTATTCAATTTTTGTTTGGAAGATCTGTCCAACGGTGAGAGAGGAGTGTTAAAGTCTCCGAGTATTATTGTGTTTTGGTCTATTTGATTCCTGAAATTGAGAAGGATCTGATTGACATACATGGATGCGCCATTGTTTGGTGCATAAATATTTATGATTGTTATGTCCTGTTGATTTATGCTACCTTTAAGCAATATGAAGTGTCCTTCTTTATCCCTTCTGACTATCTTTGGTTTGAAGTCTGCTTTGTCTGAAATGAGAATGGAAACCCCAGCTTTTTTGCTCAGTCCGTGTGCATGGTATGCTTTTTCCCAACCTTTCACCTTTAGTCTGTGGGCATGTTTTTCTATGAGATGAGTCTCTTGAAGGCAGCATATCGTTGGGTCTTTCTTTTTAATCCAGTCTGCCAGTCTATGTCTTTTGATTGATGAGTTTAGGCCATTTACATTCAGGGTTATTATTGAGATATGCCTTGTATTTCCTGTCATTTTAGCTTTTTTAGGGTTTTTAGCTTAACTTTGTTTCTCCTTTGATTGACTCTTTCTTTAGGGTAATTCCTCCCCATGGTGACCGAGGTTGCTATTTTTCATTTCTTCCTCTTCGAATATTTTGTTGAGAATGTTCTGTAGGGCAGGCTTTCTCTTTGTGAATTCTTTAAGCTTTTGTTTATCATGGAAGGATTTTATTTCATCATCATATCTGAAGGTAAGTTTTGCTGGATATAAGATTCTTGGTTGGCATCCATTTTCTTTCAGAGCTTGAAATATGTTGTTCCAGGCCCTTCTTGCTTTTAGGGTCTGGGCTGAGAAATCTGCTGATATCCGTATTGGTTTCCCCCTGTAGGTAATCTGCTGCTTTTCTCTAGCAGCCTTTAAAATTCTATCTTTGTTTTGTATGTTAGGTATTTTCATTATAATGTGCCTTGGTGTGGATCTGTTGAAATTCTGTGCATTTGGTGTCCTGTAGGCCTCTTGTAATTGATTTTCCATCTCATTCATCATATTTGGGAAATTTTCTGATATTATTTCATTGAACAGATTGTTCATACCCTTGGTTTGTATCTCTGTGCCTTCCTCAATCCCAATAACTCTTAAATTTGGTCTTTTCATGATGTCCCATATTTCTTGGAGGGTTCGTTCATGATTCCTAACCATCTTCTCTGTTTGTTCGACTTTGTTTTCAAGATTAAATATTTTGTCTTCATTGTCTGAGGTTCTGTCTTCCAAGTGATCTATTCTATTAATTATGCTTTCTATTGAGTTTTTAACTTGGTTGATTGTTTCCTTCATTTCCTTGTTTTCTTCAAGGATTTCTGTTTGCTTTTTTCTCAGAGCTTCTATCTCTTTATTAAAATGATTTTTTGCTTCCTGAAATTGCTCTAATAGTTGATTATTCATAGCCTGAATCTGCTCTCTCGTCACCTCATTCTCTTCTCGGATCATTTTAATTATGAACATTCTGAACTCCATTTCTGTCATTCCCTCTACCGTGCTGTCCTTAGGATCTCCTGATGCACCATCCAGGTTTGTTTGAGACACTTTCTTCCCGCGTCTTCCCATGCTGCTCATATATCCTCCCCTCTGGTAGTGCAAATCAGAGGGATTGCAACTTTCCTGAAGCCACAGCACTGTGTCCCCGGGGAAAGGGGTGGGCTTAGGTCCGAGGGCTCCGAGG